>OY292319.1:1101548-1701548 GCA_958496155.1 Sisyra nigra | reverse complement strand
CGATTTGAAAGGAAGTCCATTCTGATCCCGCAAAAAACCGTTACTACAGAGTGAGATCCTTTTTTTAAGAAACTGGAAAATACAAATACTTTAACGTGATAAAACTTAATAAGGAATCATAAAAAATTGCGCGTGCAGAATCATACACGTAATAGAAGTGAAACTTCTTAAAAAAAGGCTACGAGATATTATCTATGCGTATGTGTGTGAGAGGGAGCAAAAGAGAACAATGAAATACAGCGCAATATTTGTATAAAAATGTTCTATTTATCCAATATTTGCACTATCATATATAATATTATTATTCAAGCATCAATATATGAACCACTCAGTGCACACATCGATTAACTCCAATTTTTCAACTTTTACAAATTTTCATGTCAAAACACTTGATTGACTCCTAACTTTATATTTCCGAAAAAAAATTTTTTTAAAAATAAGTAATAACAGCTCTAAATGACAGTTTGCTTTTTAGCTTTTCCATAAGAGACAATGTATTTCAGAAGTCTATTTTATCAATTTACTAAATTTTTTGTATTACGGAGTTAATCGATGTGTGCACTGAGCGCCTCATATATCTTTCTTTCTTTTTCGCTATACGTCATATCTTTATTCTTTCTCGTGTAATGAAATGTACCTTAATCTCTCTTGAAAGTCTTACTCTCAATTTTTGTTCATTTATCGATTATTATTAGTATCAAACCGCCGCCTAAGAAGTTTCACTTTAAAAACATCTTTAACAGTTAAGGAAAACTAAATTAAATGCAGTATAAACAAACGTTTACCTCCCTTCTCTCAATGTTCCATCATTTCACAGTCTATGAAAGTCTGGGTCGTAAGAAATGGATGAGGTTCGTTGATTTCCCCTGTTCTTACATAATTCTTTAAATGCTTCCAAATAAAAAACAATTTGATAGAGTACACTTTTAAACGAGAACTTATGAGAGTCAAGTTTTTATAATTTCTAAAAATGGCCTCAAATTTTTATTTCCAAGGAACACATTTTATTTATGTAGCTTTTTTTTTTATGAAAGGCAATCTACGTTGGGGGTCTATCAGGAGTAGGGATTGCAATCCAGCAAAGTGGGGTCCCGCAATCCAGCGGGATCTAGCATAATTTTAGGCCCTGCGGAATCCCGTGACAGCTTGCGGATCCGCAATGCAAATCCGCAAGTAACGAATTATGAAAATTCATTTAAATTTGCCGCCTATAACTTTAAAGTTTTTAGAAATTAAATAAAATTTTCCCATGAATATTGTAAAAAGTAAATCAGGAAGTGTATCGCGGGAGTTAGAAAATGTGAGCTGATTCAGGGTATACAAACAAATAGCCGTTTTAAAGGTAAATTAACTATGGTTTAATACAGTGGTTCTAAACCTTGTTTGAGGGATTGACCCCTACCAGTTTCATATGCACATTTACCGAAACCTTTTAAATTATAAAAATACATTTTTTTCAAATTCAAAGTACAGGTATGGCACCTTTATCTCCATATACCTTATATAAGTCAGGTGTGTGTCTTGACCTCCGCCGAACCCTTGAGATTGACTCACCAAACCCCTGGGGTTCGATCGAACCCAGGTTAAGAACCACTGGTTTAATATAATATAAAATTATGTAAAATATAAATCATATAAATCCTCATTTGAAGCATGAACTTTTAGCATTTTTGAACGTATTTTAAACCCGGGAGGGCTTGGTATACAATAGGGGTATATAACGGGCTGCCAACCTAATAAGAATAATCCTACTAAATTTGCCAGAAATCAAATGAATATTATAGATAGCAGATTTTTTTAAAAACGTAAAAATTTAAATTTTCAGGATGTCAAGTTAAAGTTATTTCAAAGTTATTTTTCTGGAATGATGGAGAAAATTTCAACACTTAAGAAGAAAAGAAAAATTAAAACTTAAAAATACAAACTTGAAATTTTATATAAATAATCACTTCCCTAAACGCAATGGCAGTAAATTTGAGGGAATTTTGTTTTGAATTCCATAAAACAATGCAGTAAAAATCCCGCGGGATTGAAAACAATGCTGGATTACAATCCCTAATCAGGAGTTAGTCATAAATTGACCCTTTTTTGGTCTTTTCAAACTAAATTTTTGAAAGATAAAAAAATGGAGTGTAAACATGTAGATCATAGTATAAGGGTTGATTTGTTCAGGCTTATAAACGTTTCGGGTAAACCGAATGATTTTGGCAATAGCAGATAAGAAATGTCTTATTTATTGCGTGGAAATATCGACTCGTTACATTTGTACATAGATGATTAACAGGTTTATTATTATAAAACCGATAACTAGTAAAAGTGATTAATGGCCAGCCACTATACGTAAGTAAGTTCAAGTATCCGACATTGGCCTTTGCTCCATGTTCTACGGTCTACGTTCCACTTTCTTACCAGAACGAAACCTAGAAAAATTGCAATTGCACTCCGATACAGACAAATCTAGTCGTTAAAATGTTGATGGAAAAAAACCATTAAATCTGTAAATAAAATATTATAATAATAAAAGAGTTAAAAATATTTCTATTTGAAAAAAAATATTTAAATGATTGTGTACTTACATAATTTTATTGTTCCAACTGTTAAAATTTACCTAAAAAAAAATCGACCAAGTGCGTGTTACGTCACGTAGATGAAGGGTCCGTTGTCGGGACAAAATTATAGTAATCTATTCCCGTTTATGTTCATATAATGGTTCGACCGATTGAATTTCTATCATTGGTTCATCTCAATACTGGGATGGTTTAGGGGTAAAATAGGAAGAACAGTAGAAAAATTGAAGAAAATCGCTACCTTAGAATTATTTTTCCTCTTTTATATCTTTTATAAGAGATGGGAGTGATTTCTATAAAGAGATATTTATAAATAAAAAATTACTAAGTCGAAGGGCTAGTGACGCACGTTTTATGAAATGCTTTATGCACGTTGTAATTTTGCACTGTAGCATCTACTGAATAGATAAGCACGTAGTCATGTGTTGGCCTGACCTATCTGAGGACACGAGGTACTACGCATAAAAAAAAGGTCTAAAAAAATATGTTCCAAGCTTTATCGTTTATATCTCAAAAATGGTGGCTTAAGAAAAAAAATTATTCTAAATAAAATTAAAGCCAATACAATTTTCAACAAGTTTGCTTATATACATTTTTTCTGTTTTTCTGATAGTTTTTGAGATATACGCCCTCAAAAGTTAGATACCGTAGTCAAAAGTTCTCTTCCATCCAACACTCTACAACCCATTCCTTTATTCCTTTAGTGTGCTTCTATAATTAGTTATTTTATTTAATTAATATATAACTAACGATAGGTTAGATTTAAAAATGTTCAAGGAATTTTTGTCGTAGAATTTCATCCCCTATCCACTCTTTTAAGGAACCACATGACTCAAAGGATTTAATCTGGTTTGCAGATTACGTTGGAAGGAAGAGAAATTTTGACTACGGGATTTAACTTTTGACGGCGTATATCTCAAAATCTATCAGAAAACCAAAAAAATTATAGAAGCAAACTTATTGAGGACCACTTATTGGCGCAGTGGTTAGAGGCAGTAGTTCTCTCCGCTTCATGCGTCAAGTGGTACGGGTTCGATTCCCGTTGAATCCTAGACTTAAGATCTTAGACCTAAGAATAAAATTGACCAACAGAAATTTTCTGTGTTTAGACAGTCGTGATATGACCTTAGATGTTAAAGCGACTTAAAACACCAAAAAAAAAAAAAAAAAAAACTTATTGAAAATGTTATTAGCTTTAATTTGTATAATGTTTTGCCTAAGCCCATCGTTTTTGAGATATAAACGATAAAATTTTGAGACATATTTCTTGGTCTTCTCAGATAGGTCAGCTTAGACTGGCCAAGTAGATCGAAATTATTATTTTACACGGATGAAACCCTGAAGTTTCTAACATGATAGTGTAGGAACAAAATCGAAGATATCTTATATAAATACTGGTCTTAACGATCCACTATTATACTTTCTTTTCAAGCTACTTGTCTTATATGTAACTTAAAATCAAGTTAAACTCAAGTCAAGTGGTATTATTGAATATACCATACGTTTTGATCCCCGGACAAAAAGTCCCCATGACAAAATATCCCCACGACAAAAATATCCTCAGACAAAATCTCCCCATGACAAAAAGTCATAACTGCAAATCATATTGCAGCATAATTTTGATGTTAAAACATTTAGTTTTGTGTAAAACTTTGCGTAGTAAAGAAGTGCACATTCAGTCAATGAATAAAAATCGGGTAAACGAACAATGACTATAATTTCTTTTGTTGGACCCCTTTGGCATTAAATAACACAGTTTTTGCGGATTTAACACGAACCCAGGGGGGTCAATTTAACACGTTTTTACTAAAAATTATTAAATATAAAATCTTAGTTATTGAACTCAAAAAATTTTTGGCTCACAGAATTAATCAAAGAGTGCTCTTTTATCAGAAAATTGTGAGGTTTTGAAATTGCATGAAATATTTTATCGCAAATATTTTTGTCATGGGGATATTTTGTCTGAGGATATTTTGTCCGGGTATATTTTGTCAGGGATATTTTGTCTGGGGATCAAAACGCCTGATACTTTATTAAAATATCAAGTCTAGTCAAACATTAAATTTACAAGTTGTTTCATTTTAAAGTTTAAATAGTATGCTTTGAAGTTTAAAATTGCACAAAATATCCAGACACTTAACTTGATGAATTCTTAGCTAGTCTATGATCAGTATCTAAATGACTGTGGTTGTTTTATTAAATGAGTCGTGGAAATGTTTCTTTTTGTTTGAAAATGTTGTCATGGATAGCGAAGTTTGTGAAAACCTTAAGTTGAGATGCAGGGGAAAAGTAAGAAGACGAAAGAACGGCAGCGGAAGTTGGCATATTTTTTCCGGCTTCCGATTTTTTCGTGTGGTTTCTGTGAGGGTGAGCTACCCTCTACTGTGATAGTAATACACATTGAAAGTTCGATTCTTTTGTGGGAAAATGTGAAAGAATGGTTGAGTTGTCAGGGATTTCCCTGGATAATCAGAATATTGGCGAAAAATGAACCATTATTTATTTTTATAGATTCTGTATTCTTATTTCACCATGTTGCTACTTTACTTTTTATAAAACTCATAGCTTTAGGAACAAACAATTTTTAAGTTTGGTATCTTCTATAAGCCGTTCTAGAAAAGTAAAATTACATTACAAACAAAATGATTAGGGATGCCACCCCAATTTAACAGAAGAATAATTTTAGTGACATAATCGAGTCAAGTGTTATTGGATAGCCAATAGGTGCTTACAAATTAAGCGACTGTATTGAAATATTTTTTTTTTTTTACTTAAATTAATAACTATCAGAAAATTTACTTTATTAGTTGAAATAATCGTGCCCCTCCCTTCTAAGTGTAAAATATAATTCGATAAATTAATTTTTGAAATTAATTTTGAGTCAATACATACATATATATTAACTGCTCTTTGATTCCGACCCGCTTCGCTAAGCATCACCAAATTAATCTAATTGATTAATAGAAAACATCAAATAAAATTTCAATAAATTCTTTTCAGCCATTTTTTTGACGAAAAAGGATAAATTTTTCAACACAGCTTAAAATTTTTTTTTTCAAAGTGACTTTTTCTGTGTCTAATGTTTTCATTGTTCTATAAGAACCCTAGTTAAAATTTAACTTTTTAGGAATTATTTCATTTAATCAGAACTATCCTAAGTCCTTATTTGCATTACAATCTAAATAGATTTAGTTACATTGGGAACAGTCTTAAGCTAATCAAAAAAGAACTGAGATATCCTATTTATTTATATCATAATAACCCTTAAACTTAAGCTTGGATAAAAATACCAGAAGACCTCAAAAAGCTATTTCGTCACAGTTCAACACAAAGCTCAACAAATTTTGGTGGTGTTCAAAGAATCCTTTTAGTTTTATATACCAATATAGATTATAAATCCCATTATATAATTCTGTACTTGCGAGAATTAAACGTTGTTGATTTTATCCAAATAAATGGAGTTAAAGAAAGTACAAATAGCATAAACTGAATGCAACGTCAATTAGCCGATCAATTAATTAATTCAATTCAATTACTTTCGAATTACTTAAATATTTATGTTATTTATATTGATTGAAGTAATTTCTCTAATGGTGATTTTAAAACAATTGTTACATTTTCCCCTTTTTAAATAATTAATTTTCGTCGTTTTTTATGCTTCTGTGATTTGATCGGTTCTATTACAAGTAGGTAATAACGATGCATAATAATGATACTTGGTTAAGTCGGCTTTCTCAGGGTTGCCAACCTTTATTTTTTCTTTTTCAATAATTAAAAAAAAGGATATGTTTGAAAGTTTGTACAGTGAGGATAATCACTGAAACTACTTATCTGATTTCAAAATCTCTTTCACCATTTCAAAGGTGTATTATTTCAGATGAACATGGGTTATATTTTGATATGAAACAACGCATTATCACTAGGTATTTATATATACCTATAAAAAGTTATAAAATTTTCAAAAAGTTTTCATTGCGTAACTTTTCCTTTTTAACAATTTTAAGTCATAATTAGCAATGCTACCAATTAATTGAATTTAGCTGGGAGAGATACAAAATTAAAATATCTGCTGCAACTCGTTACAGTACTTTCTTTTACACAAAGCTTGCTTTTACAAGAACACAAAAAAATCCACGATTATATATAAATATCTATATAAACAGAACTAACTATAGGTATAGTCTCAATGTTCATATGAACTTCCACCTTTAAACCCCAAACCCCCTTATTTAAATTTTTTTCAAAAAAAAGTTTCGAATAAAAGTTGGAAGTATTAATAAGTCTAAGAAATATAGCAAGTTTAAAAAAAAACCGTTAGAGCCGTTTATGAAAAAATTTTAAAAAATTCAAAAACCCATAGAATAAAGTGGGTTTTTCTGTTAACCGATTTCAATCAAAAGCGTCGCGGCACAACTTAATATATTTTTTTCCTCCCTTAATTGGACATCAGGATCTGGGTCCTTTTATTCAATTTGATGGCTGGAATTTGGGCATGGTAGAGATCACTCCCATTGAAGGAATCTTTTTATGACTGAATTTAGTCACTTGGCACTTTCCTCTTTGGTCGTCTTGAACCCTGATGGATTAGAAAAAGTGGTATCCCTAGTGGGTTTATGTGTTGACGCAATTTTTTTGAAATGGCTAGTGGTGCAAACGACAATCGTGTCAGCTACTGATGAGATAAATAAATCAACTCGAAGTGTCTCGTGGGTGACGTATACCATGGTGCATCTACCAGATGTCTCAGTATTTTCTGAGTGGTTTTGCTATCAGAGACCACAGCTCAATACCATACGTTCAGATCGGAACTATTATTGTCTTATAGGTGAGAATTTTGTTTTTAGGGAAAGTTTTAAGCCTCTACCCAACAGTCAGTGAAGCTGTTTGATTCAAGGGCGTATATACTTCCTTTTTTGGGATATCTGGTATTTCCACGTAAGTCTTCTATCTAAGTAGATACCGAGATATTAAACAGTATCAGATGAGGGAATCATGGCTGAGCCCAAGTTGACAGAGGGCATATTCCTTTTCTGAGAGTGAAGGTCATTTGGACTGATGTAGACTGATTTATTGTAATTTTCCATTTTTGTGACCTTTCACTTAGCAGACCATATGTACAAATGTACTTTGAAGATATAATATGAAGCATTAGGAAAATTCGAATCGATTACAATACTTTTTTTACTAGATAGTAGTAAAAGGAAGTAAAAATATTTGCTGCGATGCGTCACAGAACTTTCGTTTACATGAATGAAACTCGCTGGTGGTTTGATAGTTGGTTAAAAAAATTATAAATGGAATATTACATAACTATCTGAAACGGAACTACATGTAGCTTCTAAATATCAACTCCCACAATTTCACCATATTCTCTTGAATTCCCTTTATTTGAATATTCTTAGGAAAAAATGTGAAAAAAGTGACAGTTGCAGGCTTTTATAAGTCTTCTTATTATAGCAAGTTTGAAAAACATCGGTGAATTTATTTTTGAAAAATTTGAAAAAACAAGCCAAAGATTTGTGACACAACTAAATGAAATACGAAAGCGAAATTCTAAGCTGGGGGAATTTTTGATAAAGCTTTCGATACGATATTGCTGTCACACACGATGACATTTTTCTAAAAATTGCTTTGGAACGTGTATTTCCGGTGAAAACTCGAAATCGAAAATTCCGATTACAGTACTTCATTTACAATATAGTCGTAAAAGAAATTAATAAGAAAATGAAAACAATTAGATTCCACGTTGTGATCAATTTAACGCCCATATAACGAAACATTATCATCTTATGCCCGTCTATCAAGGGACAATATCATGGCGGAACAAAACGAAAAAAATAAAGTGCAGAGAAATGAAAAGTGGCACCCGCATTTTCAATTTTGCGCAATGTGAAACGGTACATTATTACACCATGTACGAGACGTGGAAATAAAGCGGGAAAACTGCTTAAAAAATCTTATTAATTATTAAATGTAATCAATCATATACAATACGATAAATAATTGAGTGACAATAAGTGCATTCACTGGTTTTATGTCCGAGTATATCTACACCTATGTGTTGTCTCTTGAGAAGAACAAGTAATTTCTTTTTTTCCGGTTCCGATTACGCACCGTAATATCAATCGCGTTTTTTTTTTCAATCAATAACTGGATCATTACAACTCAACTCTGATAGCAATATTTTGCCAATTTTATGAAACTTATTCTCTTATTAATTTATCAAAAGTAAATTTTCAGACGATATTTGAGCCGTTCAGTGCACACATCGATCTAAAATGGACTTCTGTTATTACTTGTTTTAGAAATTTTTTTTCGGATTTAAAAAGTTAGGAGTCAACCAAGTGTTTTGACATGAAAATTTGTAAAAGTTGAAAAAGTGGAGTTAATCGATGTGTGCACTGATCGGCTCATTTGAAAAACTATAACAAGGATTGTTTAGGGATAAGCCAATGCATACTTAAATTGAATAACCTACAAATACAATGCTTGACTTATTTAGATATTTGTTTATTTATATTATCTTGATTTTAAGGTGATTTAATATGGTCTAATTTAAGTCAAGTAGCTTGAAAATTAAGTCAATTTGCTTTAATATCAAGTCATTGATGAATCCATTCATGTTTTTCTCATCGGTTTTTATTACTTTATTTTACTACTATATAGTAAAGGAAGTATTGTAATCGAGGCGAAATTTTGAATTCGAGCTTTCATCGGAAATACATATAGGTATTGAAATAAGTGGTTTTTATAAACATGTCTGTGTGCGACAGCGATATCGTATCGAAAACTTTATCCGAATTTCACCAAACTTGGAATTTAACCTGCATATTACGATACATACAGTTGTGCCGCGAAGTTTTTGGTTGAAATTGGTTAACCAAACGTTTATTCTACAAGTTTTTGAGCTTTTTCAATTTTTTTTTTCGAAAACGGCTCCAACGATATGCTTGAAACTTTCTATAATTCTTTGACTCATTAATGCCTACAACTTTTATTTGAAACTTTTTCCTGGAAATATTCAAGTAAGGAGGTTTCCAGGGTTAAGGGTCGGAGTTCATAGATATATATATAGCGTTTATGCATATAGTTATAAAGTGCTTATAGTTTTTTTAACCACTAGCGAGTTTCATAATTGAAATTAAGAAAAAGTACTGGGACGCCTCGCCACATATGTTTTTTTTTGTTTTCTTCGTATAACGCGTTCTTGAAATGTTGGCGACGTTCTTATAATGTCGAGTAGAACATAAGAAATCGTAAACGACTTATCTTCTTAACATCTACTAGCCAATATTGGAACAACAACATAAAACAATTTCTCAAATAGGAAATGTCAAATTTTTACAAAAGAAAGCGAATTTAAATAGTTTGGATAAAAGTTTTTGTTTTACTTTGATATACGATTCTCTAAAAAATTGTGTTGTTTCAGTTTACTTAGAGGTCACTTAGTAACTAGATTGTTGTCCTATATACTATAAGATCGAATCCTAGTAGAACCCCAACACTTAGGAGCAGTTATAATTCCCTAGTCTATTGTTGGCAATCCGTATGACCCGCGGATTAGACACTGACCCACGAAATCTTTTAATTGTCACACCCGTTGGGTCCTTTAAAATTATTTATTTTTATCATGAGAGAAAGAACAGTCAATCGAAAATATTAAAAAATGTAAGGAAGGAATTTAATTAAGACTTAATAAAAAATATATATTTTTAAGTTTATGTTGAACCTTTATTTATTGCTCTTTACTTTCGAAAGTAATAGTCATAAATCAAAAATGAAACCTTATTCTATTTTGAGGATTTTAAAGGTAAAAACAAAAAAAAGGTCAAATATTGAAATTTTTTAATAATAAAATTTTGATGTTTCCAAAATTATTTTTTCTTTTTACTCCACCCTCCCCACTTTCCAAGGGTCGCCATTGCTTACTGACCGACGGACTAGTATTAAAACAAAAAATGAACAAAATTTGACCCACTTCACAAAAAGGTACGCCAACTCTGCTCCCTAGTGACTAATATCCGGTAGTTGATTTAACTTGAAAGAACCAAAATAAAATTACTTTGGAACTACCTTAAGTGGAGCTGTTAAGATAATTTGTGAATCCTATCCTGTTATACGGCCATTTCCACTTTAGCGTATTAAGGATTGTCGTCTGAAAATTTTCTGCTGATGAATAGAGAAAATAAAAGAGACACCAACCCCTCACTTGTAAACAGCTATCCCTTTAATTCCAGTGTCGATGTGCCTCACCCTCGGCCGCTTCCTTGTCGAGATAAATTTCATTTTGCCTCAGTTAACTTTTATACGAATTCATTTGCACAACGACAATCGGGATAAACGGAATACGGGAATTACTTGACCACTTACTCTACCAATAGCGATTTTTCCGTGCCACTTACATAAACTCATTAGCCGCGATCCATCCCAAACGTTCTAATTGAATTTTCCAAAAATACCCTCGTACTCGCACCCATATTCGAACTGAAACTTTTAATTCGTTTACTAGCGAACTTTGACTAAGCAAACGATGATTTATCAACGGATCACTCAAATAATTTATTACCTTTTTCAATTCAACTAATTCCATTCCATTAATCTAGTTATTTAGAAAAAAAAAACTATTTTAAAATAGCTGATTAGTTGATAAAACGTTTGAATGGTACGATGCATTAAATGGAATTAAAATTCTTAAATCTAATAACAAACTAAAAAAGTAGTTGATTGTCATAAATTTGAGTACATTAGTGGTTAGAATTCAGAGATAGCTTCTTAGTTTAGTTTTCAAGTTACTTGATTTGATTTTCAAGCTACTTGACTAAAATTCAAGAAATGATCTTGATGGTTTTTAAAATAATTTTTATAATAATTTTTAGTCACTTTAATTGTTTGTTACATTAACAAGGTGACTAATTCACCTTTGGAAGTTGGTTTCTTGACTAGCTGCTTAAAATTTAACACAAACCATCAATCTATAGAAAAGTCTCGTCATTAGCCGAGACTTGAGTATGCTATTCACGATTTTCGAAAAAATACTTTTAGTTTTCCAAGTTAAATATTTTACGTAGCAGTGCCTTTAAAGTCAATTTAGAAAAAAATTAAAACAACTTGACGTGATTTTCAAGGTTATTGACTTAAATTTGATATGAAACCAAATCCAATTCAAGTCAAAAATTATTACTAAAATATCAAGTTATGTCAAGCATTGGCTTCACAAATTAGCTCATTTTTAAGTCAAAATTTCAAGCTCAATTCATTTCAAAAATTGTCAAGTGACTTGACTTGATAAATCTCTTGTACCTACAGCTTACAGGTTGGCATATAAATTCAAAATTTTCATCAGCTCGCAGTTAGTCACTTTAATTGTTAGTTAGAATAATAGAGTGACTAATTCGAAGTGCGTTTCTCGATTAATTGGTTAAAATTAGCCACGAGACTATCGATCAATAAAAAAAGCACAGAAATAGTTGCAACGTGACCTTATAGCATTTAACTTTGTGATAAAATTCCGTTTTAAACACTCCAAGATTTAGACATAACCTTACATTTTTGATGTACAATGCAATATTAATTTTATTTAATGTAAATGTTATATTATATTTTATAAAAAATATAATAATAATAATGACATTGCGAAGTTTTATACATTTAAGATATTTGTTTTTTTGTAAAACTTCACGGTGTCAGTAATGTACACCAACAATGTAAATCTCGGGGGGTTTAAACTTGAACTTTACCAACTTTGTAAAAAAAAATTACTACTTGACTTGATTGTTAAGCTACTTGGCTTGAGTTTCAAGTATAAATATGACTTAAAACCAAGTCAAATGTTAATATTTAAATTCAAGTCAGATTAAACATTACATTTGCTAGTTATTACATCTCAAAGTTTAAATATGCAGTGAATTTAATTTAAAAACTGTCCAGAAGTTTTACTTAAAGAATATTTGCTTTTAATTTTTATTTAGTTTACAAATTAAAAACGATCAAAATTTAAAAAGGATCTCACTAACCCTCGTCTAGTTATAGGTTAGTAAATTTCCTAATTTCTTTAATTTTTGTTAGGAGTTAGTCGTTAAAATGTAGTGAGTTGCTTCAATTGTTGTGTTCAAAGTGGGTTTCTCGACTAACTGCTTAAAACACGGGATTGTAGATCAATAGAGAGGTCACACCTCTAGTCGAGATACAAACACCCGAAATATTGTTGCGTGTTTGCGACACAGATGGCACATGAACTCACGTCGCCCTATACGATTCTCGCGTTCTACACTAGATGGAAGTCACCAAAACAATCAGCCCAAAAAGCCAAAAAATGTCGATAAAAAACCATTTCAAATCGATCATTTCCGTGGTTAAGTGCATGTCTTAGATCATAGATACCACGTTTCTTCATATCGTCAAACGATCCGGAAGTTCCGGAAGCCGATTACTTATGCGAAAAAGCGGAAAAGCACATATTATACAATATGTGATTCTTCTGATTTACTTTGATGAATACAATGGGACCCACGCAGACCCACGCTAGGCTATAGTATTTATATCAAAACGAGATAATGCATATGATATTAGTTCGTTTGTCTGGCTGTCTGTCCGTTTTGTTGCTTATTCGTGACGGAGTCCGTCTGTCTGTTCGCCTTATACATTTTATATTTATTTATTATATTTATTTTTAAATGCACGACCGGAAGTGCATACAGATTGATATAGATATACAGAGACATTCAGACAAAGAGAGCGTATGTGAATGTATAGTCAACCAACAAAGAGCCACACTGCAAATATTTCATTAATTGCATTTATTTCATAATTATTTTCATCGTTAATTATTGTATTTTTCTGTTTTATTTATTTATTTACATTATTTATATTATTATTTCGTTTGAATTAAATACATCTATACAATATATATACATATATAGATATCTACCTATATATATAAAATATAAAAAAAAAATAAAAATAATTAATTAAAGAAGAATAAAAGAATAATATTTAGATAAGATAGAGGCGAAATGCACGAACAATAATTTTTCTCAGGGTTGGAGTGCACAAAATGTCGCCATTGTTAGCATTTCTTCGCTCGATCGTCGATGAACGATTTTTTCTTGCCGTTCTCACCGTAAAAATTGAAATGCGCGCCTTTAAACGCCAACATAATCAACAATCAAATCGACGAATTCATTAAATTTTCATCAAGTCATCAGCATGGCAATGATGCGCCTTTCAACAACGCGATCAACCTAATTAGGGCGGTATGGTCAGCTCTATATTGTTAGCATCTCATATAAATCAATGTGAGATAAAAGCTGGGATTAATTGATCAGTTGGTCATAATTGGTCAAACAGTTTCAGTGGTCAGCTTTCGTTTATATTTTGTAACCAATTTAACAAAGTCTTATGTCTATAGTTTGCACCTCATCTAAAGCTAATCAATAAGAAACTTATCTATGGTTGATTGGTTCCTAATTGGTCAGGTTTGTCTGGTCTTATAACTAAAACTGTACAGTTTTAAACATAACTAGGTCATTAATTGGGCAAGGAGTTTCAGTAATTGTTCGTTTCGATTTTATAGCGAATTTAAGAAAATTCCAATCAGTTAGCACATTATTTAAAATCTATGAAGTTTAGTTATTTTAATTGGTCATAACTGGTCGGATGGCTTAATAAATTGGTAAAAAATATACCTTTTAAAATTTTTATTCTAAATTAGCTGATACCCGCGACGTCGTCTGCATAGGCTATTATGTTAAGAACATATTTAATTTACAGAGGAAAAAAATTTTAAAAATTGAGAGCAAAAATATATTTAAAATAACCGGAAAAAACTTATCGTAGAACATTTTTAACTATATGCCAAAAAATTGCTCCTACAGAATCCGTTATTGCTCCAAGTGTATAGTTATTAGTTAATATAAAATACATTTTTCAAAATTTTGTAAATTCAAAAATAAAAACTGCTTTATAATCTGAAATAATCACCATTTTTTTTTTTTCAAAAAATGGTACCTTAAATGCTTTTTCCGGATCCGCAATTGCTCCAAGTGTTTAGTTAATTAGAAATTCAATTTTTAAAATATTCATGTTTATAAGATCCAACGGCAGTTGACGACGTCATAATATAGTAATACATGTAAAAATAGTTACTAATAATTAATTATTAAAAATATGAATATGAAAAAAAAATTTTGAAAAGAGCAGATAGAGAGCTTAAAAAAAACAAAAATTTAAATTAAAAATTATTCTGGGTTTTCAAGCGATTTTTATTCTTGAGATTGAAATTTTTTTGAAAATTTAATTATTAATTAACTATTAACTATACACCTGGAGCAATTGCGGATCCAGAAAGAGCATTTAAGGATTAATTTAAAAAAAAATTAATCTTGCTAAATTAACTTTTTCTGGTTAAAAGATAGGTATATGCAATAATAAAAGAGAATGTTGAAATGTAATTTGATTATTGTATTTTGAATTTATATTGACAGTAATATATAAAAAATGTTAAAAGAGAATTTAAAAAAAAAAGCTATATTAAACTAATATCTCGCTGAACTGCATTAACTATTAAGTCCATGCTCAAATGAGCCGATCAGTGCATAAGTCGATTAACTCCACTTTTCAACTTTTACTAATTTTCATGGTTTCATTGGTTGACTCCTAACTTTATATATCCTAAATAAATTTTTCTAATAATAAGTAATAACAGCTCTAAATGAAAATATGCTTTTTAGTTTTTCCATAAGAGACAATGTATTTTAGTAGTCTATTTTATCAATTTATTCAACTATTTGCATTACGGAGTTAATCGATGTGTGCACTGAGCGGCTCAAATATGAAATAATCAGTAGGTAGTGGAAGAAGAAACACTGTCTCTGCAGCCCATGTGCAAAATAAACCGTTTGCCCCACTCTATCAAAGCAACGAAAAATGCCCGCTTAACGCGTTTTGCTTGTAAAATCGTAACTTTTTAAACTTTAATTACTTTGTTTTTAATGAAAATATCGTGATAATTCTTTTTTTAGAAAAGGACCAAGTATATAAGAAGTAAAACAAACAAAATATTGATCGAAATCTATCCAGTAATTTTTGAGTTCAAAGCGAACATTAAAAAACAGCTATCATTTTATTTATATAGAAGATTTAAACTTCCGCTTTTGCTTCTATGCATTATTAATAATATTAAATAAATAATATTAATATAGTGAATAGTCATGTGAAATTTTGTGGTTTAGCCACCCCCTCCCCTTCCCACCATAGTGGAATGCAGTAAAACTTAACAGTTTGAGATGCAAATAAAACCGTACAGTTACGGTACAAGTTCTGTAAGTATACAATTTATGACAACTTTTCGTATATTTCCCATTAATTGTAACGAACAGACCTTTGATATGCTTACCTATTTGTATCCTTTTGAACCACTGATTGAAAAAGTTTTAAATAAAATTGTAGGCATTAATGAGTCAAGGAACTGTAGCAAGTTAAAAAAAAGCTTTTTTAGTGCTGTTTTAGAAAAAAGTTGTAAAAGCTCAAAAACTCGTAGAATAAAGTGGAGCTTCTTGTCAACCGATTTCAACCAAAAGCTTTGTGGCACTACTAGATATAATTTGGAGGCAAAATTCCAATGTTTGATAAAATTCCAACAAAGCTTTCGATACCATTTCTCTGTCACATACAGACATTTTTTTAAAAACCACTTTTTTTAAAATCAGTGGATTTCAAAACGTTTTTGTCCGGTGAAAACGCAAAATCAAAAATTCAAACCAATTACTATTACAACATACAGTTGTCAAGGATTAAGGGTATATAGGAATAGAACTTCATCAAGCCAAGTAAATTTTATGCTATAAATTGAGTCATACGTTTTACTTTTCAAATGAAATACCTTCAAATTCTATGCCAGAGTTGCTTTTATATGTAGATAATACCATTTTACTTAAATTTGACTTGATTTTAAGGCAAGTTTAAGTCAAGTAGCTTGAAAGCCAAGTCAAGTTAGTGAATAGGAATGGAATAAATGGAGAGTCCTACCAACGAAGATGGATTCCACTCTGTAGTAATGCTTTTCGCGGGACCAGAGTGGACTTTCTTTTAGATCATCTGCTTCTTCTTTTAAATGTTTTAAGGGCTCTTCATATTAAGTTAACCTATTATATGCCTGTAATTCAGGCAGACCACGTGTTTGGGCATTGGGCCTCACGTGTCCGCAGATATTTGGGCAATAGTTATGAAATCACGCATTTATCACTCGTCACTGATAATGAAATCCAGTTTAAAAAAAATCACACATCGAGAGTTTGTGTTTCTGATAAGAGCGGTTGAAGAGTTCATGGTTCGGGAGCCCCGACACTTGCTTATCACACGAAGTCGAACCCACGAACCGAATGGCCAAAATAAGGTTGATAACTGCGTGTATAGAAATAAACAAGCCCCGTCCCTGGTTATCCCACCTGCATGTGCTTTGACCGGGAAAACGCGTCGGTAATTTACGATCGTTCAAATGAATTATGTAGGAAAAATTATGGCCCAATTACGACTGATTGATTTGAGTGGAAAATAATTTCAGTTGATTGGTTCCGATTTGCCGTCGGCCTGAGTCACATTGGTGAAATTATTGTTTTTATGACTCTTATTGAAACTGAATTATTGCCTCGTCAATAAGGAAAATGCTTTCTCAATTGTGCCACTTCCAGGATAATGTTACCCCAGACACTTTTTGTCGTACCACTAACTCGTTCCACACCAATCGCACAAAGTGGACTCTAATCAAATTGGTCTTACACATACCCAAACTCCACATAAAATGCCTCCAAATACTTATCAAATCTTAGTTGAACGCTTCAAAAATAAATTATCGAAAATCATTTTTTTTTTTATTATTTAAGATGGCTTCGTTTGCTAGATGCAATGCTCAGCAAAGCGGGAGAGCATAACATAGTTTTAGAAAAAAATTTATCCTAAAAATCACATTATTTCTATAATGATAGTTATAGTTTGAAAAAAATATTTCTGGTTCTCACAAAAGAACCAAAAAGAAATGAATCAGCATATTTTTGGATCGGTTGATATAACTTGAAGAATGTTAATCTCAGAAAATTTCTTTTCTTAAATCAATTATAACTGATTGAATTTTATTGTAATTTAGTACGAAAATTTAAAATAAAAACACTTTATATCGTGACAAAATGTGTGGTTTCTACAGGAAAATCATTTTTATGCTAAATTAGATGAAGAAATTGCAAAGAACGGTTATGTGCTATTTTATTGTTGAATTTGATCGATAATGTTGAAACTCAGTGATTTTCCTGTAGTCTGTGTGACCTTTGGGGGTTGTCCGCGTAGGAATCCATGGTTTATCCTATTATTTCTGATGCATACTTGTGTATTACCTCTATTACATATAAAATAGAATGTTTATGAAAAGAGAAATAACTCAAGAATAAAAATTTAAGAAATAATATTTTAATCTTCAATGGTTTAGCTATCAGTGTGTCTGTCAGTCAATCAGCTTTTTCTTTTATATATAAAGACTAGCTGATACCCGCGACTTTGTCTGCATAGGCTATTATTTTAAGAACAAATTTAATTTGCAGAGGAAAAACATTTAAACAATTGAAAGCAAAAATATATAACAAATAGCCTAGCGAAGAACATTTTTAACTATATGCCAAAAAATTTCTCCTAAATGCTCCTTCAGAATCCGCTATTGCTCCAAGTGTATGGTTATACGTTAATTAATAATTCATTTTTCAAAAATTTGTAAACTCAAAAATAAAAATTGCTATATAATTCAAAAAAATCACTGTTTCTAATTTCCTTTTTCAAAAAATTGTTCCTTAAATGCTTTTTTCGGATCCGCAACTGCTCCAGGTGTTCCAGTTAATTAGTAATTCAATTTTTTAACTATTCATGTTTATAAGATCCAACGGCAGTTGAAGACGTCATAGTACAACAATACATGTATAAATAGTTACAAATAATTAATTATTAAAAATATTGCAAAAATTTGATCAATTAATTATAATTAATTTTCATTAAGCAAATAATTATATGCTTAATGAAAAGAGCAGATAGAGAGCTTTAAAAAATCAAAAACTTAAATTAAAAATTATTTTGGATTTTATAGCGATTTCTTGAGTTTGAAAATTTAAAAAAATTTAATTATTAATAAACTAACAACTAGGAGCAATTGCGGATCCTGAAAGAGCATTTAAGGATCAATTAAAAAAAACTTAAAAAAAGTGACTTTTTTGTATTTTACAGCGATTTTATTTTTACTTTGCAAATTTTTGAAAAGTTAATTATTAATCAATTAATAACTATACACTTGGAGAAATTGCGGATTCTGAAGGAGCAATTTTTTAGCATAGTAAAATATATTGTAGTAGAAAATAATATTGTATACAGTAAAATATAAAAAATGCTAAGAGAATTTTAAAAAAAGCTGCAAAAATATTTTAAAAACAGAAAAAAATAAGTATAATTCAAAAAAATATTTTATTTATTCTAATATCTCGCTTAGGTGCATGTCGTCGTACCGCGTACACTTAAGTATGAAAATATAATCATTAGGCAATAGGCAGTAGAAGGAGAACCATTCTTCATGCGCTTAGCATCGTTTGCCCTACTCTATCAAAGCAACTAAAGAACAACGAAAGCATACGCAGTCTGCTTAGAAAAATCGCAATTTAAAACTTTCATTGGTTTGTTTTTAATGAAAATATCGTGATAATTTTTTTTTAGATAAAGACCAAGAATATAAAATGATCGATATCTTTCCAGTAATTTTTGAGTTAATAGAGAACATTATATCATTTTATCTATATAGATAATGTAATAACATTGTACCATTTGACCAAAGACGTGAAATATAAAATCAATGTACCGTAATTGTAACGTTATGTCTACAAAATTTGTGGGAATAACATAATAAATATAATAGTTACCCCCTCCAACTTTAAAGCCAGTGTTTGAAAGAATGCCTACGTTAAAATGAGTAGAAAAAGTCAGTTGTTCAAAGAAAAATATTAAAAAATCAGTCAGTGATTTTTCCCTCATCAGCTATTGACATATACGTGCATACAAATCTTACTTTTGACGTCGCTTATGTTAACTCTTACTGAATAAGAGTCCGTACTTTCTTTCTCCCGCTCGTTTTCTCATCTCTTCTCTCTCGATCTATTTGCATTTTATACTATTTGAAGATTTTTTTTTTAACTTAACGTACACCGTGATATGAAGGGATAGAAAAATATTCGTAATTTATTCTTTAATGATGTCATTTTCTTACGTCGATTTTTGTAAATTTGTTTTTTACAAGAGATGTCCAAGTCGTAGCAGATGACAGTTTGGGAGGTTGTTGAAAATTTGTTGGTTTTGGGGTAGATTGTTTGCGTTGATTCGGAACGAGTGGCGCTTGTTGGTGGGTAACCAATTTTTGATCGAGGCGTGGCTATTGTACACCTGAACTCGATGTTGTACTTTCATTTCGATTGGTACACGCGAGCTCTATGTGGGTGGAACGACAATGCATTGAATGCACCGCAAGCCGCATTTGAATGCTATGTCAAAGTCCCGCTAGCACTCCATGGAAAGCTCGCACTCCACACAAAGCTCTCGTTTTGCGTGTCTCCCTCTCGTCTAGTTTTTCGCATACTTTGGTCAACCTTGAATAGTTCAACCAACCCCGCTCGGCCTCACTTGTTTTCAATGAAAGACAATTAATTGACCAATGCTAATGACGTCTTTCGCATCAGTCTACAAGTTTTTTCAATTAATTTTTTGAGGGTTAGCCGAATGATTGAAATTGCAAATAATAGCAAAATTAATTTATTCGACTTGGAAAAGCAACATGTAGCTAATCAAGACGAATAATCGATCATTCACTTGTCATTCGATTAATAAACATCATTTCAAACTTTTTCGGGATAAATTGCTCTTTTTTTGTCTTTCAAGTTTCGAAAATAACGGGATGGGTACTTTCTAAAAACCTTTATTTGGGGCTCAATCACTTTATGATGCAATCAACCCTTTGTTAGCTCATAAATTATTTAGGTTATGTAACGTCAAGTTTTGAAGGTTATATAAAATCCGTATTGTCCATACTTAAGTAAAGTACATACAAATAAAGTCATATAAAACAGTAAAATCTCTCCTGAAATTTATTTTCAACCGACGCATAAATAAAAGAAGTTCTCACATGTATGTAAAAATTTAGCTTATACTTGATGAACCGATTTTGATGCTTTATTTTATTCGGTCGAAAATATTTCAAAGTTGGTCACATTTTAATTTCGAAAACGTCCACCTCTGACGGATTGAAAAATTAGGAATGAAATATAAATGTTGGGTTTTGATGATGTTTTCCTTGAATATTTTCAAAATAATCTCATTTCAATTCTTAGAAAAAAAAACTACTAATTAAAGGTTATAAAATAAGGGAAACTATAGCACCTTTTAAACTGCTTTTCTTTTCTTTTACATACGGAATACCTTAAAGTTAGACATAATACATTAAAAAAAATTACCCTGAAGGGTTAAATAGGCGATTAGATACTATTTTTTATTTGGATGATACTATTTTTACGACTTTTTATAGATTATAGGTTAAAGTTGCTCTTACTACATTAAAGATTCCTTCCAAGCCACTCACAACCCAATCATTTCCGTGTACGAACGTTTAAATCCCGTTCCCGGCTCCTTCACGGTGCTTATGCACGTGCTTTGCGGGTAAGTTTATAACTCAATCGAACTTGTCACTTTATGATGGTCGAATCTAAACACGTGCTAACTGATTCTAGTTTTTTATACGGCATCGTTTAGGCCGACCCAACGCCTAGCCTGGTGGTGGCCTTGCACACAACGTAATTGCAGTTAGTTTTTTCACACTCTCTCGTCAATGCTCGTACACCATCAAGCTATGTCGATTAGAACAAACCTTTAATAGAAAAAAATTCTACCCTAAAGGGCACAAATAGGGGATGAAATAATAATTTTCAATTGTATGATCCGATTTTGATTATTTATTTTCTATTAGGTAGTGTATATATCAAGTAGAATATGATTTCACTCTAAATTCAACTCATGTAGGTACATACACGACAAAAATTAAATTTTTATAAAGTGTTTATTTATAAAAACCACTTGACCTTACATTAAAAACTAAAAAATAAAAACTTCTTACATTAAAAACTGGTGCAGCCGAGGATCCCTGGCAGAAATTCAGTCGTTACGTTATTTTTCAACTCTAAACACTCTCTAGGTTTAAAAGAAAATTAAGAAGTTAAAACTTTTTATTTGATTTCTTTTTATTAAAATGATTATTAGAATTTTTTAGGAAAAGTATACGTCAACCGTCAACAAAATTATCAGTCGTACCTACCATCTAATAGTTAGTAGAAGCAGTTTTTTCTTCTCTTTTTCTCTCGCTCTTCGTCTATTTCTTTTCTCTCTCTCTCATTTAGCACGCTACGTTTTATCAATCATTGTAAGCAATCAGTGAGCATAAGGAGAAAGAAAAAGAAAATTTGAAAAATTAGGATTCAAGGAAAATAAAGAGAAGGTCACCTGGTCGCTTTTTCGTTACGTTATGGTCTCTATGATTTTACTCTACGTCCAATAAAGGAGCGCCATTCCAAAAAATTGTAAAAAAATAAAATAAACGCTTAAATCTCAATTAAATTATGTGTATCCCAACGTATGTCCGTTGGAAGTCCTGGCTATTGTTATTTGTTTGAAACTGACTTAAAAATGATTAAATTCAAGCGATAGGTATTAAAGTAAAAGTCTTAAAGTGCTTATTTTATTTTATCTTTTAGCTCCTTATCTTTTAGCGTCTGCTTAATTTGCTTTGTAATTATTTTCTATTAATTGTTTAAAAATCAATTTTTACAATGACGCAGTAATATAATTATCATGTTTAAAAAATTTAAAGGTCGAATCGTTATTAAAGATATCAAAATTTAGCATCTTAACAAACTTCTTATCAACTTGTTACAGAACAAAATATTCAAAGATTACCTACATCGTTTTAAAGAGGATTTACTGTTTTCATTTCTTGCAATCTTTTTCTTCCTTTGTCCAAATTTCTTTGATAGTTCTAAGAAATGTGAATGCATAAAAAAGGGTTCAAATCCCGTTATTTCCTTCTAAACACTTCTGTTAAGAACAAAAAAAAAACGACCAATTAGTCATTTTTTAATATTTTATAAACGGTCATTTTTTCTACACCTTTTATTTTGACTGATCAAAGTGATTAAATCACGAATTATCGCACTGATTGAACAGAGTATTGAGAACATTCGGATTCGTGTTTATTTTGTGAGTGTTTTGAATGAGTTAGAGCGAGTGGTAGTGTGAAGTTGGCGATTAGTCGTTTCACTTCGGAATAGTCAAAACACACCCAAAATAGCAAATTGAACATTATATAGGTCCCTGATAGCTTCTCTTCAATCCAATACACATCTCGATCAAATACTTAGCCATAACAGTAATAATCATAAAAATAACGAACACTTGGCTGTTTCCGGTAAAACCGGTATTTATATTATCAATAACAACTTTTTTTTGATTTAAAAAATTAGCGGCTATTAAAACATATAACTGACTTCCAGTAAGCTCAAAATTCAAAAATATCAAATTCAGATTTTTAATCGGAGCTATGAGTGTTTATTCCTGTATCAGTACATTCCTTGTATGTACATCATATGCGTGTGTATATAAGGTGTACCGAAAATACAAGGATCTTTTTAACATAACTTATATGTTTGTATTTTCATCTGCTCTTATATTTTAATTACGTATTACAATTCAGCAAATGAGATATCGCTAGAGGCACTAAGTGTTTGATCTGTTTTTGACTAGATTTTATACCTTAAACCCCTGGATTGAGGGTTTCAATTTTTTTCTGGTTTCTCTACACAAGAAACTTGTTAGACAATCAATGAAAACTGATTGATGAAAATCAGAAGAAAAAAATCCCGGCGAAAAAACCAGATCCGTTTTGAGTCGCATCGAATAAAAATGTGACCAAACGTGTGCGCGGTGCATGTTCTTTTTTTTGTGTACTACTACGCGTCAAGCGCACCGACGACGGATATAGATGGCGCACGTTTTCCGTCTCAATATGGGTGCTTCCTTCGAGTGGATTTCCGGCCGGTGTTCTGGCCATCGCCACGACGACAATTCTCGTCAAACGCCGCACACTACGCAAATACTTGCACAAAAACGTTTCCATCCTTTCTCCGCAATCCGCGATCCAACATTTTTTCAGCGCAATCCGGCTTTTCCGACGATCTAATCTACTTCACCATCTTTTTTCCTCTCACAAACCGATCGTCGACATCAATAAAAATATTGATTATTTCTACACTTACTGATCGATTTTTTACAACTCGTCATCCTGCAACAACGGCAATGCCGATTTCTATGTCCTTTCCGCACGCCGGAAGTTCTCTTTCGATTTAATTCACTCCAATATTCAAATCGTCATAATTAGTTCATTTGCCAGTATTAGTTAATTTCACCAAAAGCAATATCTCAATAAAGAAAAAGCTTTTATAACCACATTATAACTAGCTGGAAAACCTGGGGTTACCTGAACTAAACTTTATTTAATATAGATAGAAACATCCCTATAATCAACCCGGAACTTTCAATTATTTTTGAATCAGTCACAAAATTTGGGATACATTTCTATAAAATAGTTGTAAGATAATGTATCCCAAAAAATCTACGAGTCCTGTAGGATAGCTACTAATCCATTCTACTAAAATGGTTACACGTATTTTAATGATATTTGGTATGACTGGTTCTCAAGACTTAAAAAAAATCAAATCTAATTTTTCCTAAAAAAAAGTACGGAGGCCGTGGGATAGTTTGTATCTTTTTCTGTAAAAGTAGTTCAACGAGTTTTGACGAACTAATCATAAGACCTACCCTTTATTATAGATCTAAAGTCCGAAGGTTTAACTAAGATATTATTCTGGAAAATACACGGTTCTTATAGGATAATTGCTGTTTTTGCCTATCAAAATAACTGAAAGGAAGTTTTTAATACTGTAACGAGATTTTTCAAAAACTGTATTAAGATTCACGTTAAAGGTTGTTTTAATTCTTTGGAAATATTCACCAATTGTTTAAATTACCAAAAAACTGTATTTATTTACACTCGGTGATTAAAAATCACAACAAATTACTTGAAATCACTTTTCGTACCATATCACTTTAACTGTTCACTGTCTTATTCAGACTGAATTAGACTAGCTTTATAAAGGCAACTCAAGTTTCTAAATTGTTCTAAACGAAACATTTCGATTCTTCCAAAAATCGTTGACCGTTAAATAATGAATTAGTTTAAATATCTTTTATTTTAAATCCCTTTCCATCGCTGTTCGTTACAATATATTGTTATGAACAGTGGTGGATTTATCAGTGGGTTGAATCAACTGGATTGTAGGACGGCAGATTTAGGGCAGTTTGGAGGCCAAAATTTCAAATACAAATCATAAAATTACAATGTTATTGAAAAAAAATTTGTAGTTGATATAAATGTGACCTAGGGTATCAAATGTGAGAACAAATTAGGGAGCTAGGGTTTAAAATATAGAGGACCGTAGGAGCGGTAAGCTTTGAATTTGTTAATCCACAATTAGGTATAAAAGTACGCTTAGCAAAGCGGGCGGGTATCAACTAGTTATTTATAGGCTTAAAAAAAGGATTTGCCTTTAATTAAAAGATTTTTTTATAAGTTTCATTACAATCCAGTGAACCGTTTTTGAGTTAGGAGACTACAAACAATTTTATATGTAGTAAAGAAAATGAATTTGTCCCAACTTCAAAAGCAAATTCTCAATATTTTAAATTTTCATCCCGAAATTTTATAAACTGGACCTGGCGACAGTAGCCACCAGCCTTACTGGCTAATTGTCTATAGATTGGTCGCATGCAAATTGCAAGACCTTGACTGATTGACTTCGCGCGTTCTTTTCAAAATGCACCACTGTGACGTGTATCCACTCGATGCTACCTTCAAACTCTGCTCCCAGCCTCCGCCATGCTCTCCGCATCTTCCGAGATCCGCGCGTCCCACATTCAACGTGTCGATCAAACTCGACTCTAACACCACCGTTCATGGCTTTATTTGTTTGTTTCAAGCAAATCGCCGTTTTTGCTTAACTGCGCCGAGAAGTGCGGCGTACAAAACGAACCTATTAAAATTTTAATGACAGATTACGTTTTTATGATGAACGACCTTTAGCCCGTGCAAAACTGAGGGACGCGAATCATTGCCTTAACTGAGTAAGGTTAAGGTAAACTGTCATTCTAGTCATTAGGCTCAATGACGCTAATCGTTAATTAGTTACAAAGTTACAAAACGTGTACAAATCAACAAGCAACCGATCAAATACATTCGTCACACCTCGCAATCGTTTTACCTCGGAAAAACAACCGGTGATTTATTCAGAAACAATTTAGAAAATCGACGAAATATTACCATAATTTGATCAGGTTTTTAACCTATAAAACATTTCTTTTGGTTTATTTTAGTACTTAGACCAACTTATAAGAAATACCTAAGACAAACTTCCTTTGGTATTGGTATATTCTTCAAATATCTGCTGCGACGCATCATAGAACTTTCTTTTACATAAAACTCATTAAGAGAACACAAATAAAATCTATTACCTACAGTTTGTTTCCAGATAAAAATAAAAAGGTAAATTGTACGACACAAATCGCGTGCAAAAAAATATTATGGCAATTTTTTGACATGACCTTTTTATATTGCGTACGACTTGTACTGTACAATGTACGTTTTAGTTTTTATCTGGAACAAATTTTAGTATTTAACTTGTTTTTGTTTCTATTTTGCTTTGATTAAACGTACTGCCAGTACTGTCAGTAATTACTTGATTTTCAAGCTACTTGACTAAATATGGCTTACATACAAAAAGACATGTGTGATATAAAAACGTCATCTTTACATAGTATACAACAAAGTCGCTCCCGCTATCTGTTCCCTTAGATCTTTTAAACTACAAAACGGATTTTAATGCAGTTTTCAGAAACTAATAGAGTGATTCAAGAGGAAGGTTTGCAGCTATAAAACATGCATATTATAGTAGAGAAAAGTCGGGAAATTCAAAGATTTGTAATGTGATGCCATAACAAACATATTTTTGTGCGCTTACATTGCAAACGCTGGCTAAACTTTACGAGATAAACCAAACTAATATGCGGCGAAATTGAGTATCTTAAAAAGGTTGATAAAAAAGTCCGCGACGGTATATGTCTATGTCTTAAGGATAATCCACAGGAACCATTTTTATTTTTTACATATTACAAAAAAAACATTGGTTATTTATAAAGCTATTTTAAACAATACAGTATTATTCCTTATCCAATTAAATACATTAGATACGTTGTGCATTTTCATGTAGATCAAAATTGCGCTTTACAGCAAATCATAAAAATGAATATCTTAAAATATATCAGAGATTTAAAAAGCGTTGGCAGAGCGACTAGATACTGTACGTCGTACGTAGTGGCTGTTTTATTGATATCTTCTTCTTATATATGCAAGAATATTATGTTGGCCCTTTTCTAGGGTAAAACTTGAAAAATTCTACACCAAGTAAGCTCAACTTTTGATACAATATCCGCTTCTATGTGATAGTTAACGGGGCAGAGTATGATATAGATTATAGACTGCTTCTTATGCCGGAATAATCGGCGGTTCCCATAGGATAGCATAACAATTGAATCTTACAGGAACCGTGTATTTAAAAGAAGTTTCGGTAAGTTCGTGAAATAGCATTTTAACTCATTTTCCTAAGGAAAAAAAATCTTCAAAGTTAAAATTAAAAAATTGACAAATTTTACTGGAAAATAATAATGAATTTCAATTTAACACTTGACAAAATTAATAATGACATTTTTAAAAATATTTGAACTTCTTTATTGTTCATTGTCGAAGATACTAATTAGAAATAAACTTAATAAAATAATATACTAAATTATTTCTAAACAATTAACAATTTCCTAGCGGAACGAATTTTAATGAAGTTTTGTTAAAGAAACCTCAGTGCTCAGAACTTAACATATTTCCTACCATTTATCCTAAAAAAGCTACGATTCCTGTAGAATATAGCTCCTAAACTTTTCTCTTAAAATAGATGAACGGTTTTTAATGACATTTGGTGTGAAAGATTTTTAAATTTTGTTTAAGGACCTTTTCATACATAAAATCGTATAGAACCTGTGAGATAGCTAAAATATCTCTTCCTAGAAAAGTAGTTTTAAGGATTTTGATGAACTTACTTTGGATCTAAAGTCGGGAAGTAATATCTTTTTCTGTCAAAATAGATTAATTTTTATATTTCGCTATGAAGGTAAGGAATCTATATTCAATCAATTAATTTTAGATACTCTCAGCAAAGCGAGCGGGTATCACCTAGTAATTCTATATTTCACATGGTTTCTACCGAGTCATGTTTGATCTTATTTTCACCTGGAACATATCTAATAATAGAATAATATCATCACTTCTAATTTTTGATGTAAGTTTTTTTTTTTGGTGTTTTAAGTCGCTTTAACATCTAAGGTCATATCACGACTGTCTAAACATAGAGAATTTCTGTTGGTCAATTATATCTTAGATTTAGAATCTTAATTGCAGGATTCAACGGGGATCGAGCCCAAGAACACTTGACGCATGAAGCGGAGAGAGCAATAGCTCTAACCATAGCGCCAATAGGTGGTCCTAAGTTTTAAAATTGTTTTACTCCATCAATTTTGGTTATAGAATGTTCGTTTGAATACCGAAATTCATTAAAAAATTTAACAAACAGAGACTTAAAGTAGGAGGTGGTTATTCAAGAAAATACTTTTTCTTCAGATGCATAAGTATAATGAACAGAAATTAATTCCACGTTGATAAAAATATGTATCAGCAAATAAATGGAACCATTTAAAAGATACTTACATTGCAAGACCTATAAATTGACTCCCTAAGGTATTTAAATGTGTCTTACTATTCCGTAAGTCGTGTCACTTGTCAAGTGAGATGACAGTTTAAATTCGTATTCTGTATGCCCTCGCTTCACGACAAATGTCGTGCCGGCGACGATGCTCGTTTCTTTTTGGTATTCCTTAACATAAGGTGAAGCGGTAACCTTCGTTTTAAACGGGAAATTCACGAGATTCGTCGTGAAGTGACAATTGTCGTCTCACTTGACAAATGCCGTCTTACGAAATAGACTCAAATATTTATATTAGTAAAAAAATGAATACATAATACAACTTAGATTTGAATTAAAATAAGCAAAGAAAATAATTAAAATTATTTTTTTGAGAAGTTATTTACGATCTGGATTCTGGGGAAGTAGCCCTGTTGTTCCTGCCTAGTAACGGCCCTGGCACTTTGCAAAGCCATTGCGTTTTCTCAATTAGTGTTTACACACTGCATATTGATTATTTCGTTTATTACTGTTGGTTAGATGTCGCGGTACATTTGTCCTAGTTTTGGTTACTTTTCTTGATTGATTCCTTTTATAGATTGATCGTCTATCTGTTATGGGCAATTTAAATAAAATCAGGAAATTTAATAATTTTGTATTTGTCTATGACAATCTAGGATAATTTATTACACTGTCCAGTTATTATAAAAACTTCCATTATTTTTCTGGTTCCTTTAATTAATTAGTAGCAATTTGGCTGCAAATCTGGCAAGTGCAAGTACCGTAAAAAAGCTATATGACTCGAAACGTCACCAAAGTGGAAAGTGTTTTAACAAGTAGAAATTCTAGGATTGTTTTTTTTTAATTTGGCATTTGTATTTTTTATATTTATTTCATCACTACCAGTTTTCTTTATTTATATGTTAATTATTTAAAAATTAGTTTTAATTTAATCTCCTTTTATTTTGCATCTAGGGAAACATGACATTTACAACATAAACATTTTCTCAAATTGCCTACTAGATTATTCATAATGGCCGGGCAATGTAATATTTTCTATATAATTTATATATATTTTTTTTTTGTGTTTTAAGTCGCTTTAACAGCTAAGGTCATATCACGACTGTCTAAACACAGAAACTTTCTGTTGGTCAAGTATATCTTAGGTCTAGAATCTTAAGTCTAGGATTCAATGGGGATCGAACCCAGAACCACTTGACGCATGAAGTGGAGAGAACTAATGCTCTTGCTACTGCGCCAATAGGTGGCCCTTATCATTTTGTCATATCTCAATGGGTGCTTTTTAAATTGGCCGGGAATTACAAATAATGTCCAAGTATTACATTGACCGTAACATATTATACAAATTGTCCTGTATTGTTTATTGTTATCCATATGGCAATATAAAAAGAACTGTATCCTTCTTACAATGATTAAATGACCAAAGTTTTAAAGCATTCACCCTTAGTTGACTTGAAAAGAAATCCTACTTCGAAACGATAAAAGTGTCCTGTGAAAAATAAAAGGTCAACTGAACGGGGGTGAAATGGCTAGTGAAAACTGCACGACTAGGTCAAGGTGAAGTTTTCACTTAATTCCACCGCCGTTTCGTAATAATCCTTTCGCGTTATGCTTTTTTGTGCTTTTTCATTTAGAAACTTTGTGAACTATAATCAGTATTTACATTGCATACATAATTCTTTCTCTCAGGAATACACGGGATCCATATAAAAACTAAGCACGATGCCTCGAACGTTCGCTACAAAACTTGTTAAGAGCCTGGAATATATTCTGTGCTCAAGATTAAAATATCACACACAAAATATTAGTTCTAATTAAATATTCATTGTACGTAAGAGCAGAAAAAAACCTACGCATTCAGAGAACCTCCCCCTGATCCCACATGTTGTCTTAGTAAAATTTTAAAGAAGAACAGGGCTCCATGAAATTAAGTACTATGACATTTTGTGATACAAATTGAGCTTTATTTAAACTGTGTTGTAAATTCAATGCTTGACTTGACTTGATATTTATAAGATATACAGTTTTTCTATACACGGCGTTAGCTCGATATAAATACCGATAGCACCAGAAGTTGATTTATGTTTACATCATAGGTTTGTTTCTCTTGTCCATTTGATGATGTTCAAACGCGTCCACGTATGACAAAGAGCAAGGCACATTGATCAAGAGACAAGAGTGAGTGAAGAACATAAAGTGGTAAGTTTCCACTAGTTGACAAACCGGTTTTCCGATGTTTAAACACCTCCAAATCAGTGTCGAAATACGCGAATGTCACGAAAACATACGTACATAGCTCGACTCTCGGCCTAATGTGGCCAAGCGGCTGAGGGCTAAAATATTTCTTCACTCACTCTTGTCTCTTGGTCAGTGTGCCTTTCGTGAACGTGTTTGGCTTCAACATATGGAACGAACCTCATATAATAATTGCCGAAGAAAAATTTCAGTTGATAAGACAAATTCTCGTCAAATGCTCTCAAAAGCTTATGGTGAAGCTGCTATGAGTGAAACAACATCTTTTGAGTAGTATCAAGGTTTCAAGAACGGTGATTTTCACGTGGAAAACCGACATACTGATGAAAGATCGTTTCAAAAGATGTCAAGTTTTTTCAGCATGGTATCCGATTGCTGCCGGAAAGATGGGAGTACGTAGTGGCAAATGATGGCCAATACTTTGAAACATAAATGTATGTAAAAATACAGCGGAAGCACCGTTTACACAAAATACATATCAACATTTGACTGTAGTTTGACTTGTTTTTAAACCAAATAAAGTCAAGTAGCTTGAAAATTAGGTCAAGTAGGTACTAAATCTCTAAAGAGTAATAAGTTGATTTGTCGGATACAATGAATTAGTTGAATTATATAATTATATAATTATATTATCACTTATATAAGGCTAAGAGACTAATTCTTTAACGCGTTAATCTGAAAAAAAAATGCTTATAAATGCTAGTTTTTGTCCATCGTTAAGGTATCAAGTTAGACTTTAAAAATTTAAAGTCTAAACTTAGTCCCTCCGATATACCCAGAAAACTTGTATAAAGTCCAAATTAAATTTTAAAATGTGAACATTTAGGATCTTACCCTGAGTAAATCGCGTTATATCCGCTTGGTTTAATTTGGACTAGTAGGAAAATAGTTTTTAATGCTTAATACAAATAGATATTAAGCAGGGTATACATTTTTGTATGCAAATCGTTTATTTAAGATCGTAAACATTTGTGTTTAGGATAATGTTAGATAAACGATGAAACCTAGGTTTACCTGGGCAAATTCCGTAATGCCCAAGAAACATGGGTAAAGTTCAATATATATTTGAAATTGTACACATCTTGGCCTTTGCCCGGATATACTGCGTAATCCATTAATCTGTTTGGTTAAAATACGGTTTAACCGCAATTGCAGATTTAGTATTGGTTTTAATTTTCTCATATTTCTCCCAATAACTCCTTTGTAACTTCAAATTCTTACTTAAGTTTCTAATGCTCAAAACTTTCTCCATTTACAGCAATAAAAACTCGCGAACGTTAAAAAATTTTACACACAGTATTCTTGTGGTTAATATTAACTTAGTTTAAAAATTCATCAAATACAAAAAATAAAAAAAAATGTTTTAGGTGGTTAACCACCTTACAAGACATCATAATATAAGGTCGACTTAAGGTTGTTCCAAATATAACTAAACCTATTTACAGATTTTAATGAAAACTAACAAAAAAAATCCGTATATCGTTTAAAAATCTAATTCTAAACTTTTGAGGGTTGAAGATGATTCTGAACTAAAAATATCCGATAGAAAAAAAATTAATTGTGAAAAAAAATATTTATACAAATCGAGACAACTTTGTAGGAAAATGACAAAATCATTAAAGAAAACAATGATAATTTTTCTCTTTTCGAACATATCGCATGTGCATGTAAATATTTAATAAATAAATTATTCTTAAAATAGTATAAAGTTCACATACGATGAGAGAGGAGAAACATGTGGGAGAGAGAAGGTGCGACTCTGATCTAGCAGCAATTAATATAAGCGAAGGAATGAGGTAGCAAGTCTAAATGTTGGTACGAAATATTTTAATCACCCTAAACTATATGTAAAAGAATCAAATCGGGGTCATCAAATATAGCAAAAATGCACCTTAAATCTTTTATTTTATCTAGCTACAGGGAGGAGTAAACTTAGATAACAATGTTAAGGGTTATAGTTAAATTTTCATGACCGTCGTTACTAGGTTAATTTTTGAAAATTGAAAAAAAAATGCTTTTTTTTATGATTAACCATGATTAGTACTAATAGGTGGATACCACTCGTCAAAAATAATCAGGATATCCATTATTTTTGAAGAATCAATTGAATGCGGTTTTGAAATTGTTAGGATCAAAAATTGAAATGTGTGTTTATGTGAAGACGAAAAAAAAATGAAAGTATTTTATTGATTTGACAGAGAGTGTGTATGTGGGTCCTATATGTAACCCTCAGTCTCATCCCACTGGAATATCCCTACTATCATTCCTGATTTCTCCGTCGAATCGTGCGACAAGGCATCTATATGTGTGCGAATGGATGAAAAAATCGCGAGCGGCGAAAAGAATGCGAGATAATAGTACGGGAAGTTTTAAGAAAAGCCTCCGTTTGAGTTTCGAGGCTGGGGCCCACGCAATATCCAGGATAGCCTCGAATACGGGTCGAAGACGAGTTGCGCAGGGGTGAGTGGGACGAAGCGTTACGGAGGTTTTAAATAAAAGAATAATATTTTTTGATAATTTTTTCGGGAGTTCTAGGAAATTTAATATTTTTTTCATGTCATGTGAAAGTATAGCAGTGTGTGTGTGGTAGGGATGGGCATAGCGACGATGCGGTGTGGTGGGACGCGGTTGTCGCACGCACGCAGTCTGAAAAGCTCGGTCTCCACGAAAGCTCTAGGGGTAGGTTGTAGCTCGGTAGGCCTTCGAACATTTTTCGGGGTTAGCGTAACGAATGCGAAGCTTTAAGTTGTTATGATAGGTCCTCTTTAAGGCGCGACATTGTGTCTAAGGCCTGAATGTACGTAACGCCGTCATTATCCCCACTCCAACCGCGTTCAACGCAAAACACCCACGCACACGCACTCATCTACATTTTTTTCTCTCGCTCTCCTCGCCACCCATTCGACCTCCATACCAGCCAAATACGTTTTTCAAAAATTTTTACTTCTCACCCTACCAGTACTTTTGAAAAGTAGGGAAAACCTTCACCTAGAACTCGTCGTTGTACAGAGAAAAAAAAATCAATTTTCTCTCCAAGTTCCACCAAACGATCAACTTGCTTTTTCTTTTTCCAAATTCACAACATCTTCATCTCAATAATCAATTTGAACCATTAACTTTCTACGCGATTTATGTTAAATACGAAATTATAAACACCAAATCAAATTCAAGAATATTTTTTATCTTTATATAACTAGTGGATACCCGTGACTTCGTACTCATAAAAGTAATCACAATTCGAGCTTGAGAAATGAAATCTCTTAAAAATCACTTTAGAGCTGAACAGTTTATGAGAATTTCATAACAACAATTAAATATAATAGGCATAAAAATTAACTTATTGAAAGGTAGTAATAATAGAAAAACGTTCATTAGAATTTTTTCAACCCTCAAATAGACGCATAGCGACATCCGCAGATCTTCTTGCATATCTATCGAAACATGATTGCACAATCAGCATTAGAGAAAGTTTTGGAAATTTACTACTTGACTTGATATTCATTCTACTTGTTTTAAAATTGACTTGAAGTTTCGTCAAACTCGATGCAAATATTAAATATAAATATTCAGATGCCAAATCAACACAATTCAAGCATTGCCTTTGCAATCTTCTGTTATTCACAAGTCAAAATGCCAAGCACAATTCATTTGATAAGACGCCCACCTGCTTGACTTGATGAACGTCCAAAAACTTGGTAAAATGGAGCAGGACTTAAAAACTGCAAAACTTTTAACCCCTTTTTCGAACCACTTTGGGGTAGAACTTTGAAAAATCCTTTTTCAGTGGAAGCCACAGTACTTTCAAAAATAATACTTTTAAATTTAATGTTTTAATCTTTAGTAATTTAACTTCCAAAGTGTCCTTTTCACCAATCACGGTACTGTTTTATATCTAGATATATGATTGAGAAACAGATATTATTTGTTGCTAAGCCATAACTATGTTTATTTATTTTATTGAGCTTTATGTAAATAAAGTCACGGGTAGTAACTAGCTATATAATATATTTAAATAGATAGATTTAACAAAGAATTTTACCACCGATAGCTTCATTACCGTATTTGACTATACCTGCATTAGTCGATGAACTGTATAAGTTGACCGATTTATCATATAAAGATTATCATTCTTAATTATAACCCTCTTTACTTGGGTACCCCCTAGATATTTAAATTCACTACTCGATTTGATATGTTAACTACTTGACTTTATTTTAGTTAAAATCAAGTCAAGCCCAAGTCAAATATCAAGCTAAATAGAGCATTGATTTTACAAGATATTTCATTTCAAAAATAAAATGTCTAGCTCAGTTCATTGCACAAAACGTTCAGCTAAATCTCGACCTTTTAGATCTAACTTATGTCAGTTACTCCGAAATTCAGGAATACGTTTTTTTTAGCTGCTCGAAAATTTTATGTCAGTTAATTAAGAAAATTCGTTTCATTGTGACCCCGTGCTGTTGCATAGGCATTTAGTGGAAACTCACTGATTTGTTTTATTAGCGTTTTTCTGATTCGAAAACCAGTTTGTTCTGTGCGAACTTTTTTATCCTTACAAGGATAAATACGGAGTGAAGAAAAATCAAACGCATGCAGTTGAGAATTGTTATCGTTTCGTGAAAACGATTTATTCATTTCAGTCAAGCCTCATTAATAATACTATTCTTAGCTCCGATTAATTAAAATTATCCTGCCTCATTAATCATCCGATCGATTCCATCACGAAATCGCGCAAATTTTCTATTATCTAAACCGTAACACTTTTCAATAACAATTCATTCCATAATAATTTCAATTATTTCGAATATTAACGATACAAACAACTATTAGCTGTAACAACACCTTACAAATCTTACACATTGATGCATAATTTTGTGATTCTTGAGTCACGATTAGAAATTATCATATTAATTGCATTTTTCTTCAATTGGCAATGATAATTTTCGGGTCATTATTTTCATAATAATGAACCTATGTAATTGGTCGTAGGGATTCATCAAGTCAAGTAACTGAATATTTGTGTAATAAATTGAACTCAATATTTAAACTTTAAAATGAAATAACTAGCAGTTGTATAGCTCGACTTAACATGGTATTTAAATTTGAGCATTTGACAACCCCAATTTGTAAACTGATTCGATAACCAATTTATTTTTTTACAAATAATTCACGTTTAAACGAAGCTCATTCTGGTCCCGCGATTTGCATTACCACATAATGCATCTTCAACCACTGATCTCTACTTATCCGATTTCTATATATCACTTAACATTACCTTAAGAAAATTGATATTAATCCTTAAACTACGTCACACACTAAAGGAGGAGGTCAACGAAATATGATGCTGTGTGACAAGAGGTATGGGGGGGAGTCAAAACCTTTGTGACGGCACATACCTAATCTAAATCCATCTAAGCAATAAAAATACCATTCAAAAAACTGCTGTTTCACGTGACGTTCACTGTGACGTTACACCGGGGAAAAAAGTTTGACAAGTGTGACCACCTGTGACAAGGACGAGGGGAGGAACCCACAAAACGTGTGTGACGTAATTTATAGATGAGCCCTTATATAAAATGAATGGTACTTACTTTGTTGAGGAAAAATCCGTTCCGAATACATTCAAGGAAATTTTCGATCATTTCAGGTGGACTATAGGAAAATTTGCTTAGAACATGTGGTGTTGGTGATTTTTTCCCCGAATTTTTGTTTAAAACTTTTGTCCTTTTTCACTGTATTTCATTTCTGCCGACAATCGATAAATTTCATACGCCTTATCTTTCGATGGCAATTACTTCACGGGTGTTTATTGATGTCAGTGTAACTAAGGATTTTTCAAGTCAAGTAGTTGGACAAAGTTTTTAATATGAATCTTGCTTGGCTTGTAAATGAAACCACTTGTAAGTCAATGTTTGACTAGATTAAACATTCAAATATTTGACTCGAGTTTGACATTATTTTAAGTTGAATTTAGGTCAAGTAGCTTGAAAACCAAGTCAAGCATTTTTAAAATAAATTCTAATAGGGAACCTAATTCAGTTACTTAAATCAAACAATTATCATAGCTATAAACAAGATAAAATTTTCAAATTATTAAAATGTTGTTAGTGACAGTAACTTATAAATGATACACGTATTGAAAATAGGAGTTCTCACCGTTGATGTGCGGCCAAAACTTGTTTTTCTGAAATTGCCCACTTGATTTTCACTCTCTTAAATCGAAATAGTGACTATAGTGACTATTCACTATTTTTGCAGTGCAGAGTATACCACTAAATTCAAATAGTGGTATACTTTTCACTACTAAATAGTGAATAGTCACTATTTGGTAGTTGAAAGTCACTATTTCGATTTAAGAGAGCAGGATTGTTCATAATAGCCGGAGCAATGTCTATATAATTTATCATTTTGTCAGATCCCATTGTACATTTTTTAAATTGACCGGGAATTATACAGAATGCCTAATTATTTACGTTAACCGTAACATTTATGTTCGAAATTAGTTGATTTATTTTTGATCCCGTTAGTTGATTTGATGAATCCCTAGATTTTACTTGTAAAATCGAATTTTACCTCTTATACCTCTTCAAACCTAAATACAAGTAGGGAAGGTAAATTTATTTTTCCCGATTGATAATCATGCAATTATAATGAACCAGCAATTTGCGGACGAGAGATTGGCGGAGGGTCAAGAGAATCGCGGTGTACCGAGCTTTGCCATCTCTAAGTCAAATTGTTACGAAATCGATGAAATTATGCAGAGATAATACGCATCTAATAATTGTTCATATGCAAATGAGGAAGACGAAAAAATTATAGTGTTAATAAAAAGATAAGAGTTTTTTTTCTGGAATAATTTATTAATTGCATGCATTTAACCCGTTCAAGGATTTGCTCGGAATGATAATAATTAATTAATGCTTGGTGGTAGATAATAATATGTATGTAAATTGGTTGGAATCGAAATGCCTCCCAGTGACCCTCCAAACCTTCGACATCTTAACCGAAAGCCTCGCCGTTCTTTTGTTCGAATGGTTAATGATAATTAATTATTGATAATTCGATTGATTTGTTATCTAACATATGATCGTTATGATTAGAACTGAGTGTGTCGCGGCTGCGTAATATGCAAATCAATTGAAAAACAATGGGCAATTTCTTTGGCATAAATTAATAGAAAATTATATTATAGCATTGTGTGCATCGGCCAGGGGGCACTTGATGTAAGAGTAAAAAAGTGAAAGGAAGAAAATGAAAATTGTTGGGGAAATAGGTCATTGGAGTAGTGAGATCTGTCTTGGCCGAAAAGTTTCATTCTTGAATTGTTGCCGGTTTGAAAAGTGCCGATTGTTGTGTGCGTATGGATTTTCGCCCGTATTGTCGTCGAGCCGGGGTGCAAAAAAGATTTTCCGTGGCCGGCGAGGTCTTTGTTGCCGCGCGAGCCACACAAATCGCCGCCGAGCGAGAAGGAAAAGTGGAAATTTCGAAGGGGTTGAGGTGAGGGGTGTCCGGGGGGGTGGGTGGTGGTGCGTTGCGGACGGCGATTGCGCGAGACTCATTATTAGTGGCACACGGTGTCCGTCCGGCGCGCTCTGTCTCGGCATAGTCCGTCCACGTAAATTTTCACTGTGTGCGTGCGTGCGAGTTTTCCACCAGAGAACGAAAATCCACCTTGTTTTTGCGACCACTGTTGCTTGCGCTGTCAAACCGCATAGAACACGCGAAAATTTATCGCTTTTTCCCAAAAAAGCGTGCCGCGACTCGGCCAACATTCCCGGCAAAACAGCCCCCAACAGCCCGCCCGGCATTTCGAACCAATGTGGTTCATTGTTGGCCCAGTGTCACCCCCAAACACCAGGTCACCATGTGCTCGCCGTGAAAGCTCCAAAAGCTTCGAATGCGCCCGTTTTCAAAATGCGACCCGTGACGGACGCATGCCCGCGCCACATTTTCCCGCCGAAAATCAACCGCTCGCACGGCCAGTGCCGCAAACTCAGTCTCGCGTAACTCCAACCACGACAATCACAATGTGAACAATTTTTTTTTAAATAAATTTTTAAAAAACTGTAGTGTGACAAAAAGAAAACCCTCATCGTGTTAAGTGCGCGATTTATCATTTAAAACTCAAAATTATGTTTGGAAAAGTTTGCTCGTCGTCGCTCTCGGGAAATGTTCCGGAGATGCTCGAACGATAATAAATGGTTCAAAGTGAAAGCTCTAACGATTTCGATCACCTGTTGTTGACGTAAGTAATTTTCTTTGCGACACCAGAAATTTTTCTCCCAGCCAAAGAAAAACAAGTTATTCAAGATTTTCTTCTCTCAACAAACAATCCAAAAGCACTTCAGCTGGAAAACGCGATATGACAAGCGATCATTACAATTAGGTAATTTTCCCCTTTTTCATCAACAGAAAAACAATACATCGCTTAACATCTCGTTAATTATTTCATCTTCTTCACTGTTTCAATCAATCAGTTTCACATTGATTTACCAAACAATGATATAACAATTTAAGCACAACAATTTTTCAATTTACGAACTGGAAAATTTCTTTTTTAGCAACAATCATTTCCATATTAAATGCGTATTTTCCCTAACTATCTTCAACGTTGCTTAATATATATAGTTGTGACGTCAGGAGATACGCATCAGTAAAAGTTTTTTAACTGCATGTACCCTCTTTAAAAAAGCTGATCATTAAAAAGCATTCTTATATCACTTAGTGGCGCAGTAACTAAATTGTCGCTTCATACGCCAATGATCTTATGGTCCATTAGAAAATCAAAAAATAAACTTGAATCTTCGACGGTGGTTATTAATCATACAGTTGAAGAGGTCCTAAAATGTTTTTTTTTGGATTTTTGGTATTTTTTGAAAGCAATTTCAAAGGGGGGATCGCGGACTTATGGACGCTTTGAAAAATATTTTTAATGTGCGAAATATTTCTGAATTTTAACTATTAGGGACTCATTTCACCAAGAAACTGGGCATTTTATGCCATAATTTAAGCTTAGTCAATCTTTATTAAGCGACTTGAATTTGAATTAATTTTATATCAAATTTAAGTCAAGAAATCAAGTGAATTAGGTACTTTAAAATGATCTTTTCTTTGACTTTCATGAGCCAGCTGGGCATACATTACCGATCCGCGATGGATAATGGAATCCGATAGTGGAATAAAATTAGAGCGCCCATCAGTGTGAAAAACTCTGAAGTTCGAAAATATTTTGTAAGAATATTCGGCGATGAAAATAGGCTTAAAAATTGACAGAACCTTAAACAAACAGAACTATATGTACACAGCCACTATGCATATACGAATACTTACTCTTAACCCCAGAACCCTCCTTATTTGAATTTTCCAAGAAAAAAGTTTCAAATAAAAGTTGTGGGCATTGATGAGTCAAAAAACTATAGGAAGTTTAAAGAAAATCGTTGGAGCCGTTTAAGAAAAAAATAGAAAAAAATATGAAACCCATAGAATAACGGGGCTTCCTGTCAACTGATTTCAACCAAAAGCTGCCCTATACAACTAGATGTAATATAAAAAATTGGTTGTCTGTAAATTCGGTTTACGGACGATAGTTTTACGTGGTAACGTCATAAAGAAACATTGATGAAAAATTACATACTTTTATGAATTGAATTAAATTGTTATTACTGAATTATCATTATTTTGTATAATACAAAGAAGGAATTAATTAAAAATTACATTTTTTTTTCAAAATGAAATCAGGCTTAAAATTATGAAGGAAATCAATTAAATCTTATAAAATTGTAGAAAAAAAAAAACACAAAACACGTTGTCTAAGATTCAACAATAATTGAATACGAGGCGTAGCTTATTGTAGAAGTTCTCGAAGAAGCTCGCGTGGTGGCGTTCCAATAGCAGAACTCTATCGTGCCTCTCTATCACTTGTAATGCGTTCACGCTTGCACGCACAGGCTCAAACGGAATGTGACACTTTTTTGTACAAGCTGCCCAAGTTCATCAAATTATAAGACGTTATCACGTAAAAGTAAAATTTTAAGTTTTGTGAAATTCGGGTAAAGTTTTTAACACGATATCGCTGTCACACACAGACATTTTTATTCAAAAACAGCTTTTTTGGATTAAGGGGACTTCAAAACGTGTATTTCCGGTGAAAACTCGAAATTGATAATTCGACCCGGTTACAATACTTCATTTACGAGATAGTATCTTGTAAAAGAAAGTAATACAATTTTTTTTTGTTTTTTGATATTTTTTAAAATTTAAATGGCACTTGAATCCTTGAAAATACCTCTTTGTATTAGTTTGAGTATTATTTTTTTTAAATACACTTCACGAATTGTTTACTTTCACTTTCGACAATTATAGAAACTATCAAAACCTTCTCTTCCTAGAGATAGCACCAGTGCGATAAGTAGGTACTAGACGAACTCTTTGAACGCGCCAATCGTAGATACTAACTTCTTTAACCTTATAAATATTATATTGTGCTATCATTCCTGATCCTTATTATTTAAAAGTGAACTTTTCTTTTTACTTTTCGAAAAAAATCCAATATCATCAGTTATACTTCTTTTTTACTTTGTATTTAATCATACAAACTGTTATTTGCTCAATATGAATAATAGACAAATTTAATTTTAAAGGAGCTAGGAATTTATCAAGTCAAGTTGGACATAACTTCAGATGACTTGTGCTTGACTTGAGGACAACTTGTGATGCCAATGCTTGACGTTATTTTACGTTTAAATATTCTCGAGTTTGACTTGATTTCAATCCAAATTTATGTCTAATAGATTTCAATTCAAATCTACTAGCTTAAAAATAAAGTCAGGTTGTGAATTTCTGGTATAATAATATAGGTGGGATATCTTAGTCCTTTTTTTGGTTAGCTAAAATATAAATGTGAAAAACTTTAATCACTTTTAACGTGTGTGCAACAGATTCAAACCATTGCCTTGAAATAGGTTAATCAAAGCTTCTACTTTAGTTATTTTCAGTATAGTAGTACCAAATACTAGTAGTATATGGCCTAGTATAGTATCAAATTGTTTGTTATTTAAAAGTTTATTTGCTTTGTGCATGACGAAAGAGAGGATAAGAGAATCGCCGGTGGCGTTACAAGTGGCGATAGACGAACTCATTGACAGCTTGTTTATTAGATTATCGGTAGGAATAAATCATCATCGATTATTTACAATCGTATATGTACCAATGTTTATACAAAAAAATGTTCTTTAAAATGATGGCTGTAAAGAAAAATAAATTAATAATTTACTTTTTCTTTTATCACAAGTAAAAATTTATTAATAGAGTAGCAAAATTTCAAATACGAATTTAACATTCCCTTACATTTGATATTTCCCTGTTGTTTTTCAATTATCACTTTCTATGCTAAGAGTGCTGTCAATTGCGACTTGGGGGGAGGGGCGTCAGGTGCTATGCACAAAGCGAATCAGTCATCCAAACGAAATGCCTAAATATTTTTTTCTCTAAGTCTTAATCTTACAAACCAACCAAATATACTTCATTTTGACCTATTTCGTGAAACGTATCATTTATCAAGTGAGACGACAATTGTCATATCACGACAAATCAACAATTACCGAATAATACTATGTTTAAGAATACGAATTTAAAAAACGAGCATCGTTGCATACACGACATTTGTCGTGACGCCTACAGTATACGAATTTCATTTGTCATCTCACTTGATAAGTGACAATCTTACGGCTTATTTTACATGGATTAAACTGTGGAGTATTTAATGTATAAAAATATTTGAAAAACTAAATGCTAATTTAACTTAACACGCGCTTCAAAAAGTTCCAAACAAGAAAATATATATCAATTTAACTCGTACAGCCTTGATCTAAAAGTTACAACAAATGTACTATGTTAAGCTGAAGTCCGAATTCCAGTTTCACTTGACTATTTTATTTTTACAAAAACTTAGCACAATGCGAAAGTTTCATATCCGCGAAAGATTACCTAAAGAATATTTCCTTGATATAAACTTTTTTATTCAAATCATTTTGGAGTTTGAACGGTTTCAATAAAGCATGCTCTCTAGAAAAGACCACACTGTATTTAGTGTCACGTCACATAACATATTATCAGTGAATGATTAAGACTTCTAGCGACACCTCATTTGTTGAATTTTGATAAGCAATGTAGTAGATATTCAAGAACATATAAACTTATTAAGATTTTTTGTCGTTTTGTGGATCTCATAGGTTATGTTTCATAAATGTGGTAATAATCTTAGAAACCAGTTTAGAGTCATTTTTTCAGCCGTTAATATGACAGCCCTGGTTTTTGTGTTGAGTAAAACGGTATCAATGACGCCATTACTTTCGCTTACGATCACGCAAACCCTTCTAGAAATAAGCTTCAGTGATGAACGCTCAAATGCTTCAAATTTAGTGGAATAAAAAAAAACAACGGCAATGAGCGCAGTCGTTGTACACGCGTTATGGAACTTAGCCTTAATTAATATACTGTGACGTCACACAACCTCTAACCAAAGAATGATTAAGGAACTTCTAACGGTAGCAATTGTTGTATATATTTGGGAACAAAACATATGTTGAAAATATGCAATCTCCTTTTGCCTTTACTATAGCCGTGATACGATACATGTAAAGTAAAGGTACAGTTTTATATCATTGTCCACTTATTTAACAATAAACTACCTTCATATGATATAGGTACTAAACGGTTAGTATCATCAAAAGCCGTTAAATAAATTCAATTGATTCAAAAAGTACGTAAAGTATCATCTAATTAGGGGTTTGATTTTCAAGCTACTTGACTTGGTTTTCAAATTACTTGCCTTAAATTTTACTTGAAATCAAATCAAACTTGAGTTTAAAATGAATATTAAAATGTCAAATAAAAGCCAAGCATTAATTTCACAAGTTATTGTATTTTAGTAAAAATTCAAGCATAATTCATTTAAGAAATATCTAATTATTTGACTAATTGATGATATTTTATCTAATTCCTTACCTTATCAAACTGGACCGCTATGAATTAAGTGAAGCATTTTTTTTTGTTTAATTGTATTAATTAGTAATTTAAATTATCCTTGAGTAAATAAGAAATTTTTTCTGTAAAATAGTTCTAGTTTTTCCTGAATATAATATATTTTGATGCCTCACGAGATTTATTTCAATTATCCTTAATTTAATACAAAAATATTCTGGAAAAATAATTTATTTAAAAAAAACATATGCTAATATTATCCTGAAGGAAAAATATTTTCATTTAACCTTTAAAAAAAAGAAAAATATATAAAATGATGTAAAAAAGGAGACGTTTTTCATGGGTGAAATTTTCCTAAAAACGTCCTTGTGGCTTGCTAGGTATATGTATACGTCCGCAGGACATTTTTTTTTTGTGTTTTATAGACAGACACAGTGTGCTATTAAACGCACGTCCTGTTCACATTGAAGACGCAACACACTGTTCCCAGCCAATTCCCAGGACCTCCTCATTTTTCAAATCTTGCTAATTTCTTTTTATATTCAAATGCGTGCCTCACCCAAATCCTTTCTAATGTAAAGATCGCGATCCAAATGATTTCGACCATAATGTGGTAGCTGCACAAAGGATATTTACAAATAAATAAACAAGGATAATGGGATAAATAGACTATTTGATCCTATTATTAATCAAATTGCAGAATTTTTAATCGAGAAGTGTGAATCTCTCGCACCCCAATGCCGGCTCCGTTCTACCCTCAATCACTACCCTTCCGCTTCCACAAAAACGATATGCTAATTTATTATCCTTGGGATTTCGATGAAAATATTTGCTTTGGATGCCTCGTTAATTTTGACAAGTTAATCGATTTCTTGTCAAATCACTTTTAAACTTTTGTTCCTTGGCAAAGATCACAACGTAACAGATGAAGAATGTTAATAATTTTGCTAATTATTAATTTTTAATTTTCTAAAATTAAACAATTTTAACCCTATTCAATACTATTGGGTCAGAGTGACCTCCCTAGTTAGGATTTTGTCAAGAGGAGGGGATAAAAGAGCCAAGTTAATTTTATATAAAAGTAGGCTGTTTTCCCATTGGCTGAACTCATAAAATGTGACTACGGGTGCTATCTCTAGGACGTACAAGGTTTGATCACTATTATCTAAAGCATCTCGTCTTCGAAAGTGAAACACTTTTTGGATGGTATACTTTTAAAAAACTTACATAATAACCGATACATGTAGATTAAAGAAGCATCTTTAAGGATTTACATGACATTTGAATTTTTCAAAATTTTATAAAAACAAAAAAAATAAAATCCCGATTTGTTAGCTTATTTAAATTGAAATTTCGTGCTAATTCTGGCAAATGTTGAAAAAAAAGTCTCCAATGTGATCGTTTTTGTTTTATATCGAAGCTGGAAATTTTTATAGAGCGTTATAGTTACTGGAGTCGGAACGATCTTGATATTACTATTATCTGTCTTTAAGAAGGTGCAATTATAGATGGTTAGATGAGAAGTTCAGATGTGACGAAAACCGGTTTTGCCAAATAACTGAAAACCGAGTATTCTCAGTTTCATGTTTACCGAATTGAGTACTCACTTAAATTATTGTTTCAGTTAAAATATCTTTCTTAAATAAAAACATGACGTGTTGTGGTGTTTAAAGTCGTTTTAACATCTAAGAACATAACATAATGGCCTCAACTATTTCTATAATCTACTCTAGAACTCTAGAAAAATTTAATCATTAAACCGAGTACCACTGACGCGACGCATAGAGCGGAGACCTAACCGCTACGCCAATAAGAGTACTCTCTTATATTCTATGTGTCAAAATAGCACTGCCCACTGTAAAATTTTGACAGTTATAAAAATGAATGGATTCTAAAAATAATTATAGTCCAACCTGACTGATTGAGAACTGAATAAGCGATAAAACTCAATAAGTGAGAGTAGAGCTTCACTATTTAACTTGATTATAAAGCTGCTTGACCTAAACTTGTTTAAAATCAAATCAAACTCAAGTCAAATATCATATATTATTTAATTAACAAGTCAAGTTGATTTGAATTTGCGAGTTGATTCATTTCAAGCTTGAAATAATATACTCAATTCATTACACAAAATGTTCAAGTACTACTGAATCCCTAAGGGGGTTGTTTGCTAGATCCTGTCATTTTAATCACTCAAATTTCTATAAGTCGTTTTTCACTCGTAGACTTCTATAACTGAGACGGCTGCTTACCATTACCTCTATTAACAGCAGTCGAGCGTATTTTATGACATCTGCTATTATAACGCATTCTTTAATTGTTTTGTTTCCCATATTTTCGTTCCCATACAGTCAAACCTAAGTGATTGAGAAAACTCTATAAGCGAGAGTATTTGCCAGGTGTCGCAATTTAAACTCGCTTAAACTTCTATAAGTCGTTTTTCACTCGTAGACCTCTGTAACTGAAGCTGCTACTGGCCTGTACCTCTATAAGCTAGAGATTTGGGTTGGTGAGAATCCTTTATGAATAAAAAAGAGATTGTGGTTCCTTGAAGTCTCACTTCTTCAGGTTCTGATATGGAAGATTTTATGAAGAATTAGATGGAGATAAATCTAAAGTCGACTTTTTTTGGATGTACATCTTTCGATTTTGCGAATGCGAGATACGTGAACTGACTATTGTCAAAGAACTCAGCTTCCCTGCATCGTTACTTTTTGTTACTATTGCAATAAAGTTTTTGTATCTTGTTTTTTTAATTTAATTAATTTGAATTATTTTGCAAACTACCAGTTCTTCTATTGTGTACTTAATTTTCGAGTATACCGAGTACTAAGCAATAAACGAGTACCTACTTGGTGTCTCTTAAGTTGATCTATATAGTTTTTCTATGGTATTCCCTAATACGTATAGTATGGTGGAAGTAGGTGGTGAAATCATTTTTAAAAATGGTTGTTTTTAAATGATCAAAATCAAATGTTAATGTATAATTTATTTATAAGTGGCCGTTATGGCGATAGGGTGTTACTGCGTGGTATTCACATTGAAGTTAAAAAATTAATTTTGATATTTTTTGTAAATTTCTTTATTTCGTCTCGGTGAAATTATAATCAAATTGAATTATGTAACGTGGCTGAGGGATGATGGTGCTGTTTCGTATGGTGTGGGCGAAATAGTGTAGGGTAAGGATGGGGTAAATGGAGAGGCCAAAATGGAGGACACACGATTCACGCTGGTAAAAAGAGCTGGTGGAAATCGGGATCGAAGGTAGTGGTGATGGTGGGAAAATCGCGCAAGGGGTCGCGAGATATAGTGAGTAGGGTAAACGGGGCAAAATGGGATGATAGACGGGTATGATGGGTGGTGGGTGGTAACGGTGACTGGTATGGGGTGTATATAGAGAGACGAGACATGAACGAAAAACGGATAAAAAATAACAGAGTGAGTTTTCAGGACCGAGCGCAAAAAAAAATAAAACCTTTGTTATTTTTTCATTTTTGAAATGTTTTCAAAGAAAATATACGTGTATTCAGCTCTCGGTACTTGCGTTTTTACATTAAATAGAAACGAAGCCGTCGTGGTCGTGAGAGACGCAACGATCAGTATTTCACACGCGCCTCGGAAAATTGCCGAAAATTTCCACCGGTTTTTCTAATTTGCACAAAGTCTTCGTAACATTGACACATCACTACAATGAAATGTAGACGAGAGACGATGAGCGATATTTTGATGAAAAACCAAAAAAAAAAAAATAGAAAAATACTAAAAATATTTTTTCCACTCGGAAAATTATCTCGGTCCCAACTATCGATTGGAAATTCGTTTTTTTCAGTTACATTTGGTGTCTCTCCTTTATTTTCAGGAAAAATATTTCATATTGATGGAAAAAATTCGTACACTACGGCGCACCGTGCGATTGAAAAAGCACGTGAAAGCGTGGAAAACTCAGCTCTATTGTACGTAACGATTTTTTTTTATTTCCTTCTTTTCCATCGTTGAATCTTGTTTGATGATTATTTTTATCGCTTTTCTTTTGCAAAATATTTAATTGAAAACTTCTATCTTAATTCGTATTGTTAGAAAAATACTGAAAAAAACCATCACCCAAAGCCTCCCTCCCCACCCACACCACCATCCCCCCACAATCCCAATTCTCCATCACCCCTAGTCCTTACTCTCCAGAACACCCAAGCCCTCTGCCGGCGAGTTTTACTCATAATTTTCCACCAGCAAACACGATCAGAAAGAAGTCGTCGCTCAAAGTTTTTCACGGTCACAAGAAAAGTCTCCGCGGCAATCGGCTCGCAACCTTTCACAAAAATGCATCAAAATTGAGACCAAAACGTGGTTTGTCTTAGAAATAATTTTCTCACACCACCAACCCTCCCTCTCGTACGAGCTAAAATTGTGGGTTTTACAATCATACGAAAAACAGAAAATTTTCCCAGAGAAATTTTCTTTAAAGAAAATTTTCATATATTCCACTTTTTTTTTGCTTTATCATAATTTTTTTCTTTGTCTAACCTTCGTGCCCCACCATAGTGAGCTGTGCTCACTGCTCGCCCCCTCTCACTCGCTCGCCAGCGTTTTCTCGCGTAAAAAGAATTTTTTCTCATTTTTTTCCCTCATTTTCCCACCTCTTCCTCTATATATCTGTTCTTTTTTATGACTAACATATATGTTATAGGTATACGTACGCGGAGGAAAACTGCAGTTTTTCTTATGTATATGCCATCTTATTATTTTTCTTTTTTTACTTATACTATCCCTGCCTTTTTTTCTTATATTGCTATTGCAACTTTTCCTCAATACTGTTGATTTCAAAGTAAATACACTTTGATATATTCGGGAAAATCGTACACCAAACTTAATTTTCATAGTTAATTTTCCTTATATAATTAATCAACTCATTTGAATGGCATTATAAAATACTTTAATGATATGACTGAAAATTTGGAGAGAATCGATTTTTAAAATTTTATTTAATTAAAACAAAATACCAAATATTCTTTTATTTAATATTTGAATTATATATAATTATATATAAATATTTAATTTTATATAACTTTCGTATATTTTATATCACAAATTATATACTATTGTGACATTAGGTAATTGATATGATTCATATGTGAATTATATCTACATATGTAAAATAAATATCAGCATTACATAAGTCTGACGTCAGTTTTAAGTCAAAAGGGGACAACTACCTTATCTATTATTATTACAAGCGGAAAATCTAATTTTTTGCTTGTAAGGCGCCTCACGAATTTCAGGATTTTAGGGGTTCATCAAGTAAAGGATATTTTTTGAAATACGTTTTGCTTTTAAATTGAAATAACTTGTGAAATCAATGCTTGACTTGATTTCATTTGAGTCTGGCTCAATTTTAAGTAAATTGAAGTCCAGCAACTTTAAAATCAAGTCAAGTTGCTTGAAAATCAAGTCAAGTAGTGAATGTCTACAGTAAATAGCGTGGTTTTAACTACTAGTGGTGACTCGTAACAAAATTTGTTATTAAATTCTTGTTTGGAATTAATCCCCGTATCTCTATAAACGAAACACCACCGCACTGATACATACCGATAGTACGTCTAAAAAAACTAAATTTTTTAAGTTTTAACAAAAAATAGCCTTTAGAGATTTTCTAAAGAAAAAACATTAACTATCTTGTACTAAAATAAATTAAATAATAGTAAGAAGTGTTTGGTGAAATTGTTTTAGTACAATATATTGGCGCAGTAGTTAGAGCAGTTGCTCTCTTCGCTTCATGCGTCAAGTGGTACTTACTGGATTTGATCGCCGTTCAATGCTAGACTTAAGATCCTAGACCTTAGATGAAATTGACCAACAGACATTTTCTGTGTTTAGACAATCGTGATATGACCTTAGATGATAAAGCGACTTAAAACACTCAAAAAAAAATTTTTTTTAGTCCACTTATTGGCGCAGCGATATTCCTAGTTGAATCCTAGATATACAAATTATGACCTAAGATAAAAATGATCAACCGAAAATTTCTGTTTAAACAGCCGTGATATGGTACGATATGATATCTTAGGTATTAAAGCGACTTAAGACTTAATAACTTTTATTTTTATTCTGATGGGACTAGAAACCGTTTGGAAATTTTGGAAAATCTGACAAGTGTGGCGTGTATATTTAATTGTTCAGTGGCGTGCTGTGGGTGATTTCGATTCGAGGCAAAAACTTTGTGATCATCTATGCCGTAGAAAGAGTCTCTCACCCCCATTCATCCCCAATCATCCCCATCCATCGCCATATATGTGTACGTCTTGTACAATCCGAGAGCTATACGATGAGAGCTGGTGCATATATGTGCATGCGGGGGACGGTTCGGGTGGCTCGTCGCGGAAATTGTGGGGGGAGGCGTCGAGAAAAACGACGGAGGGTGGGGGGGTGCACACATATGCAGCACATATATGGCGCTGGCTGCACCACCGTCGCTACTAGCAGGAGCTAGACACTTTTTATTGCACTTTTTTCTCTTCCCTCATGCCTTTTTTTCATTCTTTCTTTTCTCGTTCCCTTTTTTTGCCCCGACGTTTTTTTCCCTGTTTTTTCTTCGTTTTCCTTCTTTCTTCATATCTTTTTTTTACTTGCCCCAGTTTTCCCATACACGAAGACTCCAGAACCCGAGAGTTCCATATATGTATATGTATATATATATATATATTTATATATATATATTATATATATATATATATATATTCGATTTGAACATAAGACCCGCTCGCGACGGACGGACGCGGGTGCAACGAAGTTCGTTCTCTCTAGTCGATGCATAACCTGCTGGTGATTCGCTGTGCAACCCCAAAGCCCAGTGCACGGCCGTCGGATAAAGAAAATTTTCTTGAAAGACTTGCGACTTGCGGAGCGGCACGCATTGACGCATCGGACGCTCACACGCACATGGACACGCGTAACATGGAAATTAGCGACGCGTCGAGACGACGACATGCGTGCACAAAACGACGATTGGTTGTATTTCGGGCCGCACGCGTCTGATGCAAGAAAACGCGCGTAGAAATGAAACGATGAAAGGATCATTTAATTAATTCACACGGATGTTGAGGGAAAACTATATACATAATAATAATAATCAACAGCAGCCGTAACGGTGTCGTCGTTCCCCCAATCAACCCCATCGGTTCTGGTTAATTACTTGAGCGTCCCGACGTTCTCGCACCGACAGACAAAGACAACAACTACTGGTTTTAATTAATGAGCGACAAAGATCACAACAACACAGCGAAGCAAAAAAAAAAAACAACAACGTCAACGCAAAAACGTGGCGCGTGGAAAAAAAACGACGTGATTTTTCACATTTTATTTTCAAATCGGAAATTTTAACACAAGCCGACAAAAAAAAAAATGTGTGAAAGCAGTGTGCAAAAATAAATAGTTTTCCCTAAAAATTTCCGGCAAAAAAAAAATAATCAAAAATCATCAGTTCCTTAAAAAGTGTGTCTTAAACTTAAATGCAGCAATACAGAAAAATTCAGTTCCTATAACTCAGTTCCTATAAAAGTAAATTAATAAAATTATATATTTTAAATTTTGTAAGATTATAAGAAACGTGTAAGAAAAATAGTTAATCAAATAAAAAAAAAATGACCGCATCCAATCCACTGATCGAAATCGACTCGACTTCGGACAGTTCGAACAGCCTTTCAAACGGGATCAAATACGACACGTCGAGCGAATGCAATTTCGCCTCGAAAGTGGCAATTGCCGCCGAGAAATTCGGCGCCGAATTTCCGCCCGCGAGCGATGATAACAACTCAGACCTGGACACGTCTCCCGTCGGCCACTTAACCCCCAACCCCGCCACTCTGCCCAAATTCGGCCTCAACTCCTACGAACAAATTGCGAAAAAAATCGCCAAACCCAATCGCTATGACCCAACCACGACCCCAAATCCGGGCAACCCCAACTTCAACAACCCCTTTTACCTACCCACCAACCTGTACAAATCACTCCTGGCCAAAGCCGTATTCGCGAAAAAAGATTCCGGTTTCAACTATTTTGAAAACACCTCCGACATTGACAAGGTGACCCTACCAAACCCATCAACCTTATCACCAACATTATTTCATCACACTAATCGTTTTGTATCTTTTCAGAAATCATTCGTTGGATGGGATTCACAACAAACGTCTAGTCCAGGACCAAATCAGCAGTGCTCCCAACAAAATACGGACTGTACGCTAGCCTCACCCGGCAGTGTCCAGTGTTTAGGACCCGGTTAGTAATCTCGTCACAAGCACCCACCATTTACATCTAACACGCTTTCTGTTGGTTGCAGGAGTCAATAACGGGTCGGCCGGTACAGGATCTTCAGGAGGAAACCAGGCAAGCTTGGCGCACTGGATGTCGGTGATGGCAGAACACATGGGCCACCATGTGTCCGACCCAACGGCCGCTGTTGGCGTGCACTACATGGCTGCCTGGAGCTCAAACCAAGAGGTAATTCGTTTTAAGTCTTTTTGCTCCATTTCGCTAACACTCCACCGTTTGCCCACATCCTAAATTCGTTCGAGTAACCAGTTGAAATATAAACTGAACGTAAATCCTATTCGAGAACTGAATTTGAAGTATTTGTTAGCTAGGTAGAAAAGCATCAAGACGTACTAATGACTACATTGTTAACTAGTTCCCACTCTCAAAAAATAGCATCTAAACGTTTTATCTTTATGAATCCACATAAATTTGTTGCAAATTCATAATGTCAAATATTTTAACTGAATACTCGAATATACCTATTATCTAAGCTTAACATCGTTCAAAATCGTAGTACTATCCTATTTGAACTTTGTTCTGTCAGAAATTTTATTTAATGCCCATCTAAATTTGGGAGATACCTTGCTTAGTTTCCAAGATATCTATAAAAGTCTAGAAGATGCCTCGAAGTCCAACAGTTTGGTACTAAAAACTATATTTTTGCCGTCAAACTTTTCAAGGAAACATGTGCTTTTATTAGATAACTTGTTCCTTTAATACCGACCACAGTGGCTCGGCTCATCTTTAGAAGCAAATAGAGGCAATCCATTCCCCAAACAAACTTGTATATATATACCATTTCTAATCAGTTTCAACAGTTTTACTTTTATCATAAAAGATTTAATAAAACACAAAAGTATACCATGATATAAAATGATCGTGAAACTCTAATTGAAAAATTAACCAAAAAGTTTTTGTCACGAGCCACCTGACCTATCATTCCTGACGAAATGGGTACCTGTTTAACAACGTCGCCTGGTTCGAGAAACGCAATAAGAGAACCGGGGTTCTATTTAACTCCAGTAACATTATAGAACTGTACAAACTCCTAGAATCACTCCAAAAGCTCTGAAAAAATTTGGGAAACCATTTTTTACCGTTTTAATTTCATTTACTAATATATAGGAAAGTATTGTAATCGGGTCGAATTTTCAATTTCGAGTTTTCACCGGAAATTCACGTTTTGAGGTGTCCTGAATCCAAAGAAGTGCTTTTTAGAAGTTGATCTGTGTTTGTGTATCGAAAGTTTAATCTGAAATTTACTAAACTTGGAAATTTGTCTTCTTATTTCATCTAGTTGTGCCGCGAAGCTTTTGGTTTTAATCGGTTTGCAGGGAGCCCCATTTTCTTCTATGGTTTTTTTTTTTGAAAACGGTTTTTATAGTTTTCTTTAAACTTGCTATGGTTGTTAGACTCATCAAAGCCTGCAACTATTATTTGAAACTTTTTTCTGGGAAAATTCAAATCAAGGGGATTCTGGGGAAGATGTACATATACAATAGAGTTATTATATAGAAGCTATATACCGTTCTGTTTAAGATATTAATATTATACTATTTATTTTTTTAACCACATATTGGCCTTATTTATATTCTTTTAACCAACAGCGGTGTTTGTTCATGTAAAAGAAAGTTCTGTGACGCGTCCCAGCAATTAATTTTTTTTTTAAAGACGCTTTTTCTGTTTTTTTCTTTTCTTTTTTATGTAATCTTATGCTTTCGAGGACTGTAGAAACTATACCTACACTTTAAATAATATCCCTACCATCTAGTGTTCAACGCCTTCATTTCCTAGAGACAGCATCATTAGCCACATTTTGGATGAGTAAAAAATAACTTTTTTTTTTTAATTTTTTTAAATATTTTTTTATAATTTGTGTTGTTTTGCAATCTGTCCCAAGACAATAAGCGAATTTGTTGAACGTATGGACGGGACGACAGGGCACTCCAATTGGGGTACTTTCTACGGTACTGCCTGTAGGGCAGCTTCAGGAATGTCAGACGCTTCAGTCTAAAGTAAAACATAAGATTCAAAAGTTATAAGTACGGGATCTTAAATGTGTTAAATCACTAGAAAAAACTTGAAAACAATTGTAAAAATTAATTGTGGTGAGGTATTTTTTTTTTCACGCATCCTGTGTTAGTTGCTAACAATTCCTTAATCCTTCGACCAAAGAAAAAAAAATCCGTTCGTTATTTGTATATTTTATTTTAATATTAATGATTTCTCAAAGCAAATAAAAAATGTGTGAATCAAAAATTATGCTACGCTAGAATCGAAAAATGATCATTATCCTGTGCATATGTAAATCGCGTGTATCGTATGTGTGTGCGTATAGATCGTAAATCTTTTGTCGGGGTGAGATGAAGAACAGGACGAGTGGATTGTGAAAAAAAGGGAACTGTCATTCGGGTGTATATGGCCACTTAACCCTTTCTCCCCGTGCACATCCCATTCAACCCTTCCGTCCTCAGCAGGATACTTGTAATCCTGATGGATTTGAATAAAATTAACACGAATTTCTCGACAATTTCAATACTGCTTTTTGTCTTGACGAAAGACGATTTTTTTTTCTCTGCTGTGTGAAATTTTTTTCGACCCGAAAACTTGCTCAAAGATTGATGCAACCGTTGGAAAAAATTCGTACCCTCCTTCCAACCAAAAAAAAATCCTTTAAATTCATCTTTAAAAAACTCATTAAGAATTCCTTTTATCTCTTCTTTTTCACCATCAACGAAGCTTAAATATGATATACAATATATAAGATGCATAGTATCGGTCAGTTTAAGCAGTTGCTCCTTATAAAGTGCCAATATAAGGAGTTAAAATAAATCAACACTAATATCACATTAGTTATCTCTAACAACCATTTTTAAATATCCTAATAAAAATTTAAATAAATTTTATTGGTTGCTTTGTTCTATAATAAAAAGTTCAACTTATAAAGATGTGTGGTTAAATTATAAGTAAAGTGAAACGATCAATTAATTGTAAATAGCCAACTTAGGTTACATCAACTGAATTATAGTCAATACTATAAATTTTTTATACCCCCCCCCCCCCCCGATATTAGCTTATTTATGAAGTTGGTCATTTTATGAAAGTCGAGTTGTATAGAACATTAAATAATTATGATCAGAGAATAGCCGTGGTCAGCTCGATAAACTCACAAATGGCGCTAGAAAGCAATACACATATGATCTGAACCGGAGCCGTAGCGTGGGTATTGTGAGTGGTGCCCCGGCACCAGGCACCGAATGATAATGAAAAAGGCTCCGATTTGATATAAGCGTGAAAACAACAGTGATGTGGTTTTAACCTTAAAATTTTTTATCCTTTGGCATCGGACGTCATAATATCACACAACGGCTTTGATCTAAACTTGGCCTTTCTAAATGCTGTGAACTATGTCGATGATAAGCGACCAACTGTTGACCACCTATCATTCTTCAGCTACAGCTAGAGCTTTGTTTCTTTATCAAAACAATTAAATCTAGATTTTATATATTTTGATGGAAAGCTTTAACTACTTATTTTAAGTACTTAATGTGGAAGTAATTAATCCGTTATTGGCAATAAAACTATGACATTTTATTTTAGTTTATCAATGAAATGCTATAAATGCAAAAGATTTATGGTTCCAACAAGACGGTGAAACATACCATACGAAATTTAACGTTATTCAGCTGATATGTCAGCGAGCAGAGCCAAAAAAAAAATGATATGAACTTAAAAATAAAGTTGGTAACCCTGCACGGCTCACTTTATCAATTATTTCTCTCTCATCTCCATATACGATAAATAATTAAAATAAAATAATTGAAGTATTTTTTTGACTAACTTTACTAATCTGAAAATTACTTCAGACAAGCAAGCAAGCTTTTGATGATTTTTTTTGTTTTGGGCAGTGCAAAAATAGTTAATGATAACTTTCAAACCAATAAAAAAATTTTAAGCATTAATTTCTATTTTATTCACTTAAATGTGACTTAAAATCAAAACAAACTTAAGTCAAATGTTAGTATTTCGATTTGCAATATTAAATCAAGTGTCCAGATACTTGGCTTGAAGAATAACTCTAACTGCAATCAAGCATGGGATCACAAATGCTCTTGTTAAAAAACAAGTCAAGTGATTGAACAAGTCAACAGTGATTTTTATTTTCGCTTTTCATTGAGAATAGGAAACCAATCAGCAACGTTTTTTGGATAATAATATTTTTTCAAAATTTTAATGATTTCTTGTCAAGGTGGTACATTCTTAAAAATCACTAAGATATGAATCACTTCATAGTTAATGTAAGTCGTGTTATTGTTAATATATAGCCTAAACTGATCAAAGAAGTGATCAAAACGGTCGCGTTTTGATTGATCATTTGATTTTCTGAATGTATGTAAAAAAACGGCAGCAAGTGGTCAGTACATTATCCACACAATTCATAACCCATTGCGTCGCCGAAAATTAATTCTATTTTTTCCAGTAAATTTTTTTCTCACAACCCAGCGATTCCTGTTCCTTGTATCAGGGGCCACAAAACATTCCTCTTTGTTCCATTTCTTTTCAACGCATTCACTCATTGAGTCATTTTTTTGTTTATTCTCCGGCGTCCTTTGCATACATTAGATGAGAGAAAAAAAATATTTTATACATATATAAGAGAAAAAAAAATTAAAACTTCCCAAACCCCTAAAGTCCTGTAAGCGTCCCGGGACGACCCTCACCCAGAGATTTGTCTAGTTTTATAATATGTGTTTCTTTTTTATTTTTAATTCAAGTGTGTTTAATCAATCTAAAAGAAAAAGGTACGCGGATTATACGCTAACATAAGGGATTATTTTGGCCCTAAGGCGCTAAATACTCTACCTTTATGCATGCATTTGGATCTATGTAGATGTGTGTATTCTAACCCTTTCAAGGGATGCATCAAGGGATGGTTTCGAAGGGAGACAAAGCCTGTGTATTCCGCACCATCTTCACATCATTAAATTAAGCATCTTATATTCATAATTAAAGTAGACGAGAATTTTAATTTTTTTTTCTCTAACCGTCACTTATTCAACAGTTAAAACATATGATTTTAAAAAATTAATTTCTTAATTCACAAAAATGTCAGCCATGGCCCATTGCCACTTTCAAGAAATGGCTTTAAAAGCTTACAATTAAAATGATTTAAGTTTCAACAGTGATGGCTCGTTTATAGAAGCAAGGGAGACAGTGCTTCCACAAAAAAAAAAAAAAAAGTGGTTGCGTGTACTTACATATGTACGCACGTGAGAAGTTATACTTCTTTGGCGTCATTAAAACTTAGTTTTTATTAATTGCATTCAAATAATCAATTTTTAAAAATTGTAAATTAATATTTAATAATAATAATAATATATACATTTAAATATATAATTATTAAAAATAAAATTAAGAGAATAAAATTTTTATTTATATCAATAAATAATATCCAAATGAAGCTGCCAGACGTTTGTAAAATTTGTCAGGATCATTTTTCTGGTTAACAATTCATGTATGCCATGAAAACAAGGCTCCATAGAAATTGCGAAATAAAGTAAGTAGCTACTTTTCAAAGTAAATGTCTTAATCTTATTCTTATCTTGTTTTACTAAATTATTTTCTAAGATGGTTGAATCATTTCAGAATCCCATATTTCGTGATAACTTAGAATATGCCTGAAATGCAGACGTCATTTTCATCACAGCTACTGCAAAATTCAAGAAAAGCAATAACTTATTTTTTAATAATATGTGTCATTTATATATATATAATTATTTTTAATTTAAATATAAAAATAAATAAATAGGTAAATACATAAAACAAAAATTCAAATCACCCGTGCCAAGAAAAGAATTCGAGTGATTTTGCGGCCAACTTCATTTTGTTAATTTTTGTCTCAAGATGGCCGACCATCTAAAAATTTCACTCTCATCATTTTTTTTATAACGCGCCTAAAGAAGTATAACTTCAAAAATAAATATAACACTTGCATTAGAAAATCAGCACCAACAACTTTTTTGTTTCGATTTTGATAAAAATTATTGGTGGTCAATTTTTCTTCTTTTTCCTAACTGAAATGGAGAAATTATTCTTTCAAAATTTGAATACAAATTTGTATTGAACATTAAAATCTGTAGGCAAAATTTGAAATTTTTTTAGAAAGCTTTTTGAAAAGTATTCGGATGAAATATAAAAAAAATTTTCGAAAAATGTATTTATATAATGTGGCCATAATATTGTGATTCCCAACGCTGGGTTTCTAACACAAGTAAGAGTTATAATCGTTGTCGTTTTGCATATAAATAGAAATACAAAAGTTAGAGGCGTAAGAGAAAGCGCAATTTTTTACACCTCATAAACAAGAGTCTCAAATACATTGTGTATGCATTGTAAACCCAAAAAATAAATTTACTCCCGTCGCATCACGTCTCAAATAGAAAGAATACGATAGAGGTTTAATTTGAACAATACATTTCTTCGTTTATTTATTACTATTTTCACTTTTATCTTATCACCAAGTAAAAGATTTTCATCAAGTCAAGTAACTGGAGATTTTGTTCAATTGGATTTACCTTTCAAATAGAATAAAGTCTATGCTTGACTTGACTCGATATTTAAATTTTAACATTCGACTTGAATTAATTTCTGTCTTATAATCAAATAACTTTAAAACCAATTCCAATCAATGAAGTCAAGGGAAGGAAATAAACTTGTAATTTTTAATATATAGAAATGAGAATGCATATGTCAGAGGTGTAATAGAGTAAGTTATGCAATTATAAAATTGTTAGTCACGCTTATTAAATATGTCAGTGAATCTGATACACGTTGAGTATGTATTGACATATTGCCAAGAGAAGACATTCGGTGATTTGCGCGGGAAACAAACCTACTTTCGTCTCAAGTCTCAACAAAAGAGAATAAGATAAAGCAAGGTTCAATTGTAAGAATGAATGTGTATGTATATGAAATACAATTTCCACTTTTATCTTATCATCAAAACGAAAGGAATTTTTTTCCAAATTTGAATGCTTTCGTTATGACTCAATCGCGTCGATACTAAAAATTCATCATTTTAAGTAACTCGACAGTCTTTTCAAATGAAGGTAATGAAATAAAACAACTTTGACTTGATATTTAAATATTAATATTTGATTTAAATTTGAATTGATTTTAAGTCAAGTAGCTTTAAAATCAAGTCAAGCCAGCTCTTTTCGAGACTCATCCGTGTATATATCCAAGCGAAGAGAATTAACTGCGTAATATCAAAAGATAAGAAGTCTAATTACGTTATTTATTTCTTAATAGATTTTTAAATTTGCGTACTTTTTCACTATCCTAACACTTTTGTCAACTGTTTGATACACTTCATGTACCATAAATGTATGGCACATCCGGGTATTTGGAAAGCTAGGTGAAAGAGGTATGAGAGAAACCGTCCTTAGGATTTTTATTTTATTGATGTGCAGTAACGTAATAAAAAAGTAAGAAAAAAATCAAAATTTGTGGTAGGACGAAAGATAGATGAGAAGGGTTTAAAAATTTAATAAATAAAATAATTTTTTATGGTACATATGCGCGTTCTTTTTGTATTCCGAACATTTGGAACAAACGATCCGAATAAAAAAAATTTATTAAATCTTGACAATCAGCATTCATTTCCGTTTCACTTGAATCCTTTTTTTATCCTAGAAAAAAATGGATCCGATTTTTTTCATTTCGTCCAAAAAAAATCTCGATTCTCTGTCTCGGAAACCTGATTTGAATCTTGTTTTGAACGTTAATTTTTTTTCACCCATTGTCACTCCTGAAGGACTAAAAGGATTTTTTTCGATGCGATGAGACAAAATTCTCATAGTCTTAACCCTTGTCGCGGCTGAGATGAATAAAAAAATAATTTAAATAATCTGATATTTGCACAGCACAGCACATCCTAATGATTTTTTTTTTGTCCTGGAATTCCCACCACACCAATCCCTTCGAAAGGATAATTTTTTTCATCATCAACGCATCCAGTGCAACGCATCATATGCAAATTGGCATTAACAAAAAAACATTAGGCCTGGGACATCATTTATCAAACGAAAAATAAAAAAGGGTACTGTCTTAAAAACAACCCTTACAATGCCCTTTTGTACGGTAATTTTTTGTTTAACTCAATTTTTATTATTACATAAAAAAGATTCAATACAGATTATTTGCATAAGGATAAACGAGTAGTAGGTCAGGTACAATATACCCTTCGAATTTCAACCCTTCAAAGAAGATAATTTAAACTGCGGTTAATTTAAAAAAAATCATCTAATATCCAAATATGAACAATTTATCAAGGGAATTTTTTATAATTAAAATCTTTTTTTTTAAGGGGCTGATTTTTTTAGAAAAAGAAATCATCCCTTAGCTTTTTTTATTGTACATTTCTAAAGCGGACAAGTGAGAGGCTAAGATTCATTTCTTTGTCAGGGTGAGAGATGTTTACAGAAATATTTTCTAGTCTTGCTAGACAACCTTCCTGTTACCATGACGACCAGACAAAACTAACCCCCACCCCATTATAAAAAATTCTTCAGTCACTTTAACTCGATCTGCATATTATGAAAAAAATCTTGTAGTTATAACTATTTTTAACATAAAATCAAACTTGAAAAAAAATCACCCTTAATCATAAGATTTCTTCCGTCATCTAAACACCACTACCACCCCTCACCTACACAAATGGCGTGTAAATCTTAAAATTATTTAAAAATATTTGTTTTAAATGAAAAAAATAAACGTCCCGTTATATTTCCCTCGGGATTGTTTCCCAGAAAAACTACCCCTACACAGGATTTCTAGATCAAAAGGTCACGGGCACATATTCCGTCTGGAGCAAACATGTTTTAAATTTGTGTTACGTCTTGTTTCATCTATGCTCTTATAATATTTCACCCCCTAACACACACACACACAATCTCCCACTCGACAATACGCACCCCCTGAAACGAAAAAAAAAATCAACGAATTGCTCGCTGCAAAATTTTTACTTCGCCTCTCTAAACTTCCCACCGATCGGTGCCTGTGTTTTTAATATCAAATTCGTGTCACTTTTAATTATTTTTGGTGGCATACCAACGAAAAAAGGACTCTACTTTAAAAATTCAGGACTATACAAAGGATTTAACCATTACTTATCAAGTTTGTCTAAAAATGTTTTCATCTCTTGGTATTGTCAGTTTCAATCGACGCTTAGTTTGAATGTCTCTATACAGTGAAACCTTTGACGTAAAATTGACATCAAAATGACACACTTAAAATAGTTGCACGATATGATCAAATTTCTTGAAAACGGTACTTGTATGTGTTAATTTAATTGACTCAGTAATTGTCCTAAGTTATTTTATGTCAATATGATGTCACAATGCTATAAAACAGTATTTACGTCGAATTGATGTAAAACGTATTTATAACTTGCATAGATTCTAAGTGTGCTGATAAGAGGACATAGGCTTTATGCAAATGGGGAAAATGAAGAGTCTTGTTGTAGGACAATGATGTATTCCTCTTGTTAGTAATGCTTATCGCGGGATCAGGGTGAGCTTCTTATACCTCTTGTTTAAACCGTGTTCTAGGTGTTTCATTAAAAATAATCGTATGATAGTATTGATTTTAAGTCTCTGAAATAAATGGAAAATTATCCTTATACTAGGAAAATTGATCTTTATCTTAAATCTTAAGAAAGTATTTTATCAAAATAATGTTCTTTGGTCATTCTACGACTTTTTATCGTATAGCCTTTTGGATTTTGAGGACAAAACTATTGCTTCGTACTATTTCAAGAACATTTCTACTTGCAATAGTTCAATCAACTGCTTTGACTGATGAAATGTTAAAATCGACCTTATACAGTGGAAGTGGTACAATCAAAGAATAACTACTTGATTTGATTTTCAAGCTACTTGACCCAAATTTGACTTTAAATTAAGGCAAACTAGAGTCAACAGTCAATATTTAAATGCCTCATGAAATCAAGCAATCGCTTCATAAATTATTTCATGTAAAGTTCAAAATATCAAACATAATTCATAATTAATAATTTGTTATTTTTTTCTGTTTTGCGAGTCCCAGGATATTCCTTCCTTTTATCACTGCGACCAAGGAGGTCTATTGTGATTTGACCCTCTGTGTTTACTAGGGGAGGTCCAGGCTTTTAAAGAAAGCCAGCACCTGCCTAGGGGCTGCCGTTGCTATCTCGCCAGACGTCATGTCCGTCTTTCCGAGATGCTGCAGTCTTCGTTTGAAAGCTGCCTCACATAAACACAAAATGTATTCCGCCGTTTCTGCCGCTTTCCAGTAGAGACGACATAATATATTAGTGACAGCTTTACCGATCTTGTGAAGATGGTAATTCAGTGACAATATGTTATGAGTTCTCTTCTTGGAGTACTTTATGAATTTCTTAGCTTGTCTATGCCCCGGAGTACTTCTCCAGGGCGAGGCCTTGGTTTTGGTCTCCCAAGCCAGAAAAGTGTTTTTGATTCTACTTTTTGTGATTCTACAAAAAGGTTCAGGTCCTATGAGGTCTGATGAGGTGCCATTTTAGATCAGTTAGTCGGCCTTTTCATTGCCCTCTATACCCTCATGTCCTGGAGCCCACCATAGGTAGACTTTGTTACAAGCTGCTAGCTCCCTAAGTGTTTGTGAACATTGCCAAACGAGCTTAGACTTCATCATCTTAGATGACAGTGCCCATAATTTGTTCTAGTCTTCAGTTAGAATATGTTCATACGTAAATTTAACACAAATAGCATGGGTCATTTAAGGTTCTTCCCTCATCAACTATTGACATATACACATACACATTTTACTTTTGACGTCGCTTATGCTAATTGTTATCAGATCAGTGTCCCGGTATAATGTTTTTAAAAAAATCTGTAAATCTTGGGAGATTATCTCGATTGTTTACTTTTGAATCTATTAACTTTTTGATGACTTTCTGGAATGCTGTTAATTGGTTTCTTTGTCTATTTTTACTTTATTTTATTCAATTTCGGATCAATTTCGAGTTTTCACCAGAAATCCACGTTTTGAGGTCCCTTGAATAAAAAAAGAACGGTTTTTGAAAAAAATTCTGTGTGTGACAGCGATATTGCATTGAAAAATTTACCCGAGTTTCACGAAACTTGGAATTTTGTCTTTATATAACATCTAGTTTTATAGCAAAGCTTTTGGTTGACATCGATTAATAGGAAACCCCACTTTATATTATGGGTTTTTGAATTTTTTCATTTTTTTTTGAAAACGGCTCTGACGATTTTCTTTCAACTTGCTATAGTTTTTAGTCTCAGTAATGCCTACAACTTTTATTTGAAACTTTTTCATGGAAAAATTCAAATAAAGCTGGTTTTGGGGTTAAGGGTGGGAGTTCTTTAATACATAGAGGCTATATAAATGTTATTCAATTTATACATTTTTATCCAATCGTGGGTTTTATTTATGTTCTTTTAACCAACAGCGAGTTTTATGTAAAATAAAGTATTGTGACGCTTCGATATTTTTGTTTAGCGACCAAGGGTCAGTTCAATCGAGTGCCTTAACTAATAGAATATCGATTTTGTAAAGTGTAAGTGATAATGATCTCCTTAACTTATGGTTATACTTGGGATTAACGTTGTATGGGTTTGTATAGGTTTATTAAATACTAAGATATTGTAATATATATTATTATATATAATATATATTATTATATATTATATATAAGATAATATAATATCATATCTATTGCGAGATAAGTGTTTAGAATGCGCATGTTCGTCATGCGTATTGGGTCGCGTTAAAAATATATTTTATTAATGATGAAGTTTGTGGGAATGCTTCTGTAAAACTGTTGATTGGTCTTTATGTCTGTTCATCTGAGTGTCTGTCGGTTTATCCGTTTGTGAGACTATTAGTCTCTCGACACTTGTGTTAAGTGATAATGTGAGTGAGATGAAGCTAGAAAATGAGAAATAATTGGAGATGTCTTGAGAGTTTTGATCGAGAAACGGGCGTGGATATTAAGTGTGTGAAAAAATCGGAGGCACAGATGGTTTTTTTGAGATTCCCAGAAAAACATGTGTGACATTTCTTCAACTGTCTTCCCGATAGACATTCGAACCGTCGCGACGCAATCGAACAAAGTCCCGAGTAACGAAATCCGTTAGAACGAAAACTACCCCCTCGATGTTAATCGCAACAGTAACAGCACATAACACACGGCGTGTAATTTTTCAAAAGCGAAAAAACAATAATTGAAATTTAATTTGAAAACTTTTCAAATCATTCTAATTTCATATTGTGAAGGGTGAAATGACAACCCCTAACTTGACACAAAACAGTCATTGTTTAACAGGGAATTGACAAAATCAAAGGAGTCGAAGAACAACCCTTTTGCCAGTGTCGAGGATAATTCATTTGCATTTTGATATTTCGTGTTCTCGGCATGATGAACCCTTTAGGTGATGATGCATTTTTCTGCACCCCAAGACATTACTTTTCTCCCCTGAGATTTTTTTTACAAATTCGAAAAAAACGCACAAATACATTTTCACAAGGCTTACAACCACCCCCCATCATACAATCACATCTAACTTAGTTTTTATCAACCTTATACACAGCCCTTACTTAAATCACTTTTTTTGAAGGTAAAATCACCCCTTTTAATATAAACCTCACGACAAGTTCAGTAAAAGTTTTTTTCTCGAATCATTTGAAAATATAGTTAGTGAACTAATTAAAAATTATTTCATTGTTTCCAATTTTTTAATTAACCCCTGTTCATTGTATTAATATCAATTGTTCTGAATATACCATAAAATTTTGGTAATCCTAATTTTTTTAAAGTAATTAATTTTGAAAATTTTGATCTTAAAAGTGGTTGAAATTTTAACCAATCTAAGATTTTTGTAAGCTTTGAAAAAAAATTGGATTGATTGTCGAGGGTAGTTTTCTGAGTAAGTCAGCCTTGGTGAGCTGAAAGCCATTGTATCTATAACTAACGAATTTTAACTGTTATAATATTTTTATATAGTACCTCGAATGAAAAGCTTACAGACAATTTTTCATGACTTTTTTTCATGCTGTTATAGAGACTTTTCCTCACTCCGTGCACCCCTTTTCCGTCTGGCATTATTGATTTTTCAACGAGCCCATCTTTTTCCAACTTACATATAACTTTCATGTTTTTATCTCGCTTTTTTTATCATGTCTAAAAAAAAGTTTATTGTGATCACGGATTCTTAACACGCGCACACCGTGAAAATTTCATATTGAAATTTTCCGAGTCGAAAATGTCGAGATGCGAGATCTCGTTTGTCAATCGAACTCAGTGTTTAGGGGGAGGAGGTGCGCGGGATGTAGATACACATGGAAAATTTGAATTTTCTCTATTTTTTTTGCGGTGCGACTGAAATTTTCTTTTGTCTCGCTCGTGCTCGCTGTCGGCTGCGCTTCATCATCTTCGGCTAGCGCGATACCAATTGAAAATTGGGAATCCTAGCATTGTTTTTCCTAACCCCGACCTGGGTTACACCAAAATACAGTAAAACAAAATGGGAAGGGATGATGGGGTTGTGCTAATCCATGAATATCACGACGTTCCCTTTTCAATGTGTAGAAAACGATATAAGACATTTTCCAATACCTTCGAATCACTAAGATTTTTTTCCCAAAGAGTTGGTACAATGTTTGCACTCCTCTTGGTACAAAATTTTCTCTTTGATTTTTCCAGCGAAATTTTTGTTTTGGTTTAATTGTTCCCCCAGCTACTCATTAATACCGAGTGAATTTTCAAAAAAAATTTCCTTGAAATATCAATGTCTTTTATTTTTCCAGTGCGGCCAACATGCAAAGGACGAATATTCAAATTGGTCAACCAGAAATCACATGATCAAACAGGGTTATGAGGTAAGATTTTCCCGAGCTTACGCTTAATCATTCCCCAAAATGACTGCCCCTTACTATTACAAACCACCCATCGCCCAAATGCTTTATTTGATATCAACCCCCCGACACCCATTCTTCTCTTCAAACAAAAACCACATTATAAATACACACAAGACCGAGGTTTGAACCAGTCGACCACCCCCCACCTTCATGCGCATGCCTTGTATTATTACCAATCCCTCAAACACATACACCTAATTTTTCATAATCTGAAAATATAATCAAAAATTTATGGAAAATTGAAAACAAATAACGAGAATGAAGCTCCAATCACTTTTCCCAAAATTTTTACGTTTTTTTTATCGTCGTTTGATTGTTTTGTTTTAATTTTTTCCTGAATTCGATTCTTGTTTGTTTCAGGCAAAAATGTCAACGGATCACCACTTACAAAAAGGTAAGAATATTTTTTGTAACCAAATATAGGTTATGTTCGGTTAACCTCAAACTTCTCTCTCTTACTTAAAGACATATAGCTAATATTACGATCCAAAACTTAAAACACCAATCACTAGTCTAACGTGGCGCTAGTAGTGGCCCACTTATCAATTTTATACTCTTTGAATAATTATTTCTTTAACATTCAATTATATTATCTCTATGAGTAGTAATGGTAGGGAAAGGCAAACCGATGCTTGCGCACGTAGTGGACAATGTGAGTATTAAAGAGGACTGTTTTTAAAGTTTGAGCGACCAAATACACGTTAAAACCTTTATTTTAACGATTAAAATAATATTAAAAAATGATACACTACAGTTACTATTTATTTTTTTTTTAATATATTTTACTCTGACATTAACTTAACCTAATATTTACTGCCATTTATATTATTTATTTCATTGATCAGACTTAAATATTCTTGATAACTGCACACAGCCACTTTGTTGTACCGAATATTAATTTGTTCTAGTTTTTTAAATTAAAAAAAAAAATAAAAATAAATAATTCTAATTGAACAATCCTTTTTGTGGATATATGAAAAACCTTTTTGACAGCCCCCTTTAGTTCAAATATCGTATGGCGCTACGGTCGCGCACAGAGCGAATATGTAAAAGAGAAGACTGATTGACTTCTGTTTTTTAGTTTTTTAATTCATTTATTTGAGGATTAAAAACATGTTTTTTTAGTTTCAAGAAAATCCCTCAAAGAAATAGCCTCACTGACTAATTTATTATTTTTTGTTTTTGTTTTTTGTATTTTTATACTTTAAACGTATAACATTTTTGTAGTCTTATATCTTCAAAAAAAATAAGTAAATAAAGCAAATAATTTTATATTAAAATGAATTGGCACCTCAAATTTTTTTCATTGGCTTTTGACAAACGTTTATTAGTCCACTTAGTGGCGCAGTGGTACTTGTTTCGATCACCGTCGAATCCCTAAATTTAATATATAAGATTTATATGACCTACAGAAATTTTCTGTGTGTAGACAGTCATGATATGACCCTAGATGTTAAAACGACTTAAAACATCCAAAAAAAAAATAAATAAATAAAAAATAGTTAACGTTAGAATCAGTCACAAAAATATCGTGTGTAATTTTATTTGAGATTCTCGATTTTTATGTACCCGTAAATGGATAAATTTTTCTTTTTCATTTTCAGTTGAATTTTCTTTAGATACCTCTCAAACTTTGCATTCACATCTATCATAAATAAAACTATGTTCAAAAGTTTTTTGGAAGATTTATTAGAGAGTTATCGGATGAAATATGAAAAAAACTGAGGTTGAGTCGTCGTTTCAGTAAATGCTTGCGTATAGCATATATAATTAGCATGGTATCAAGGTATCATATGGCGGGATGCAAAGAAACGGCGTTGACAGATCAATTTGAAAATTTTGCATTTTTGCGATTCTGCGCTAGGGCGCAGAGATGTTGATGATTTGCCTTAACAAAGACTGATTTTTGTCAATTTTTGAATTATTTTCGAAAATAGCTCTAACGATTTTCTTTTAACTTACAATAGTTCTTAGACTCATTAATACCTACAACTTTTATTTGAATCTTTTTCCATAAAAAATTCAAATAAAGGTAGTTCTGGGGTAAAGGATGAGCGTTTTTATGTACATTGAAACTACATATATGCATATAGTTCTGTTTATATAGATATTTATGTATTATTCTATTTATATTTTTTTACCAATCCTGGGCTTAATTTATGTTTTTCTAAACCAGCAGCGAATTTCATTTAAAAGAAAGTAGGTACTGTGACTCGTCGCAGCAAATATTTTTAATTTTTTTTTCATTCGAGAAGCGATTGTCAGGAGAATATTTGGAAAAAATTAATTTTTCAACCAACGCTTGCCAGCCCGCTTTGCTGAACGTATTTACATTTCATTATATTGAGTAAAATAATTACTATTTGTTCTTAGTAAAAAAATGCTTTTTATTTTTTTTTTTTTAATTTATTTATCTTTATTTTATTAATTTGAGACCCGTCTTTAGTAATTGAAGTGGAGGTGGGGTCTTTTTTGCGCACACGCTTCACTACACATTGTAAGTCAATTTTCGATATAAGCTTTTTGAGATCTTTTGGACTATATTTTCAATAATACAATATTATTTATTTCACAACTAGCGGCTACCCGTGACATTGTTCACGTAAAATTTAACGAAATAAGTAAACATAGTTGGCTTAAGAACTTTTCGAAAATTAAACAAAGAAAATACACTGAGCATTTATAAGTCAACAATTTAATAAATAGGTCAGTGAGGCCAGGTCAGGGCGAAAATTGATATTCTGAAACTTAAAATATTGCTCAACTTTCAACCCCATTGTTGAATTGTTTAGGGGGTAGAATTTCAATAAATTCTTTCTCGGTGAGAATCGCAGGTCATGCAGGGATAACAATTTAATAAACCTTAGGTTTATCTTTAATGGTTAAGCCGTCAGCATGTCTGTCAGTTAATCAGCTTCTTCCTTTATTTATATAGAGAATAATAAGAAATGCGTGAAATATTTATAATATTCTAGAATCTAGTGCCTAAAGAATAAAATTTAAAAATACTGATCGACATTTGTTCAGTAGTTCTTGAGAGAGAGTTCTAAGGTTATATTACGACTGCCTACCTACAGTAAATGGCCGTAAATCATATAAAACTTAGATCTTAAATTTTATATCTAGGGATACAGCGGGGATCAAGCTCAGTACCACTGACGCATGTAGCGAGGAGAGCAAATCACTCTAACCACTGCGCCACTAAGTGAACCATTTTATTTGTATTGATAACCAAATTTCGTTGTAACCATTTTCATTATAAGTTGTTTCTCCCGAATATCCTTTTAAAACTCGAGAAGTTGACGAGGCTATTATGAATTAGAAATTGCTTTTACTTAAGACTATATTTCGAGGAGTTTTTCCTAAAAGATCGTTAATACTTATTATGCCTTATTAAGCCATAAAATTGCAGTGAGCAGATGTAGAACGAGAATGGTATTTGTATCTATAATAAGACGGTGTTTCCACGAGAATCGTTCACATATCAATTAATTATGGGTTTTGCCAAAAATCAAGTAGGGATACCCGGCGGGTATGAATTGGCGAATTTCCTCGAGTTCGCGAAAACTTTTATTTTTAATCCAACCAATCAATTAGCTGTTTCATGTTGAGTATCCTTGAAACAGCGATCAATAGCAAATTGGTCAACTGACAATCCAAATAAACTGGATTTATAATTCCGTGCCACAATCGCAGTGGATCGGAGTTTGGCTGGGTGTTGAAGCTCCTTTGAAACGGGGTCTTTTAATAGGCTTGCTTAGGGCTGATGAGGTGACCTTTTCAGGTTCATCTCATAAGGGTGATCGATGCGAACTGAGCTTTTGGCCGGATCGAAAGTGGGATAGTATGAGCCGCTCTACTGTGATTTGGGATTGGACTAGCATTTTTTTGGATGTTTTCTTTTTTTTTTCTCGTTCATGTTTATTTTAATATTGTTGTTTTTTTTTCTTGCTAGTTTTTTGGCGATTTTTATTAGCTGCAGCGAGTGTTATATAACTGGTGACGTAACAGATCGAAAAAATATTTTGCATTGAAATGTTTCCTCGGGGGCGCGAATAATTCCGTTGGTGACAAGAGCTCCGTTGGCAAATGACTGGTTTTAGGCGAAAATTAAGAAAAGACCCCAACTGCAATCTCGGCTCTGAATTTGTCATATTCTGTCAATTTCGGCCAATTAATATCAATCGCAGGAAATGATAAATAACACTCGATAATTGGCCTCGATTCGACCCGTTTAGACCCAATTTGGAACACCTGCATTCACGACTAGATAACACATCCAAAACATGTCTAACGAAATCCCAGTTAGACCCAAAAACCCAACTCCCAGAAAAGTTCAAAACGCACATTTTCATTAAAAATGTTCGCTCCCAAACAAATCAATCGCCTTGTGGGTCCAATAAAAATTTATTGAGTTTGGTCAGGTGAATATCTCTACTCGTTTTAGTTAGCAATCCGAACGCATTCGACTTGACTCGGCAAAAAGCAGGAAGTATTTTTTTTCTATTTAATTGATTTGGATCTTTTTTTGCTAACACTCGAATGCTATAATGCAGTTTTATAATATTTAAATTTAGTTCTTGTTTGACCTTACCGAAATTTAGACGTGCCACTTGCACAAAAGCTTTCATCCATCAGTTGATGGCTGAATGGTATAGAAAGTCGCTCGCACAAATTAACGAATTTCATACACCACGTATCCAGGACCTTTCCGGTCTTTGGAACGTGGATTTTTCATTTTTTCCTTGTGTCAAGTGAATTAAAGAAACTTGTGAGTGTTTGTGTTTTCCATCAAGGATTTTTCAACGATGTTTGAAAAAGGATTTCCAATGCCTCAGCGCTTCCAATATTACGGTACTCACGTAATTTTTCCTATACCGGGTCACCCATAAAATACAATGGATAAAACTAATCAATCAAACAAATGCAAATTTTATGGATGGCCCCTTAATAGTTTTCAATAAATTTGATGTGGGTCTAATTATACTAAATTAACGCAATTATTTGAATTTTTGAGGCTTTGTAAAGGAAAATTGAAAATTTTTAGTTGGTAGATGCAATCTGTTTGTCCTGGTGACTCTAAAAATCGTTAAAGACCCGAAAGACCCGAATGATCCAAAAGACCCAAACAAGCTCAAACGATCTGAAAATTGGGTATTAGATTAATGAAATGATTTAAAATCGGATTATTTGACCTGTTTAAGAAAATTAACGATCAGGTTTGAAAAATGGATCAGTTTTCAATGTCGCGTCATTGGATGTTTTTGGAAAAAGTCAAGTTTGCACATTTATGTAAATGCTAGCCCGAAATTCCGTTTTCTTTAGTTGGCTTGTAGATGTGTTGAATCGATCGAATCGATTGGATTTTTTTCGCCGAGTCTACCTTCATACATTAAAATCAATTTCAAATGCCAAGGCCGTAATTTAATAATAGCAATCGCATCACAGAATGTCCCACAGTCGGGGCCCGGTCCATAATTTCGTCTCTCACACATCCAAAAACTATCCGATTTCAAATTTTCGACCGTTTTATTTATGTTCGTTCATATCTCTTGCGCCTCTCCGCCGACCATGGCCTAACCGAATTCAAACCCAGCCACGGGACAGACTGAACTTTTCCAAAAATTCGTCAAAAATTTTTTTCGTAAGAAATCCTCGGCTATGCATCTGCTGATAGGTGGTGGGCGGCAGGGGAGGGGTGGCTCGGGGTAATTTGACGTCACTTCAAAATTAAATTTAAAAAAATATTTTTCTAATTACTAAGACTGGTCTGGCAGGAAATTTTTTTTGCTATTTTGCTTTTTTATTCATGTTGTGTTTGTCTTTTTTCACTTGATTCAGGTTTTATGTAAGAGGTTAAACTTTCCAAACATTCGTCTCAAGGTTTTTGTGTATGTTTTTTTTTTGTTGTAAATAATTGGAAGAGTTTTGGTTTTGGTTGCCAGGAACGACCCTTGATGACATATCTAGTCATCATCATAGTGGAAACAGCGGGATTCCCTCGAGCTTGTCGAACTACAACAACCACAACAGCCACAACAACCACAACTTGAGCTCCACCCGCTCGAACAGTTCCAGCTCGAGTCCCATCTCGTCCCAGCAAATTGGGCCAAACTCAGGTCCCGGCCATGGGCAGACCAGCTCCGGGTCGACGATCGGGTCGCAGGCCACGGCCCAGGGCAACATGCACCAGGCCGGCGTTAACTTCATCGGCCCCAGTTCCTCCACACTGCTAGTCGTTCCCCAGCCAATCAACGCCACTAAAATGGGTAAAATCCCACATCCCTCAAATACCCACACACATAATCTAACTTATTTTTTATTTTCCAGGACCTGGAAGTGGCCATGGCGGTGTCCTCGGTCAAGGTCCCGGGAGCGGTGGCGTCCAAAGGAAATATCAATGCAAAATGTGTCCTCAGGTTAGTACTCATTGCAAACATTTACCCAAATTATTTCATATATCCATCAACTCACCTGCGCCCCGAATCATCCCTTCAGGTACCAACAAGTGGCATTGAAACCGCGCAAAAATCAAACCCACATTTAATAGCTTTTCCCGATGAATCGGGCGCATGTTTCCAATACAAATCCACCCCTTGATCTCATTATTCACAAATAAATAAATACTTATACCACTAATAAGGGCTCTGTTACTCAAAGGTAAGGGTTAAACTGAATATATTTTCAATAATTTTTTTAACGACCGATCAATTCTCCCCCTATTTATAAAAAAAAATAGTACTCACATCATCCCCCATTTAATAGATCTTGTCTTTTGTTCAGTTCGATCATTGTGCTCCATTTATTATTTATCTCAATCGGCGTATTTTCTTGTTTAAAAAGGGGTTCATTCATCCCTCAATATTAACTTGTTGACACGATTTATTATTGTGGTCGATATTTTATCATCTCAATTGATTGAATTGTCAGAGGGGTGAAATGCTCTATGTAACAATAAATGTATAATATCTGTTTATAATATGCTTTATGTAATAGAGGTATTAATCTTACAATTATAATCAACCACCACACACAATCAACCCTTTAAATCAATTCTATTGAAACCTGGCATACTCTCAATAATCCAAAATATGCTTTTACCTTATTTTTATATTGGTTAATGATTGATTTACGAGATATTTAGAGAAGGGGTAATGACCCTTGTCCAATGTCTTGTACATTGACTTAAAACGTAGTCGCATTATTGTTTTTTTGTATATTCGACCGGGTCTATTCCGTTAGACTTGTCATGTAAGACGACAATTGTCACTTGGTGACAATTATCGTGAATATCTCGTTTCAAATTCACACAGTGGTTAAAAGGGCTAAATATAAACGAGCATCGTCAAATGTTCTTAGGTCCTTGTCAAATATGTCTTGATAATTCATTAGTTAGTGCCCAACGTAAAACAAGTGAATAACAATGGGTTTGTTCCAGATAAAAATAGAACCGTGCATTGTACCCTACATTGCGCATGCCTTGTGCCGTATGTATGGTTTTATTTTCATCTGGAACACGCATAACTGTTTGTTCTCATTATTTTTGTTGTACTTTTGCTTTAAAAAAATTTTTCTTAGGAAGACCCTGCTACCCTTAGCTTCATAAACGAGCCACCACAGACTTAATCGTTAACTTTATTGACTTTGTAGTAACCAATTGTGACAGTAGAAAATAATTTATAGATTAGTTCTCCCTTTTTTTTGTTTGCTTTGAGATTCAAATTCTGGAATTAGTGATTTGGCCCAGTATTTGAAAACAAAGCATAGTTCTGTGGTGATTTTTGTTAAAAATATTAAGTTTAAAAACTGGACACAAATTGGTCATTTTTGGTCAAACAACTTAAAAACCTTTTTTTTATATCTTGTATCTTTTCAAATTAGGTATTTAACAAATGATTTTAATAAGTAATTAAATACAAAGCTTATTATTGTTATAATATAATAAACATCCACTTAGTGGTGTAGTGACTAAATAACCGCTCTGTACGCCACATAATTTTATAAAAATTGGTGAAAATTATCGATGATTCCTGTGATTTGACTATTCAAAAATCTAAGAGGGAGTCTTTAAAAATATCGAGGGTGTCGTTGCAATCCGGAACTGAAAACCACCCTAAAAAATAACAATTTATTGACAAAAACGACAGCAGGATCGAATCGAAAGCGAAAAATCATTCGGTTTCAAAAAAAAATCGAGGGGTTCCCAGCCGGAAACGGCAAGTTTTTATGAAGGGAAGATTATACGGATTTTTTTTTCAGATGAAATGATCTTGAGATTTTTGTAGATCATTACACTTTTGAAATAATTTATATTTCTACGCAACTTTAACAAATATCAATTAAATAGCAATTAAGGTTGATTTTTCTTCTTTTTTTTGGATTTTTGTCGTTTTTTTTTTTTGGTCGGGGGGGCTTTGTTCTGTGCTGATTTAGTCAAAAATTTAATTAGCTTAAATTTTTCCAAAAAAAAAAAAACTGATTGATTGGTTAATTGATTGAGTGATTGATTGAATTTTCCTGGTTTCATTTTTCGGGGTCAAATACTTTCGATCGATTATCACTCTAATGATATCGGAATTCCGTTAGGCGATAAATCAAGAAGAAATTTTTTGAAAAATTTTTGTGATTTTTTTGTCGGGAAAAACGTATTAAGAAGACAATGACTCGATTGAGTTATGTTGAATAATTTTCTGCCAGAGATCTTCGATCAATCTAAACAACATCTAAATGATCTATCCAACAAACACTGGCTGACTGAGAAAGCAAGCAAGAGGGGGGGAGGGAGGTCATTTTTTTTTGGTCCAACATAATTACATCTTCCTGTATTAAATATTTGTATTATTTTTTTTTTCTTTTCATCTCATTTTCTCCAATCTCTCGAACCCATCAAGCCATCAAGACATGCGATTTGAAAATTAATGCCCCTTACATCTAAGACCATGCTCCATTACAAGGCCTAAAGGATGAACTTAAATAATATCATAAATATTTTAAGAAATTTTACAAATCTTGCAAATTGCTTAAAGTTTCAATCATGATTTACAAATCTTGATTGATTATATGAACATCATTTGGTTATAATTTTTGGCGTTTCAAGTATCGTGGATGTCGAATTTACCTCTTAACTTAGAATGACCCATAAAACGATTCTATATTATGAAATTTAATATAATGCGATCTACAATATACAAAGCAAGGTTCCATAGTTTTAGTAAGGAACTCTTAGGTGTGCGTCAATCTTGTCCATTTCTTAGATCTCTTCCAGCCCTTATACCATTAAAAAAATCATATTGACTATTCTTCGTTCGATTTTATACTAGAATAATTGCCAAGTTAGATGCTAAAAATAATTTTGATTAGTTTGAAGATTTTCGATGTAAGATGAGGGGCAATGAGCCGGGGACAGGGGGGTAATTATCTATTTTTCAGCCGGAAGATGATGGATGATCGTTGGTATGTTGACGTTCGTAAATTGATCTACGTTCATCACACACTTGAAAAAAATACATTTAAAAAAACGTTGTTAGAAAAAAAAAATCTTCGTTTTTAAGGGTCCGAAAAGGAGACATTCATCATAAAATCTTGGTCTTTGACTCACCTTAAAAAATTGACTATTAAAATGGGCAGTTGTTCGTTGAATTTGATTGAATTTAACATGAAAATCGGAATGAAACGATTGATATTTTAATCTGATTTTTTTTTTCCTCTTGGCTCGATCATCTTAATGATACCAGAGAAAAATTTCATCGATCCAACGATGATTTCTGAAGGAAAAGTTAAAAATGATCCATCCGTTTCGTTTCAAGATCTTGAGCTCATTAAGAGAACACATTTTTTCCTCGGCCAACATCAAATTATTTCTCAGAAAAATGAACTTTGTCTATAATTTTCTATAGTGAAAAAATGTGATGCCACATTTTTTTTTACTTATGATCTTCGGTGCACGTACAACACGCAACACTTCACTCGTTTTCAAAAAATCATCAAAAATCGAGACAGATTTCTCTTAGCCTCTTACACATACAGCTAGCACCCCTAATGTAAAATAAGACGCGGTTAATTGGCCATTATTGGTCAGTTAGTTTCAGTAATTGGTCAGCCTTGATTATTTACTAGATTAACGATTATCGATTAATTACTTAACGTGATTTTCCTATCATTTTTATTTCACTTATATATATCATATAACGATATTAAGATATTAAGATACTTAGTTAGCCCCCTTCCCCGCAAAATTATTGAAATACTCAAATGTTGAAAACTTAACAAGAGCAGCTTTTAATTTTAATTTTAGAGTGTATGTCACTAAATTTTTACTTCATTATCTTAATAAATCTAATTTATCACTTCTGACCAATACAGAGGGGTACAATCAATACAATTATTATAAAAAAGAAAAAATTATGACAAGATTAGTAAAAATCAAATATCATGCGTTGGTTTACGGCGCTCGTACGCTAAAACTGTTGATCTTACGAAAAAAGGTTATTACATAAAATGTAAGAAATTTTCTCTAATTTAATTTTGCGTAGAAATGTTTTTGTCAAGGAACGGTGTTTTAATCGCCTTTTTCCAATATGGTGCCGCGAGCGGCACAGATACAAAATGGCAAAGTTAAGTTTCAGAAATAGCACAACAAAATCTATAAAATATTTTCAAAACTCCCGGAAAACTTTCAAATGACTGGACTAAATGACTCGAATTTTCAATGACCTCATGGAATTTATGAATGCAATTTCATATTATAAAACTGTTTAAATGTAGTTACTGGTGCTATCTCTAGGAAGTAGAAGTTTTGAGCATTAGATTTTCATAGTGAAAGTGTCTATATACTATTACAGGTTTAAAATGAGATACAAATTCCAATCTATACTAATATATAAAGCTAAAGAGTTTGATTGATTGTTTAGACGCGCTAATCTCAGGAACTAATGGTCCAAATTAAAAAGTTTTTTTAGTGTTGGATAGCCTATTTATCGAGGAAGGCTTTAGGCTATATAACATCAGGCTAGGATTAATACGAGCAGAGCATCGATGAAAAATATTGAAAAAACCAAGAAAATGCATTCCTTTTGAGAGCAGGCCCGTTGCCTGCCCTACAAAACCGGTTAAAGTTACGCAAAAATCATATAAAGCAAAATTGTCCCTCTTAAAAGGTTTTAAAAAAAAGTCTGCGGTAGCATATGTCTATTTTTTAATATTGGGTCACTAAAACCTTTTAAAAGGAAATCTAATTTGTTCTAAGATTTATTTGAGGAAATATAACTATTTTAAAATATATCCGCAACAAAATAATGATCAAGTACCTATTTAATATTTTCTAATAAAGGTATACAAATAATAAATTATTCCTTGAAAACATAGAACCTGAGATAGCCTATATCTCCTCTTGTAAAAGTAGTTTAACGGATTTTCATGAACTTTCTATAAATCAAAGGTCTGGAAATATCTATTTATCTTTTTCTGTTAAAATAGCTGAATTTCTTATTTTGGGTAAAGGTTTCTATTATTCAATCATATTAATACGCTCGGCGAAGCGGGCAGGGATCAGCTATAGTATATAAATATACCTATAAATCTTGACTCGTATATATTCTTTTCTTTTTTTTTTTTTTTTTTTTTGGGTGTTTATAGTCGCTTTAACATCTATGGTCATATCACGACTGTCTTACACACAGAAATATTCTGTAGGTCTTGAATCTTAATTTTTAATCTTATATCTAGGGATTCGATGGGGATCGAACCCAGACCCACTGGCGCATGTAGCAGAGAGAGCAGTTGCTCTAACCACTGCGCCATCAAGTGGGTTATATATTCTTTGTAACCTTAGAAGAAAGAGAAAAGAGCGCACAATATTAAGCAGTGCAGTGTAAACAATTTTTTTAAGCTCTCATCTTTAAGTTTATAAGCTCGTTTGTATATTAAGTGCTTAAGCATAAAAAGTCCTTAAGTAAATGCTTTGAGTTTGGATAAAATAATAGCAATTGCCAAATTAATTTTTAATTAATTTTTCTTAATCACACTCCAACCCACTTGAACTTGTCTTATTAACCGAGCCTTATCATGCACTAAAATCGTCCCAATCAAACGCATTACCTATACGCCGAGCCACTGCACTTTATTTCCTCTCGCGATTTGAATTTCAAATTATTCGCGCCACTAGCAACTGACAATGAAACGCTCCGCGATCCATAAATGAGAGCCAATTCTCATGACAAAATGCTCGAAACGCGATCGCCAATATCAACATTAAAAGTTCAAATCTTTCACGCGAAATCTAATTAACGAACGAACGCCTTTTGTGCCACTTTATTCAATACATCCTGATTATAATTATTAATAAATGCTACTTCCTTTTTTACGCGATCAATTCAACTGATACACATCTAATTCATTATAAAAAATGCTGCATTCAGATACGGCCTTTTCACTTTTCTCATCAAAATCCAACATAAAAAAAAATGTTCATACTTACGTCTTATATGAATAATGGCAAAGTCAAGCCTGCTTTACCAGGGATAGTCAAATGGAATTTTTATAAAAAAAAAATTCAAGAAAACAAGACGTACATTCCAATCTCTAAACCTAGTATCCCTGTAAAAATCATATCGATTCATTATTTCATTTCTGCAAGAAAACTAATACATGAAGTTATTTATTTAAAGCTATCATGTTGGAACCACATACATTTCTAAGACGAGCTAATAAATAAGATAGTTAAATGGCGTTACATAGACCGAGGGAGAGGTACAAAAATTATGAAATACGCGTTACGTGCTTTGTGGATGATCCCTTTCCTATTCTGACGAGAAATTATGCTGAGAAATCAAAAGTAATACAGTTTGTAGTTTGCTGATTAGTTGCTTAGCTTAGAGTTTAAGCGAACATCATACTTAAAAAAATTACCTGATTGTAACTGTAAAACTGAAAATTATATCACAATTGACGCTGAGATCTGTAGAATGATAAGTTATCGTAAAATATTTTGGTGTTAACTCTAACTAAAACAATCATTTAAAGCGTTCTTATAAAATAAATAGCTTTACTATAAATGCAAATGTTGTAGTGTTTTAGCAAAATTCGTTACTTCATTAAATACCTAGGCAATTTGGCAGTAATGAGCGTGATCGTTGTAAACGCGTTGTGGAACGTAGTCAAATTGCAGACATGATAATTTCTAACCAAGATTACTGAAAACGTTAGTAGAAAAGTAAATAAATAATATTGTTGTCATTAAATTCAATTGGTTTACGATGAATTATCACTAAAAGAAAAACATGATTGGTGTTTCCCCATACAATTAGATCAGTGATTGTTTGGGGAAAATTAATGGAAAGTTCGAAGAGAGTTTTTTTTTTCAATCCCGCACTGTATATATTCATCTAATTATTTATTTATGAACCAATTAAAAGTAAGACGTTTGTAATTTATTCCGGCTTGACGTGTCTGTGGATTCATAAATATGTAATAATAAATGACGACATTTTTCCGTATTATTCATGGTTTTTAAATTTGCCGCGTGATACCGAACTTCACATACTATGCTTTTATCTGGATTCCGCGACAAGCGAAGCATTAAAATGCAAAGAAATTTCACTTCTTCCATTCGGATTGTTTCAATTTCTATGTTAATTTCTTCGTTCCCGTCCATCTGTCTTCCTAGATGATCCATCTGAAAAATTTCTAATAGCCAGTGCAGGGGTGATTTGGGGGTGTAAAAGTGAAATGATCTTAAAAAAAATCTCAGACAAGCGCCAGACGGTGACCGATTTTTCAAGATAATGAAGGGTTTTTTTTCGAAAAGGAAATGTTTTCACTTTCAAAAAAAAAATCTCATATACCTACTATATACAAGACTCCAAGGGTTGCGCACCTGTTTCCAGAGAGGAAGTTCAGAAAAAAAATCAGTTCCACATTTTTTTGGGAACATCTGTAAAGATTTGAATAATTTTTTTGCCGACCCCTCTAAAAAAAAAAAATCGAAAGTGTTTTTTTCCTGCTTTATAAATATTTAATTTATTTTCCCCTCGGTCGGTTTTGATGAGTTTTTGGGTCTCTCGGACCCACAAAAAATGTAGGTGTTGTATAAAAGGGCCGCCATAAGGGCTGATCGTACGATCGATTCGATGTCGATCGAGGCGAACAAAAACCCTCAGATGGCCGACTGCAGCGGCCCAAATCATCTCAGGGATCAGATTTATTATTTTAGGGTCGCCAGCTACCCTTACCTGTTCAAATCAAACGAGAATAACAATAAAATCTCCACCCGCGATCGAACAAAGACTGAATCCTCCGCTACCCGATTCATTTTTTTTTCCCACACTATTTTCTGGCCTATTTTTTTTTTTTTTAGAATATTCACCCCAGACATAAGAAATAAGCCTAAAAATATCATATCAAATCCACCCTCTCATTTTGAAACCTAGGATTCTCACTAAAAATTTTTTTTAAATGTTCCTTTGGAATAATCCAAAAATTTAACATTCAAAACCTTATAATTTTCGCGGGACCAGAGTGAGCTTTTTTTAGACTAAACTCTTTTTGAGAATGCGCTCTTACTACACCGATAAAACATCAGGTGCCTTAAATTCCTATATCTTATCTACCCACCTTAGATTGTTTAAGTGACCACTACCAGGTGATCATAGTTGATCATATTCATTCAAATCATGGTACTTTTAATCAACATTTTATGATTGAAATAAATGAGACGAAGTATAATTTAGGTGGTACCACCCGGAACTTTGGTACTTCAGCGAATCCTTGAGAGTCATCATCGATTAAAAAGTGTTCTTTTAGAAGAAAATAATGTAACTATTAATCGTGACGGGTTGGAATCCCAGCCCGAGACAGGAAGAGAATCACATTGACAGACAGACCAAACCGAGCGACTGACAGACAGTCGAAATCGAGCTCTACCTGAATTTTACTGTCTGTTTTTTTTTGGGACGATCAAACCATTTATTGGACTCCAAAATCTTTTTTTTTTTTCAATCTCTCTGAACTTGCTCGATCTCTTGATTGAAAACAAAGCGGGTGTCTCTGTTGCTCCGGTGATAACCCAGTCCACAATCAACAGAGACAGTCGACATAAGGAAAGTGGCATGGGGTACACAATGTACCAACGGGGGTGGACTTGAACGAGATAACCAAATCGATCGATCGAGAACCAAACAGAGACGGGAAGAAACATTGATTTATAATATGATATAAGTGGATTGTCGAAGGGAATTCAAGGGTGTTGAAGGTCTGGAGGGTGATTTTTGAAAATCCATCAAAGGGACGACCAGCTTCGGTATAAATATGTCAACATTTATTAAAGATTACGTAATTTTTTGTTTACATCGAATTTAAATAGGGTTGTATTTTTTTTTCAAAATCGAAAATATTTGAACATATGGTATACCGTAAGATGAAAATGAGAGTGATCTCATATTTATATATTAGTTGTATCAAAAATCGAAAGTTTCAACTTGAAACTTGATCCTATAATTAGAACCCTTTATCGCGTTAAATCAACAAAGAGCATCCTATTGTTCCTGGTTCATAATTTTCACATGGAAGTGTACGAAAGTTGGTAGTTGGTAACCCCAGAAAAGTTTTTATCTAAATCAATTTTACCTGTCAGCTTTTGATCTGGCTAATTTAAAAATAGTTGCTATAACCGCAATTTCCCCAAGATATATCTAGGATCGATAATATAAATCGAGGATTTTTTTTCATACTGTTACTCGTCATTATCAATATCAATATAAACTGCATTCGTCTTTATTTGGATATTTCCAGGAAGATCATTTGGGGTCACAATAAACCCATAAAATTTTTTTAGTTAAACTCAAAAATGGGATTACTGAACGATAAATAAACGCGATTTTCCATATATAAATAATTAATAAAACAACAGACTCTAAAATGCTATATCCTGAAACAGTTTACAGCTCCTGAGGGATAAATAACTTCTTTGCATAAACAACTTAATGACTTTCTATTAAATTTTGTTGGAGACACTTCAGATCTTAAAGCTACATTTAATATTATTGATCCCAGAAAATTGTATGATTCCTGTAGGATTACTACTAATCCATTCTACTAAAATGTTTGTACTGATTTAAATCGTTTGAAAGAAAAGTTCTCTGTTCTTAAAGTGACACAAATATATTCTATCCTGAAACAAAAAACGAACCATCTCTATAAAATAGCTATGTTCCTGGAAGATTAGTTTAACAGATGCTGATGAACTAATTACGACAAATCCGATACTATTAATCTAATATCTGATTCTTGAGGCATAACTATCATTATTTTTCATTTGTTCATATATCTGAGGGTTATTAATCAATCAATTTAATTTAACTACACTCAGCAAAGCGGGCGGTTATCAACTAGTTTATTTTGAAAATCTTATCTTTAATCTTTTGAACCGTTAAGAAGAATAAATATCGAAAACTACACTTTTTAAAGGACAAGACTTAGCATATCTGCTGCGACGCGTCACGAAAGTTTCTTTTACATAAGACTTGTTGATGATTAATAGAACATAGCCCACGATTTATTAAATTTTAAATAGAATAATATATATAATATTTTGTGGACCCATCGTGAAATTAGTAATTTCGTACACATTTCACAAAAAACCACGCTTCTCCCCTCTCAAACAACAACCCACCCACTTCTATAGTTCTACAAAACAAAACACTCTTATCTACTTTCACCCCCACCCACATCAATATGCAGTTAGTAAACTGCATGGAATTCGTGAAAGTAAATATATCGTCAACTTAATAGACATTTCACGAACTGCTTATAGATCAGGAGATGGGCGAGGGTTTGGAAAAGAGTGTTTTTTGTGTCTAACTACGGTGGTGGTTGAGAGGGGAGAAGTGTGGGTTTTTTTTTATGAAATGTGTATGAAATGACTAATTTCACGATGTGTCTCCGACATATAAATATCTATATAAACAGAACTGTATTTGTATTGCACCCTCTATCTAAGATCCCTCTTTATTAAAATTTTCACAAGAAAACGCTTCAAATAAAAGTTGTAGGTTTTGATAAGTTTAACAACTACGGCAAGTTTAAAGAAAATCGTTAGAGCCGTTTTCAAAATTTTTTTAAAAAACCCATAATTAAAATTAAAAATTCCCAGTTTGGTGGAATCTAAGTATTCCAAGTATGGCGGATAAAGTTTTCGCTAGGATATCGCTGTCACGTACATACATTGTTCTAAAAACCATTTTTTCGGACACAAGGGACCTCAAAATATGCATTCCTTAAGAAATGGCATAATTTTAACCCGATTACAAGACTTCCTTTATCATACATAGTACTAAAGGAAAGTAAAAAGAAGGACTAAATTTAGAGGAGGATTAATTTCTCAGTTAATATGATTTAAGTATGCTCAGCGAAGCGGACGGTTATCAACTAGTAATATTACTAATTAAGGTAATTTTAAATAAAATTAATTCTTTAACTTTAATCTTTTGAATTGTTAAGAAAATAAATATTGAAGTGTGCATTTCTCAAAGGGTTAAAAAGGGCTGTACACTGAAATAGAGGACGATTACTTTCCGAATAAGTCGATGGCGTGAGACCAGAGTTCCTAATGAAGCGTTCGGGGAACCGGGGTAAATTAACCCGAATGGGGTAAAACTGAAATATTTTTGTGTAATAAGGAAATTTTTTACCATGGCTATTTTAGACACGTGTTAGTATGGCCGTTTGTATTAAAATTGTTCTTACATCAAAAAGCCCCAATTTCGAAGTTATTGTATCAACATGAAACAAGATAATTTCTCAATTTTATTTTGTTTGTCTTATTACATATTTGCTACTGTCACGAAACTTTGTTTAAATTAATTTAATAAATAATATTTTATTTTAATTTACATTGATTATCTCCTTTTTAAAATGGGGGGTAATAACGATTTACATAAATATTTTGGGGTAATATTAAAAAATGTTCCCCGCCCGCTGGTCTAGTGCCTGGTACTTATCATGGTGATTCGAATAAGAAGTAAAAAAATATTTTTAGTTGGATGTGATGGTATCCATATAAGAAGACTGTTTTATGAATGAAGCAGCCAGAAAAATGACGAAAGACGGATGAAAAATCGAGACGATCAACGAAACTGAAAGTTGGCCAGATAAAAAAGATGTAGGCCAAAGACACGGAAATAAATAAAGGCAAAAATTGCCTACCGCAACAATATAGATCTAAAAACGGAAAACGGCCACAAAAAAGGCCCATAAATAAAACACGTTCGTCGAGCCGCCGAAGTCGATAAAAAACTATTAACATATTTTTTGTTGTGACTTTTTCTGCCTCCAATTATTTTGGCACGAGGCGGCGTGCTGTTGATCGAAAAAAAAATCGGACAAAAAAGCCTGCTTCAAACCAGTTAACTTCTCGATCGGGCCGATTTTTTTTCACTCGGGCAAAATGCAAAAAAGCCACCGATCATCCAAGGGTTTTATTTTTTTTTTTTGAAAATCCCAAAAACTAGGTCACCACCATACAAGTATGTGTACACTTTTTTCCTTCACTCTTCGGGGAGTCCCCATGAAAAAAAGAGCCCACATTCGACCAGTTTTTTTTTTTGTCGATCAACTCAAATTTTTTACTCCAATCCCTTCCTACTTCCAACTCGGAAGGACTCAAAAGGCGAAGGTCGGCTTTTTTACTGAAATTTCCTGAAATTCTATCGAATCTCATCGGGACAGCGACTCAGTTCGCCCTCTTCGTCTTCATATTAAGAGATGGACACCTGGTTTCGAGTTATTACCTTATTATATCTACCTGATTTCAGCCCCAGGCTTTTGTATATCTCCACAGTTTATATCAGAGTCCCCCACCTTTTTCACAACCCAGACACATTTGATTATACAAATCGGATAAAAAAATCGACCACCTGATAACACATTTTGCATATTAGCACAGATCACTTGTCTTATTTCACGGTATGTGTAGGGATTCATCAAGACAAGTAGTTAGATTTTAAATCAACTTGATAATGACTTGATTTTTGCCTTGTTAAGAAAATAGTGAAGCCACCATTAAACCTGATGGGATATTTAGTTAATCATCTTTTACTAATTTAATTAGAGGGGTAAAGGGTTGGGATTTTTACAATAAATACACCAAGAATATCAGTTCGCGACGTTTCGCCATATATTACGGCTTCATCAGGCTCTCTGATCTATGCTCAGCATAGATACAATAAGACACAAATGCTGAGCATAGATCAGAGAGTCTGATGAAGCCGTAATAGATAGTCATACGTCATGAACTAATTCTTGGTTTTATTGTAAAAATCCCGATCCTTTACCCCTCTAATTACATCAATCAATAAAAAAACACTAGTATCTGAAAAAAATATTAATTACTAATTTAAGTCAAGTAGCTTGATAATAAAGTGAAGTAAATTTGAAATCAACTTAAGTAATGAATATCTAAATAACTCTAGATAACCTAGAAAATAATGCGTAAAAAGAGTGACTTATACAAACTTTTAGTATAACGAATGAATATCTAAACACCCTTATTTAAACTTAAAATTATGAACAATTATTGTTACGATTCAGTTTCTTTCATTATCTAAATTATCGAAACGTTTAATAATTGTTATCAAATCACTGTCATTTGACAAACGTCAACACAATCTCTAATGATCCACCAAGTCAAGTAACTTGATATTTAGTCAAGTAGCTTGACTTGACTTAAAAAATGAAATTTTAACATTAAATCTAAGTTTGGCTTCATTTTATGGCAAGTAACTTGAAAATCAGGCTAGTAGCTTAGCAATTGATTAAAGTAGTAAATCCCCAACTATCACTGATAGCCTATCACTTAGGTAATTTTTTTCTTTAATTTGTGGCCATTGTGGTTTAATATAGGCTACGTGCCACGCGTAAAAACCGTGTACACTTATTGCCTTTGTTTTTGTTTGCTTCACTAACATTGAATCGTTTGAGCAGTGTTAATCATTCAGATCCAACTCTTAAGAAGGGTTTGCGTGTTCGTAAGCGACAGGAATGATATAATTGTTGACGTTTTAGTCATCTCAATGACCGTGTTTATCATAGATAGATAAACAGCTGAAAGAACGATTTTAAACTGTTTTTATCGTTGTTATCACTTAGTGGAACGTAGTCATAGTCCTATGTTATGTTCGATTATAATCAGGCTCATTGTGAATGAAGTCAATATAATGTGTCTCATACCTCGATCAATTATGTTCGGTCACCGATGACCTTCATTATTTAAACTCGATAAAAACCTCCTTGGAGACGCGCACCTCCACTAACTTTAAAATCTCTAGGCTATCCCATTAACTCAAGAAAAAGCTAGGAATGCATTTCAAACATTTATTTTTCAATATTTGCCATTATTAACAATAAAGTTTTCCTTTGAACTTAATAAAAATTCGTAAAAATCCGTTTATTTAAAATAAAATAAAGATTTCTCAAGAATCCCTGAACATGTATTTTGCGTAAATTAATTTTTACATTATTTTTAAAAAAATACACTCCAAAACCTTTCACTTTCAATGACTAGAAAAATTTACTCGTTAAATAATATCTCTCTATACGCAGTCAGTGTTCTAAACCTCTCCTTCCTAGAGACAGCACCAGTATCATCGTTTGGTTTATTTAAAAGGGGATAATCCGATGGAAAATTTTTGTGCGATCATTGTGATCTCTCGTTAAAAATATGGTTGGTTAAAATGTGTTTCAATTGATGATAACTAGTTTTTAAGAGTTTGTCAAGTCAAGTAGTTTGTTGTGATATTAATTAAGCTTGATATTATGACATGAAATAATGAAATAACTATCGAAGTTGATGGTTGGGATCATTTGAAATTTAAATATTAATATTTGACTTGATTTTAAATAAAATTTAGGTCAAGTTGCTTTAAGATCGAGTCAAGTAATCAAGTAGTCAGTTATGTATAGATTACGTATAGTGTAATAAAAAATATTACTACGTATAAAACGAATTTTATTGCATAAAGAACATCTTATATATGTTGTGGATCGTTAAAATGGTAGATATAAGACGTAAATTTTTCGATTGACCAAAAAAAAATCGTTAATGACCCAACTGACCTAAGTGAAAAAAATCGTTATATAACCGAAAAAAAAACATGTCCGGGTCAGTCGTTTTTTTTTTCAATGAAAGAAGATAATCATCCCCTAGTGCACACCCTTATAATCTTAGCCGGTTTTTTAAAAGTCTAAAAAATACATTGGCCTTTCACAGTCGCAATCTCCCCTTATTTGCACCCTAGGCTTTGACATTTTTGACCATTTGTTCAAGCGGCCAGAGGATCCCAGCCATCCCTTATATTTGATATGGGTCATTGTGTATTTGGGTCAGATTTTTTCCGCTTCCTTCTTTCAGATTTTTTTTTGTTTGTTATTCTTGTCTTGCTTGGCCTCTCGACGAAATGAATAAATTTTTTGATAATGGAATTTGTTGGGATTTAATTTCGAACTAACTGCGTATTCGGTGTGCCTCCGAAAATTGGAATTCCAATGATTCGTAATTATTAAACTCGATTCGTTCCAGCAAATGATTCTGGAAACTAATCAAGAGATGTGTCGAGATGACAGAGAACAGTACAAAAAAAAAAGAAAAATTTTTCTTTTCAAAAAGTCAATTTGAAATTACATTAATTTTTTTTGTCCGTTCAAATAATTGAGATTTCAAACTAAAAACGATGTACCGTCGTGATTTTTTTTTTTTTGGGTAAAATTTTATGACGATTTTTTGTCGTTTGTGCAATAAAAAATCTTTTTTTTTGGAGGATTGCGACTGCGGCAAGTAACCCTTTTACATGTTTTTATTGTCGAGACAATAACGCCCTTTGAGTGTTATTTTAGTGACGCAAACCTGCATGATTTTTAGTTTGCCGACTTTTAGTGTGTAATGAAAAACTGAGATATATTAAAGGAATAGAATTCAAGGTTTTTGTGTTGAAAGTGGGAGACATATTCGTGGTTGTTCGGTTTTTGAGAAGAAACCCAGATGCTCCTCGATGTTCCTTATTTTTTTTAATGGATTGTATAAGGTTATGTCACAGCCGCCCACAGACTTGAAAATATTTGGGCCGAGAGAGAAACAGCGTTTGGACATCTCCGTCACAGCTGCCAGAAGCCCACTCGGGCCGTCTCTATCCGGAATTTATGGCAACGTCATGAGAAACTAATCTCGCGAGCAGATTAGATATTGCCCAAAACCGTGGTCGTCTCGCTCTAACTAGGCTCAGCGCGCAATAGCACGTTTCGCTTGTCGAAATCTCTCGGCGGCCAAATGGAAGGAGAGCTGAGATTAGAGCTGATTTTCGCGTGATGGACATTTCACGGTGAGATTAAACCCGCTCGAGTCCTCCGAATGGGCCGCGGGCTTCGGGCACCGATTGAGATTTGGAAAAGTCCAAGTCGTCTCAGACCGATAGGGGAGCGACCCCTCCGCCGAAATCGCGGCGCCCCACCCGAGTCTCGTCGGCGAGAATGGGTGAGTGTGCGCCAGCACACATCGCTCCGTCCTCGTCCCACTCCTCGAACACATGGGCCCCCCAAAATTTTTTACGTGTCAGATCTATCAATGTTTAAGATGTGATCCTTTTTTTCAATGTATTGTCCTGTCTGCATGCTCTCTTCTGGGTGTTTCTCCCTCCATCCACATGTTTTTTAATTTAGATATTTAGACGCTGTTTAGTTTTTAGTCGCGTTTTTGCCTCAGCCCGAGCAGGTTTATGGGCAGTCTTTTGTATCACGATTTTTTTTCTCTCAACACACAAACGACCAAAAAATCGCTCGCCGTTTTTTTCTCGGTTTCGGATTTTTTGTCCGACACAATGTCGTTTCCTCGACACCGATCTAAATGAGTGCGACAATTTTTTTTTCGGAGTGATCTTAGTGATTATATGAACTAAAAAACAATTTTCAAATTTATACCGGCCTTTTTAAAATTTGTTAGTGTTTTTTTTATTTAAAGTTATTTGTTGATTGACAACATGGAACGTTTGGATTATCGAATTACGGATTTTCAAACACCGCTTTTACAAAATATTAATGATTTACAAAATTCGAGCGAATATACGAATCATATTCATCGGTCGATTGATACGTTGCGGTCGTTGACGGATCGGGCCACCCTTAATGTGACATTGGCAGCACAACAAAACACGAATACCACCCCCACTACCCCAACGTGTGATCCACGTGGTAGTAATTCGCCGAGTCTCGATCACGGATCAGCGAATGCACGCCTCATGGACCCCAATCAGCGGATATCGCCCAGTGACCGCTTATCCGAACGCCTCTTGCTCGATCAGCATCGCAATGCTGACCGGCTTCTGGACCACCATCGGCTGCTCGCCACCCAGCACGGCCGCCTCTCGCCCGATCTCGATCCCAACGACCGGGTCAACGAAAACCACCAAAGAATTGCCTCGCAACCGGACCAGCGGTTCTTAAATTCGCTGGACTTCCAAACAAACCAGGCGACGCGCGAATATCGACAACACCGCTCAAACGAATCCGACCTAAACCAATCCGATGGATACCAGGAGCGTGGTAACCAACGCATTTTAAATCTGCATCAAACCAGTGGTGACTATAACGACCACCACCAACGCATCGAGTACAACTCCCGAAGTCGCATTAATGAGTCGCTCGATTTCAGCAACGTTCATAACATCATAAAAAGCGAATTTTCCACGCAACGCACGCCAAATGAAACCGCAACACGGTTTTCCAATGAGAACGAATACGCGTTGGTGTCGCGTTGCAACGGAAACGACGATCCAGGATCGTATCGGGCGCACCAGCGCCCTGAAACGGGCAGCGGGACAGCGTCGGCCGGAAGTGTATCGGGAGGTAACGCGAGTCTGGAGAATCGGGTGAATCTCGCGGCTGGGGGCCCATCGGGAAACAAGTCGTGCACGGGACCCCTGGGAGACGGTGCCAGCTACTCGAACAGCTCTCCGTCGAGTCCGGGAACACCCATTTCGATCGAGGGAAGTTCCAATTACAATAATAGTCAAGGGCAGCACGACGAAGAAAAGGTACTACCCCTGTTTAAATCGAATGAAGGCTAAACTATTTGCGATCTTACAAATAAATCCGTCTTAAAATCATCTAATGTCGAAACAGTTATTTTAATCAGCACAAAGTTCATGGATATCTGGAACACTTGCCAAAAAGTCCACTTACAATTTTTTTTTTAATATTTACAAATCATAACAACTAAAACCATGGTTGACCCCCAAAAGCAAGTAATAATATAATTAAATGATACTTAACACAACTCAACATGATATTTACGACAGTTTTATCAATTTCTGATAAAAAATTTAAGAGTACCTTTGACCAGTTGATAGATTATACGATTCTTTCATTTGTTCATGTTTTTTTATGTTAAATAATACTCAATCGTATTCCCGGTTGATGTTGAATACAGGAAAATTATTTTTTCATCCCAAATTTCCTCTCCAATGCCTGCTTACTCTACTGTATATATATTTGTCTTGCACTAGTAGAGTAACACTTAGATGTCCACTGAAATAGTTATTGAATTTTTCAATAAATTTTACTGTGTCAAAGTAAGCGATAACTATATCTCTATCTTTAAGATCATATCCTTAACTAATTTATTAAAAATAAGCTTTTGTTTTTAATTAAGGGTCCAATTGAACTAAGAAATTTAAATACAGTTATTTTAAAGTGGATGAAAAAAACGATGAAAATCGATGCTGTTTAGAAGTTACATTTTCGTCAACTTTTAATTTAAAAAAAAAAAAAACTACATAATTTTTCTCTGGGGTCTATCTGACCCCAGTCACTTTAACGATCCATAAATTTTCCCAAAATAATCCCAAGAAATCAATCGTTCCTATTTTTTTAAACATGTGCAGTTTATTACTAAATGTACAGTACTACTAACTAAATGTTCAAATTAAAAATTGAAATTTTCAAATGGCGTATGAGGCTTTCGCGATGTTTCTTTCTAATGCTCATTGCCTTTAAAAAATACTATATTTACGCGTTTAAGATATAGTGTTTGTAACCTTTGCTTCCTAGAGATAGCACCACTAACTGCGTCTCTACTAGTTTAAACGGAAAAAAATCTGATTAAGACAATCGATGAAGTTATTGCGACCCCAAAACTTCAACTTCCTTGCGGTAGTACCAGAATCCACGTATAATCCAACTTATAAAAATGAAATCCAATTTAAAGATACCATGGAGTCATATTAAATGCCGTGGAGTCACCTCATATTAAATGTAATCAGTTATTAATTTCATCCGGAAATTAAGAGACACATTAATCAAGTAGTTGGCGATTTTTTTAAAATGAATTTGGTCTGGCATTTTGGCTTGATTTCACATTTCAATTTCAATATTTAACTCGAGTTTGAGTTGATTCTAAGTTGAATTCCAGACAAGTAGTTTGACAATCAAGTCAAGTAGTGAATCTTTAAGAGACAGTAATTTAAAAGTGTGAAAATGTTTCGTCGACTTTGTCGACAGTGAAATTAAAGATAAATGACTGGATTTATATCAAACATTTGGGACATTCTATGAGTTATTGAAGAAACTTAGTATCCATAAGAAAATATATTCATAACTTGAAAAGTGAAAAAAAAAAAACGATTTTTAGAAAACTTGAAAAAAATAACTTAATCAAAAAATTTTAGTTTTTCAAATTTACATTTTCACTATTGAACTAGTTCCACTTTTTTACACTAGTAAGCGTCGCTGCTGCTCACACTTATCTACTAATAATATAGTTGATCTTAAATTATAACACTATAACTTTATAATTCATTGTTTGAAAACTAAGATCAGAAAAGGTCACTTTCAATCACATATTGTAAGCTCTGATCCATTACCTTCATTTTGTCTATCTTTTGAATACTAAGGGTATCTTACGATAGTTTTGGGGCAAAATTTTATTTTAATTTTTGTTATAGTAACAAGGTAAACAATAAAGTAAGAGCATTAGTCATTAGCTTATAGTTCTTCTTTTGATCTTTTTTTTTAGTTTTCTTCGATTTATACGTTCTTGCGATGTTGGCAACGATCATTTAATGACACGTGCAACAATAGAAATCGTTAACATTTTTTCTATAATAATCACACCACAATTTGATGCTGGAAAAAAACAAAAAATTGTATCTACCAGAAATTTTTAAGTCAGCTTTTGTGTTATCTGCTTTTTTTGACATTCTCGACCAATTAGCACGTTGACATTTTGTATGTAGTGCAAAATTATATTTCAAAATAGCTACTTGAAACTCACGAATCATATTTTGCATGGTTTAGTTGGCGGATTTTTTCCGAAATGCTTGATAACCTTATGTCAGTTTAATTTTTCTTAGGAACTGACTTAAGGGCGCTACATATCGTTAAAACTTTGGTAACATTACACTCCTTAATCTATAACCAAATATGCCTATTTTTTTTGAATATGTCAGTGCTGCCAACATAAGATAAGAAAATTGGAGATTTTGGCGCGCTTTTTTATAAATCTATAAGCTTTTTATATAACCGAGCTTTCAAAAATTTTCTTGATTTGAACTATCTAAAAATATTTGATGATTAGGATTTTCGAAAATTTCAGTGTCAATTCTGATTTTGTTTTCAGTTGTATTACAATAGTCGGACATGTGACCATAAGAAACAATGGTGCTATTAAAAGTGAATTTTGTTTTTACTTAAATTTCGAGATTAAGCAATCAATCAGCAAAATACAAAGAGCGTTATTATTCGCTTTGAATATTTAACAAATATTTCATTATCATTTTTTTGTTTGATTACTACCAACTGTATGGGCATTTTTTTCGATTAGAACCAAAAAAAAAAAATTATTGAAAATGTGATATATTGGAGAGATTTTTTTTCTCTTTTTATTAGGAAAAATTTGTTGTCTCCTGCCGTTTTGGTTTATTTTATAAATGTGTGTGTGCCTTTTTTTTGGGTTGAAATTGCGTCGTTTTTATTTGAAAAATGTGATGAAAAATGTCTAATCAGTCTTAATTTTTTATTGTGCTTGCAATGGAAAAGTCACGCGGAGGCAGGAGACGTTCGGGTGGATCAAATCAGCAACAAAGTTGGGAATCCGAGGTCAGTAATATTATAAATTTTTTAGCAAAGCAAAAAAAAAAAACGCACACAGTGCTGGATGGATGCAGAATGACGAAATCGTTTGCAATTTGTAACATTTTTGCGTTATCTAGTCGACATTTTTTTGGGGCCATAAAACTGGAAAAATGCGTCCCACATAGTGGATTGTGTTTTATCACCGATCCATTTCTAATTAATAAACGATTTTTGCGGCGAAAATCGCAACGTGAAATTTCATTGAAAACATTGTGATTTCTAGGAACGGTTCGTTTTAAAGGAAAAAATTCCAATTACGCGAGGAAATAACTATTGGCAAGAGAGAAAAAACCAGAGACAATTAATTAATATTTGCCGAATAGATTTTAATGATATTTTTCCTTTTGACGAACAGAATATTATAATATATTCGATTCATTTATCTAATCAAATACTGGCCTTGATCACTTTTGTTTCTGAATAATTAGACGAATATTATTTCTGGTTAAAAAAAAAACGATTACAAACCAGAAATCGATCAAGTCAATTTTCCTCTCTCAAGTTAATATTTGGCGCGCATTCTCGTGCGCATCCACCAAAACAAAAAACGAACACCATTGATGAATGCGTCGAAATTTAAACAAAAAAAAGGCAACAAACCGAAAAAAAAGTGATAGAAAACGGAAAAAAATCTCCAAGGTGAACCACTTCAATGGTTTATTTCTCAAGTTGCAAAAATCGACGATTTTTTTTCCAATTCATATATTATAATAATATAATACAAACACCCAAAGTGATTTAGACTCGATCAAAAATCAAAACGTGAAAAACACACGACGAATGAAAACTCGAAAAGTTAGGTTAGGTTAAGTCAATCTTACAAATTACGGATCAGTTCCGATCGAACGATCAAAACTCATTCAGCCAAAACCATAATGTGGTTAGTTTAAAAATTTCATAACAACGCGCCCTGATTGCCACTGAAATTTTTTTATATTTTTTCCAATCAAATTTCCTACCCCCCGCCCTCACACTTCTGCAAGACCAATTTACATTTGTTAGTTCTGCCTCCATTTTTCTGACTTCTAAATGTTTACTTTTTTTTCGCTGGAAAAAAAATTGTCTGGCCAAAAAACGGCTGACTACTCTGAAAGTGGGGAAATCAGACCATAATGAGGACAATAAATTTATTTGATATTATAGAAGAATATCTCACTTTCGTATCAGCGTTTTTTTATCAATCACTATTTGAGATAACGTTTATTTTTACATTTCGATAGATTTGATTTGTTGTTATCTATTTAAAAAAAAAATTGTCGATTCATTTCGCTTCCGAATTTCAGCAAAAAATTTATGATCATAAACCACTGGCTTCATTCAAACGATGAATCACACAAAACGCATGCGTCGAAACAAATGAACGCGACCGAAACGAGCTTTTGGTGAAAACCCCGATCCACGCCATGCATATTAATGCTGATCATCAACAATAATCAAATAGAATCCACTCAAATAAACTAAGTACGAAATTATTATTTTAACCAACATCATTTCTTTGAGTTCACGGCTCAATAAATTTGCTCAGAAACCAATCATAAATCCTCAAATGTTTATTTATGCATTCAATCATTCATATATAACGATCGCATACGCATGCGTTAAAACAAAAGCCGATGTTATTTATTTTGATTCGCTCAGTCCTTAATTTGTTTTTTCAAAGTACATTAAACGATTCATAACACAAAACGGTTGTTTAGTCTCTCACTTGAAAATGTAACAAACTTTAACTGAACTGCAGCCCTTAAATGACCCTTAAAAAAAACCCTGTTGGGAACGTCTCAAATTATCAAAGATTACTCAAGACAGCTTACTTCTATTTCCTGGTTTTAAAATTTTCAGTAAACTGTCTTTATTAACTAAATAATACTTAAATAATAACTAAAAATGTCTGGAAACTTTAGAGATTCATTACTTGACTTGATTTTTAAGATATTTTACTTGGTTTTCAAACTATTAGGCTTGATTTTGACTTAAAATCTTATGTAGTTGAACAAATGTTAATATTTAAATATCAAGTCAAGTTAAGCATTGAATTTGTAAGTTATTTCACGTGCACGCCAAATTAGCAAGCGCAATTCGTTTAAAAAATGTCCAACTACTTGACTTGATCTAGGAGAAGTACTGATGATAAATTTAACCATTTTATAGTTTGGCTGGCACTATTCTTTTAAAACTTACTTTAGTTTAATACAAAGATATAACCTTTTAAATTTGCTGAGGTCACTTAGTGGCGTGGTGGACTAAATAGTTGCCTTATAGGCCAGTGGTTCTGGGTTCGAATCCCAATGAAAGCCTAAGATGCTTTTTATGGGTCGAATCCGAAAGAATTTGATGGTCGCTAATGACCATAGTAGTTGATGCAACCTTAAGTAAACCAACCAAAAAAAAGGAAATTCTGTTCCGAATATTGAAAGACAATCGTAAATTCAAGGGAAACCCTTAGAAATATTTAAATATTTTGTAGAAAATTGGACGAATGCAAACGAGATGACTGTTGATTACTGTTTTTTGAGCAACCCTGGTGAGCATAAAACGTTCAACTACGTAAGAGTTCTGTAATTGGTACATAACAAAAATATCTGCTGCAACGCGTCACAGAACGTTCTTTTACATGAAACTCGCTATTGGTTAAAAAAATTATAAACAAAAGGATATTTTAAAAAAGTATTTTTCTTAAGGTGTTCAAAAATAGAAAGTATATATTTAAAAAAAGTTGGCGCCAAAACGAGCTCTTAATATCCATATTCAGATTTGCCTCAATCCATTTTTAATTTACCATTTTAATTTAACACAGGAAAATTATTTTTGAAAATTCATAACTTTGGGAACGTTCATTGTAACAATAATCTGAAAAGGGGAGTTCAAAGCAAATTTCATGCTTTACAATAAAGGTCCTTAGAACAAAGTTGGAAAAAAATTTAATTAGTCTTATTTTTAAACTCTGATATCTTTAAAACGGTTGCTCTGTGGAACTTTGTTCAAAAACATTTTTTGTAGAACGTAAAATGTCCTTTAAATCATTTTTTTTCTGAATATTGTTACAATGGGATGTTTCAAAGTTATGAAAATTTAACAATAATTTTTTTTTCTGTTTTATTTAAATGGAAAAATATGGATTGAGGAAAACCTTAATATTGATGTTAAGAGCTCGTTTTGGCGCCAACATTTTTGTTTTACTATAAAATTTCAATTTTTGGACACAAAAAAATGTAGTCAGCCTTTGGGTATATACGAATTCTCACCGTTTTCCCCAGAACCTCCTTTGTTTGAATTTTTGTAGCAAAAAGTTTTTTGTAAAAGTTGTAGGTCTTAATAGGACTCTAGGACTCTAATAACTATAGCAAGTATAAGGAAAATCGTTGAAGCTGTTTTCAAAAAAAAATTGAAAAAACCCAAAAACCCATAGAATAAACTGTCAATCAATTTCCACTTTTTCGGACTCAGATAATCTCAAATCGTGAATTCCCGAGGAAAACTCGAAATCGAAAATTTGACCCAATTACATTATTTCCTTTACTAAACAAAGTAAAAATGTTTCGTAACTGTTACATAATGGTTACGTAGTTGGACGGTTTGTGCTCATTGGGACTTTTGCTCGAACGTTATTAACCTCTATTAACCTATTAGAAACTATTTTTATCGGTCAGCTAGTGCCAATTACTAACTAAAACTATGATATACCAAAAACTATTTGACATATTTTATTTTAAGTAATCCTCGTCGATTTCGGGCATTAAAGCTTCAAGTTTTTTTGAAAACTTTCAATTTTAGTGAGGATAAAGTACAGTTAAAAACTTAACGGTACCAACACATTGATTTTAAAAAGGGAATAGCGCAGAAACGATGGATTATTTTAAATATAAACATTTTGCACCACCCCTAATTATTTTATTGCATAGCGGCTCATAGTGGACATCTATCTTCCAAATTTCATCCTCGTTGTACCAATAGCGTTTGAGTTAAATGTTTGTAACGTACTCGCAGGCCAACAAAATTCTAAGAAATAAATTTTTCAACCGAAAAATAACTCGAAAATTCCAAGAAATATCGTCACCTTTCATTTTATTTTGAGCTCTTAATATTGGTTTTCATTGCAATATAAATCTATCTTTGATTCCCGTCGTGGAACTTGATATCCTGAATGACTTCAGTACCATGCTTTTTGATGCACTAAACTAAAGGTCAATCTAAAAGGAATCTCACCCTGGTTCCGCGATAAGTATTACTCTAGAAGAGGACCCATCTTCGTCTGATGATAGGACTCCCTAGTACTCCCACGTCCATATATCCCCCATCTTCCTATCAACATCAGGGACTTAAGAAAAAATTCCAGTACCATGTCTCTTAGGTCTCCAGATCCATGGCTTAGGTTTCCGGTGTTTTGATAGTTTTAGTATCGATTTAGGTTTTTTGTGTTCTTAATTTTTTAGCTTGGTTATAAATAATATTTTTAAAGGATCTAGTCGAGGAAAGATCCAAACTTCCAACTACAATTGAAGAAGTTTTTCTCTAGTTTCCAGTCGATGTGATCAGACTAAAGAAATTAGCTAACTACTACTTATAGGCACACTTATAGCTCCCTTTACTTTAGGGTATCCTCTTTTTGGTAGTTTTAGTATCGATTTGGAATTGTTAGGTTTTTAAAAACCTAGTTTTCTGGCTTGGTTACCACTAATTTTCATGGTGGATTTAGAAAAATTATGTGAATCACCTCCAATCTATTCCAAATTTTTACATTAGAGGTTTTTTTTCAACCGGAATTCTTGCCAATTTGAACAGAGAAAAAAAATTAGTTAATTACGTCTTGAGTTTGTAAGTATACCAACTATAGATCCTTAACTCTTAAGGTTTCTTGTAATTTTGGTTTACTTAGGTTTTTGGTAATTTTAGTAACAATTTGGGGATATTTTACTATGTGTTGTGTGTCAAAACGCTTAGTATTCAGGGGTTAATTTTCTGGCTTGGATACCACTAATTTTCCTGGTCGACGAGAGTGCAATAAGGTCATATCCAATCTGTTCCAAACTTCCTACAATTGAGATTTTTTCTATCTGCCTTCTGGTCGATACCAGAAAAAAAATGTGATTAACTTCTTCCTTGCTTTTTGGTTTATTTGGGGTTGTTATGTTATCTGGTTTTCTAGCTTGATGACCACTAATTTTCCTGGTGAATTTGGTCACTGAGAGCGCATGTGCGTCATCTCTAATCCGTTCCAAACTTCCTACAATTGAGGTTTTTTCTACCTGGCTTCTGGCCGTTGCGGCCAGAGAAAAAAATAACTTAGCTTACCACTTCCTGAATTCGTGGCCGCACCGACACCGAGAGAATATTTGGATGCTGCGGCCACTCGATCTCCCATCACACCTCACCCTCCTCTATATATTATTATGACTCGACACTCGGCTGGTGTTGGTTTTTTTTTCTTTTCTTTTTGTGGTCCAGCCAAAGAATAACATGGGAGGACCGAAGTCTCAACGATTCGCTCGCTGCTCCGCGCGCACCAAAATTGGTCCACGACATTTTGTCCTTGGAGTCAGTCAAAGAAGTAATATTTCTTTTTCATTTCAAATTTAGATACGCGCAATACGCGGAACTAGTTAACTCTCAAAAATATGTTGACGTCAGCGTCGATGCTCTCTGTACTTGTTATCCTTGAATTCTGGCATACCTCTAACCTACCTACTTTATTATTATTTTTTTTTGTTTTTTTTTTTTTTTTTTTTTTATTGGCCAATAATTAATAATTATTTAACGAAAAACAAAATTCACAACAGGTGGATTCGACTCAACTGAACCAACTTCCTGATTCAATATGGCGGCGCATTATTCGAGTTGCGCACTCAATTTAACCATTGAAACTAATAATACAAATTTTACAAAATTTAAATTTAGTTTTGTCAATGGTGAACAGTGGAACCATTTGAACAAAATTTGACTCATGGAAACAGTGATATAGACTGAGATAGATTGAAAGTAAGGTTATGTATTCGATGCGTTAGTGTGACATATGATTGGTCGAGACTAGAACACTTTTACATCTAGTAATATCATTGAGATTTAACATAAAATTGGTTCGATTTCGAAAAAAAAAATTGTGTTTGACATTTTTAATCTTAGCCAATGCTAACCGCCATAACCTTGATTCAATGAACCGTATCAAACCGAAACATAATTTTGTGTATTTATAGAAAAAAAATCGGACAAATTTTGATATAACTGAGCCCATAGTATCTATTAAATTATAATAATATTTAAAAAAAATATGATTTATCTATCACCGAATTATCTCGTGTTACAATTTCACTAAACACTGTCTCCCCTCCCCCGTTCCTCGATTCCGTCATCTTTCCAGGAGGACAGCGCGAGGGCAGAATTTATCTTGAACAAAGTTTTCCAGACCGTCGACTTACACTGTGGTGACCTTGTCCAAAAACGATACGGATACGGCCCTGGTGCGCTCGTAAACATACCAAGATATCTTATACATTGTTGCTGATTAAAACATTGTAGCAATTTCAATTTACGATTGATTTTATGACCGATTCTAACTAGTAAAAAAATATCCGGAAAATTCGCGTTCAAAAGGTATTCAATGCCACGCCGTGCAATTTTCTCTGGCCTACGGCGCCCCCCAACCGACTCTCACTTTCCTCTCGACTGACCCAAACCACTTTCGCTTTCTCTCTTAATCTCGATCTTGGTCAAGTTCACTCTCTCGCACGCATTTTCTGCTAAAGTTCAATGTTAATTTTACTTCCCTCTATGAATTGGACCACTTAGTGGCGCGGTGACTATATTGCCGCTCTATAGAGAGCATTCTGGTCTCTCGACTCCCGTCATAGGGTTATTAGGAGCGATTAACTACCAATCAAATAGAACAATTTTTTTTTTCATTTTGGTATTAGCAATGTTTTGAAACACCACCTTTCTTTGTTACATAAAATACAAAAGGTACAAAGTATCATAGTTTTTGCATAAATTAAACTTGACTAGCCTTGTTGTTGGAATATCTACATTTGACTTAAGTTTGATTCGATTTCAAGTCAAATTTAAATCAAGAAGCTTGATAATCAAGACCACAAACTTCAAAATCAAGCCAAGTAGAGAAAATAGAGTCAAAATCCCAAATTATTAAATTCAAAATAAGCGACCACTTCAATTATGGTGGTGCTTTACACTATGATAAAAGTATCTAAGTGTTGTGTTGGATGTCTGATTCTCCTCAAGGTGGTACTAGGATCGAACCCCAACGAAAATCAATGACCAATGTAGTTAAAGCTACCTTAAATTAAAAAAAAATAATTATTATCCAGAACATTTATGGATGAGTACTCTGTACGTTCAATTTAGAAAGTTGGTCACTTTAAACAGGTGATCAACTTATATAGGTTTTGTAGTAGTGGCAGCTCGGGATAAATTTGAGGGGGATGGGGGATTTTTCCTTCAACAGCTTGCACAACTTTTTTTTAGTATTTCAATCGTTTATGATAATCTTTTATATGTATAAAATTATTTTTTTGGTATCTAATAAGACGTTGATACATCAGGATTGATAAGATTGGTTTTAGGGTGGTTAGCAATCCCAACAGTAGTAAACGATCTAATTTTCAAGACTCTAACATTGTCAATTAAAACTTTTGCAAGTTTGGGTTTCAGTCTTAAAAAGGTTCACTACTTGACTTGATTTTTCAAGCTACTTGATTTTGTATTGGCTTAAAAGCATATCAAACTCAAAATGTCGATATTTAAATAGACTCAATCTCTATTTATCACACGAAATGTTCAATTACTTAATTTCATAAACTATTCTAGTGTATTTTTTCAAGCTGAACAAGACTTTGTAGTCAGTTTTTCCCCATCGCCCATCACTTTTCAGAAAATCGCTGACAAACGTTCAGAAAATTGAAGAAAATGCCTATCGCTTATATTTCACATATGATATGGGATTGTCAGTGACAAATCAGTGATCAGATTTTCTTCAGTACATTTTAGTTTTCAAAAAATCTCCGGATCAGATATTTTTTTTTGTGTGGGAGTGAAATTTTTCAGCTTTTTCTGGTTGTGGAGAGAAACTAGCCACAGGCTCGTGCCCAGCGTGAAAAAATACACCCGGAAACCATGTCTCTCTGGGTCAGTTACGTTTTATTTTTTGTTTGGCTGGTAGATGTTAGTATCAATGTTACGATCAAAGTAAATAATTCGGCATTATTTATAATGTTCGGGCGAATTAAAAAATGCCCAATAGGATATGAAACAATTATAAATTGTATAGACAATATTACATTGCCCGGGAATTATGAATAGTGCTAGAAATCGAGTGGGTAATTTGAGGAAATGTTTATTCATTTTTTAATACATACAAAAATAATAGGATATTAAATTGAAACAAATATTTATAATACTAACAAACAAATAACGGAACAAACTGGTGTTCATAAAAAAAGTATAAAAAATACGTGCGCCTAGTAAAAAAAAATATTAGTTATGTACCTAGAAATACATACACACAAAGAGTTTCTTTTTATTGGAGCAGCTTCCATTTTGGTGACATTTGTACTTGTCAGATTTGCAGCCAAATTGCTGGCAATTAATTACAGTGACCAGAGAAATAATAGCAGTTTTTATAATGACCGGGCAATGTAATAAATTATCATAGATTGTCGTAGACAAATACAAAATTATCAAGTTGCCTGATTTTATTGGTCATTATTTATAATGACCAAGCATTAATAATCAAATTGGCCGTAACATAAATATTCAATAAATTTCATTTCGAACATCAGGTATTTCAGCTTGAAATTGGTTGTAATTTTTATTAAGATTTTATTTAAGGGCTGTCTCCTTTGTTTCCAGGGACGCACCACCCTTGGTGTTTAGGGTTTTATTCATTGATTTTCTCTTTTTTGTCATTAGAAACGTAAGAATTTCGTGTCTTATATGTTTGAAGGTGTCACGAAATTTTGCCAAGTAAAAATTTCCGTTGGCTTTTTGGTGGATCGACTAGATCTGGTTGGATCAGGTTAGTGTCTTACGTTAGTCGAGTTCGGTCACTCAAGTCCAGATTTCATCTATCTTGCATAATACCACACCCCTTTATTTCCCGCTGTCCTTCTCGTATGATCAAACAACTTGGCCAGGCTCCGTCTCGATTCATCCGTTGGCACACCGTTGGTTTCATCTCGTTTTTTTAAACTTGATTTTCGACGCTTGAAAATAGAAAGAAATAGATGTAAAAAAACGTGTTTCTCTTTTCTTTTTTTTTTTGTTCCTCTCGTTGTCTATTCTGGTAACATGTGCATATAACTATTCTACCCAAACATGTTTGGATAATATAATGTGCTAGTCTTAAAAAACACAAGGCCAAATCGTGATTTTTTAAACATAGCCGCAGGCTTTTTGAATGTTACGATATGTGTTCAGCGGGTAGAAGGGAAGTGTGACAGCCGGGCAGACACAGGCAGCCACAAAACAAATTCGGGAAATTTTTAGAGACGAATTTTTCAGGGAAACGCGCCCCTCATCGAAACAGAGTGTACAGATTGCGCATGCGCCGAACCCCGGCATTTTCTTCAAACCCGGACTTCCGGGTCCCGCCACCTTTTTTTCTGCTCCGATTTGGGCTCTTGCTTTCTCGTCTCTAATTACAGTGAGATAGATTAAGGAAGCTTTGGTATTTTAATTTCGTTTCAAGGTTCACGTCGAGTGGTTGAACACCGCGTTTCAAACAACTTGACTTTGTTGAGGGTCGATCTTCGAGTTGGTCTTAGAGATGTTCCCCACGGAATGACTTCATCCCTCGACGAACTTTCATGGCTTTATCTTGACCATGGACGTTGTTGTCATTTCAATACCAGACCAGATTACATTCTCTTCCGATACATTCTCTCTATTTGTGCTCTTATGTAACAACGGTTTTTGTACTGATTCGATGTTTTTGGACGTCGCTCGCAACCATGGGCATACCCAACTATTATTCCAGAAAAAAAACCAAAGCTTGAATCATTGAAAAGTTTAACCAGGACCTATTAAAAAGTTATCACATTTTAATTACAAATGTTACAAGTACCATTTCAAGTTCTTCAACTTAACAGTATTAATGATATTTTGATCATTCAAAGGTATTGAACGGGATTTCTCATACCTATACTGAGCTATTCCTTAAGGATTCTTTTATTCGATGGAAGTATCACGACACTTTTTATAAACCAAATTATTTTAACTCGTTGATTAACAATTTATCATTTTTGATAAATTTGACTGACTGACTGACTGACTGACTCGGAATGAATCTATTCGACTAACTATAGTTGCTAAGACAAACATTTATACATTATCGAAGAATTCTGTATCGAAACTTCTAGTGACTTCCCAAATCGTTGACTATCAATAATGAAACAGTTCAAATATCCATTATTAAAATTTTCATAGTACAATCTAAACCATTCCTTTTTTCCATCGCTATTTCATTGTCTCTATCTTTGTTCATTGCGGTATCATAATTTATGATGTAGTGATAAAAGTGTTCGACGTACACAAAAGTTACAAAAGTCACATAGTGACTTGGTGACTAGATTATCAAGTGGTTTTATATACAGTGGTTATATATAGTGGTTGAATGGATGCTGAAATTTATTCTTGAGTTCTTAAATTTTCCGATTGAATATATCCACTAAGTGGGGAGGGGCGAATTCACTAATTGGCTTTTAAAGATCTATTTAAAAGTTTTTAAAATCCCAGTTCAGTACATCTATAACTATGATCATAGTAAATCAAAATTATGAAGTAAAATCATATTCATTTTGTTCCTGTTTATAAATATATACAGTTATCCATTTCTATTTATCCTACAGGAACCACACATTTTATCCAGAATAATACATCGTATGTGTGTTTTTTTAAAGATCTAATCTTCTTCCAAATTTAGGGATTCACTTGATTTTTTTGAACTACTTGACTTGAAAATTTTCAAGCTACTTGACTTTAATTTGACTTGAAAACAAGACGAACTCAAGTTTCTTGTTAATATTTAAATATCAGAACAAATAATACGTTGAATTTGTTTGTTCTAGATCAAGACTTGTTTATGACGTAACCATTGTTGAACGTGAAAATCTTTGCTGTTTGTCATTGTTACATAGTCTTAAAACGATTTAGATTTCGTAATTTCACTTCAACACTGTCGAGTCATTGTTGACAATTCCCGTATTCATTCACGTATTGTTGAAAACTTTAGCGTAACTGCTGCCATCTACATGCCAATAACAAAACGTTTTATCAAAGACTCCAATCAACGTTTAATCAATAGCTTATTCAAGCACTGAGATTTGAACTGCTTTAAAGAAAAATAACAAACGAAGTTCGTTCCGGTGGGGAGGAAGTATACTTGAGAAAATGTTTGATTATCCTAGCCACTTAACTAGAAAAATTGAAATTTTGCTAGGAATTTTAAATATTGAGACTTCGAATGCTAATTGTTTGATTGAGATAATTATAATTGCTAGACAACTTCGTCGAATGTCACATAGAGATCTCTACCGTGTTGGTTTGGAGATTGGCTAAATTCATACCAAATTTTTTTAAACTGGTAACATATAACAAACGTTTAATTGTAAATCGTAATTACTTCGTATAAATCAACCCCCCTTTTCTAGAATTTGCTTAAGTGGGAGAGCTCATAATGGTTCTCATATCTGCATAAATAATGTATTGTAGCATGATTTGCTCAAAGAGTCCTTTCATTTAATGAAACTTTACCATTATTTCATTTAAAAACTTATATTGGAACAAAAGCAGATTGCTATAAACAAATATTTTAGTAGTTTCGCTTTAATCACTGTCGAATTAAGACTGAACGTGAATACCCTAAGAATTTTTGTTTTTAGAATATTCCAAAGGCTCAGATCACTGATTGTTGAATATTTACATTTCTATTGTTGTTTGTGGAACATTCGAGAATGTCTTTACTACACGCAATTCGATCTGTACGCCTCTGTAAAATGTATTTTCGTTAGATATTTAAAATATTGTGAACATTACGATATCAATCTTACATATAATTTATGGAAAGGTATAATAATGATATCAAAAAGAGATCATCTAAACGTGTTCGCTGTTAAATTTCTGAATGGTAAGCGAAATAGAAATGAGAAAAGTTCACAAATGGCTTTCAAAATGTTGAGGAATTTCAAGTGATAGCTTTTGAGCGTTAAATGATGTTTTAAGGTGGCTTAAATTTTTGATACATTTATGTTAACTTTAGGATCTCTTAAAGATATCTTTTTGTTAATATACTGATTGAATCCCGTATTTATTTGAATGAGAGCCAATCTTTTTTAAATTTTAAGATGAAAAAATAAAAATTGTTGAATTTGAGGTTATGTTAATGTGAATGTACTTAGTGTGATTCTGTTGTTTCAGGTGTTTGGTAGTAAAGCTGATTTACAGCTTCACACTCAGATGCACATGAGGGAGGCGAAACCGTACAAATGCACGCAGTGCTGTAAAGCGTTCGCGAATAGTTCATACTTGAGCCAACACACCCGGATCCACTTGGGTATTAAGCCGTACCGTTGCGAGATCTGCCAGCGGAAATTCACGCAACTAAGCCATTTGCAGCAACACATCCGAACGCACACCGGAGACAAACCCTACAAGTAAGTCACTTTAACCGTTCTATCCCGGAAAAATCGGAACCAAAAATGTGGAGAAAATCACTATAAATGTTTATTAGTACCCATTGATGATGCGTCGAGTATAGATCTTACCCAGTACCAATGTCGTGTGTATCGAACCAAGTACTCGGTCGCGTTACTCAGCTCAAACTTTTTCTTTAGATTTAAAATCCATGTCAGATTGCTATACGAAGCCATATGGGAATCCATCCGAAAACACCACATTGGAATCAAGGCTGGTTTCCCATATGGATTTTTTTTTTTTTGATAGAACTCGCATCTGAATTACACAGCACATAACCTAAAAGTGTTTTAATCGAGGACCCCTAAAATCCTCACAGTCGCCATTTTTTTTTCAAAATACAGACTTCACATATCCGGAAAATGTTCAACTTTTCATTTGATTTGACAGAAAGTTCCACTCAAGATTCTCATCCACTAATCGATTATCAAAAGCTTAAAACGTTTCATTTCAAAGAGGTTGATTTTAAGTAGAATGCTCCTTTTATAACGTAACGAGTATAACGAGTAAGAAAAAAGGAGCAAACTACAATAGTACTGATATAGATAAACCTAGTGGGGTCTATTTGACCCACCTTTGAAATTTCTAAAACTTTAGAAAAATTATATCGGAAAAATGGTTTTAACAAATACTTCTAGTTGTTTCATCCGTTTTTACATTTGTTAAAAATTTAAACTGTGTGAATCCCCAAAGATGTCTCTCTCTCTCTCTCTGTGGCATATTATCAAGCTTAAGCGTTATTTTCAGAAGAATACCCCACGTTTTGTTGCCTTTTGAGAATTTCAGAACATAAACTAATGTCTTAAGTAGTATCCTCAGCATATGTGTCTAGTGTTCAAAACCCTTGTGTACTAGAAACAGCACCAGTAGTCACATTTTCTATATTTTCTAAACTTCAATACTCTAGAATCACTGAATAACCGTGCTAATGGGATTGATAATCGAATCGAGACAAATGAGAATTCCCTTTTTCACTTATAAAGGATTCTTACTAACTCGAATTTTTAACTTATATAGGTTATAAGAAATATAGCAAAAATGTAGTTGTTAAAATATATGAATAATGTAAGAACGAGTCATTAATATACTAGAATATCACTTATAGGGGTACAGGCAAATAGTTTAAGTTATTAAGGTTCACGAATGAAAACAACTTTCTCTTAGAGAGGTTAAAATAATGACTCAGCAATGAGCTAATGCCAATGATGGGTCCTGGCAAATATTTTTACTTATAGAGTTTTCTCGCTTAACCAGTTCTCACTCATTCAGGTTTGAATAAACATGACATTTTCTTTAATTTATTACATAAACGACTGATTGTTCCGCTTATCGGTCAACATTTTTTCATTGTTACAGTCCTCATTTTATTTATATTCAGAATTTACATTTTACTGAGTATTGACAAAATGGCCGAGTAGGCGAGGCGAGTACCGAGTAACCAGTACTCGGCGCATCACTAGTACTTATACATTTTTGGTTCTCATATACTAAAATTTAAAAAAATAAACAAAGAGATATAAATACAATTTTTGATTGTATGTCTTCTTTAATTCAAGATGGCGATCAACTGAAATGCCGGAATGTTCTTCAAACAATAATTTGGATATTTTCAAATTTGTTCACGTATTTTGCTATTATTTAGGACAAAAAGAAATTTTTTATCATAATTTATCAAATATATTTCGATCAAGTTGTAATTATTAAATTTTTGATGACAATGAAGAAATTTGAAGCATGCTCTGTTTTTCTCCATCTTGGTCCATTTTTTCCAAATAGTATTTTAAGAACTATTTAAGTGATTTAATTATTTTAAAAACAAATTTCAATGTAAAACGAAGAGCGTAAAGAACACATTTCATCATCGAGGACGGAGAATCCAGATGGAGGAGTAAAATGAAGAAGAGCAAAAGAAGAATCGGAAGAAAATGAAGAACCGGAAATTGACTTGTTTCAGATACCTGGAGACAATAACCAGATAGTGATAGAATCGCTGTAAATAATGGTTTTGTCTGTTTCAGATGCCGTCATCCGGGATGCCAGAAAGCGTTCTCGCAGCTGAGCAATCTGCAATCTCATTCGCGCTGCCATCAGACCGACAAACCGTACAAATGCAATTCCTGCTACAAGTGCTTCAGTGACGAGCCTAGTCTCCTCGAGCACATTCCCAAACACAAGGAAAGTAAGCACCTGAAAACGCACATCTGTCAGTATTGCGGCAAGAGCTACACGCAGGAGACCTATCTGCAAAAGCACATGCAGAAACATAGTGAGCGGGTGGACAAGCGGCCTCCGATAACCGGCGCTGGTGGTCCGCTGACTGGTCTTAATCGGAACCTGCTCGCAGCGGTCAGTGCAGCCGGAGTCGCCTCGCTAGAATCACCCTACTGGTCGAAACTCTCGCCGGATACGATGTCCAGTTTGGACTTGGAGCGTCTCGAATACCACAACCATCACAGTTCGAGTTTAGCCGCATCCAATGCGGCTGCTTTGCTTTTGGAACGTACCAATCCCGGCTCGAACCTCGGTCTGCTCGATCGCTCCAATGCCAACGTTCAAAACCTCCATTTAGAACACCGGAATTCGAACTACGGACCGAACTCACGTCAGAACAGTGACACGAACCAAACGTTCAACTCCCGTCAAAATAACGACGGAACGAACAATGAGAACATACCAGAAAGCAACAATGCGCCGAATCGAACTTCGTTTGATGGTTCCGCGATGAAAACCAACCCTGATCGAAACAGTTCGAATCCGGGAAGTCAGCATAACAACCACGATAACATCGGCGAAGATCTGGTCGTAAGTAACCGACACTGTCGTGTTAATTCGCCGCCTAATGAGAACTCGAATCTGGGTGGTAATGGGAGTGCTCCGAATGGTAACTCGTACGACACGAACAAGTCGGGATACGAGATATCCATATCGCGTAGTGTCACTAATTCCGCGTTCACGCCGATCTCCGGCATGAACCATCTTAGTCTGAATCATCCGATGAACCGGCCGTATCTCTACGACGCGCTCAGCTTCCAGAACAAGGACCTCAATTTGAACTTGAACAAAAGTGCCAGCAACTCGAACACGTTTCCCAACCAATTGATTTCGCTGCACCAGATCAGAAACTACGCCCATCAGCCGTCATCAATAGGCTCCGGCGAACACATCCTAGGCTTAAAAGATAAATAATTTTCGTCACCCAACACGTCTCAAGTATTACCTACCGACAAATCAATTTTTCATATTTTCAAGTGCGAAAATCTGCATTTCCTTTTTATTACAATACATTCCAAACACACTCGGAAAATTGACACTCCATTTTTAAAGTACAAACGAAAAACGCGACTAAACGTACATAGAATATTATCCTTTTTTGTGTTAAGTCCTTCGACCCCTCTTACTCTATATCACTTCTTAATATCCTCGAGGTTTTTAATCTTTCAAACCGGCGACTATAGATAAGTATTCTCCATTTAAAAAAAAAAGGACACCTCACCTAAAACTGAATCAAATCTTCCACTACCCTACTTTTGGGAATTTTTAACTAGATATCCTTTTCATCTTATGCATCCCAAAGACTATGGAATATTGCCTCAGATACAAACACAAGGGAGGCATTGGCTCCTAACAATGACGGATTTACCAATAGCCTGGACTTTAGAGCGGCAAATTTTTGATATTTAAAACAACTCATTAAATTACAACTTTACTGGTAATATAATTGCAATTATTATAATTGTGACTTTGTGTCGGCAGAGGCGGCAAAATTTTAATAGCTTATGGGCGGCCAATTTGTAAATCCACCATTGCCTCTTCAAAAGAAAAAATTAGTTTTGATAAACTACGATTCAAAAAGGTTTCGTTTCGAGTTTAAAATGTTGATTTGATTTGGAATAGTTGTAAAAGTAAAATTCTCTTCGTCGACACACTGTCGACATCCGCACCAGGGATAGTGGAAAAGATGTCGACACTGTATCGACAATTTTTTTTAGAAATTTTTCAGAAAATGATCGAGGAAATCTCCAGCGATAAAGCGTGAGCATTGGGTAAGAAAGCAATTAAAAGGTCTTCTTCGCATTTTCTTAAATATTTCGAAAACTATAAGCCCTAATGAAAAATATTAAGAATAAAAAAGTAAAGTAAATTGAATTTCTTATAAAATATATTCATATCATTTTTCTCTATGATCAATATTTAACAAGATACGAGGGATGGAAGTTACAACAATTGAAACATAACCTAATTTAGCATTACTGAATGCGTTCTTGTGATATAATGCACTAATTTTTTATCTATAAGAGGGAAGAAACATATTTAAATTTGTCATAACACTTAAATACTCAACGGGTGACCAACAAAACGTAATATTCTTATCCAGTGGCTCTCAAAAAGGGGCTTATAATTCCTTAGAATATTATAGAATAAATTAAGTTTAAAAAAATCATAATAAATTCAAAACGTTACCCTTTATATACCCAACTGTTTGAAGTTTCTCGTGAAACATTTCAAACCAGTGGTTTTTAACTTTTTTCATGTCGTAAACCCTACGTAAAAATTTTTACTACCCCCTTATGGTAGCCTACAAAAGTCCTTTATTAACATTATCTTAGTGAAAATGTCCTTTTAAAAATAGTTTAACCTCTTTTCAGCTTTTCATAGAGGCTTCATGACCCTCCCTCTGCTTTCAAATGAACTTTTAAGTAAGAAAATTCTTGTCTTAGTGCAACACACATTTAGTAATAATGACTGATTCCATAGTTGTGATGTTCATCCCTCATATCTCGTTAAATATTGATTTTAACCAAATAATGATGAGGACATATTTTCTAGGAACTTTGATTTCCTTTCACTTTATGCGCCACACATTTTTAGTAGAACGTACGATTTTCGAAATATTTACCAAATACCATTGAAGAGAAGCTTTCAAGCACTTTCCCTCTCAACGCTTACTAGGAACTCTTAGTTAAAACATTTTAGCGTTATTTTTAGGCTCATTTATTTACTGTAATCGTCTCGTCTTTCCAATAGCATACAGCCAATAGGTCGACCGGTTTTTGAGGTTATGAACATCCATTATGTTTTCCATCGCACTTAAAAATAACGAAAACTCAACAAGTACTTAACAAATGTCCCCTTTCAAAAATTAGCGCCTGCTCATATTAAAAGAAAATAATAAAAATTCAATGTGAAAATTTGTATAGATGTAAGACAAATCCTTGATTATCCCTCGGTTTCCACCCCATTCCCATTTTTCCCCTTTTTGTATTTTTTTTTTCATGAAATTCACTTAAACACATGACTTAGTAGTAAAATATTAATTAATATTTAAAAATTAAGGAAAAAAATATATTAAAATTATTATATAACAAAAAAGTAATCATAGTCGTTTGTTCGAAATATTGTATAAAATACGATTGTAGTTATTAAACAAAAAAATTAAAATAATTACTATTATTAATAATTAATATTAACTATACGTAAGAAATACGATTTTAAAATTGGTCTCAAAGTGATTATAAAACAAAATAAACTAACAAAGGATGACTTATACAGCGTGTGTGGAAAAGCGAGAGAGATAGACGATTTTTTTTAATATGTTGATAAGCCTACAATGTGTACAGTCTAAGAGAAAAAAAAATTATATAAATATTAAACTAGGTGTGAGCGAGAGTGTACTAAGGGTTGTACATATAATTTTGAATTTTTCAAAAAAAAAAATTAGCAATTGTAGATATTTTTTAGTTTTTAAATAAAATATTAAAAAAAAAAATAAATAAATCAAATTAAATAACGCCCCTAATTTAACGTAAATGCTCAATTTGATTTAAATACTCAATTTTGGAAAGGGAGAATATTTGCACGTTTCGAGGAACACCAGCTCAGATCGAGGAGGTGGCTGTCCTTAGTTACACTTGAATGTTTGTCTCTGTGGAACGTTAATTGTTAAATTATTAAGTTTGATACTTTTATTCTTCATTCATTTCTTTTTTGTTCTTACCGATTTTGTGACGATTTACTCGACAGTTTGGTATCCACTGGTGACGCATGTGCGAGTGATTGTAGTGATTGACAAATTTAAACTTGACTTAACAGTATTGCGCATGTTCAGTGGCTACATAACCTACAAATTTTTTCTTACCCTTTCCCCCCCACAAAAACAAACAAACAAACCATGCGCAGACCAAAATTATGTGATTTTCATTTAATATTATTATTATTATTATTATAATTTGTCAATTTGAGTTTTCAGTTTCTAATAAATTTGTTTTATACATTTATATATATAGATAAATATATATATACATAGTTAAAATCGAACAAAATATAAAATGATTTTTAATTTCGTCTTTTTTATTTATTTCAATTTTTCAGTTCTTAAAAATCCAGATATTTCCATTTTCTTTTTTTAATAAAAACCCCCTGCCCACCCACCTCCCTTCATCCAACCGATCGTAATTTCACTACGAATAATTAGCCGTCCGTAGCTTAATATTACGAATAGTTTTCAATTTTTTTTGTTTGCGTATAGGCAACTATATGTACATATAAGATAAATGGGTTGCCTACGCATTCCATCAAAACTACACTATCTAGTGTAAGAAAATAATTGTTAGTGGCGTTATTTGCAAATAAATAAGATTTAAAAAATGGAAAAAAATTGCATTAATCGACAAACTATTTATTTGTGTACTTTTTAATTACATTTCGTGGAAAAATAACTCAAAAATCCTCCTGTATATTTATGAAGATACAGAAATTTCTCTGTGATATTAATAAAAAATCTTACAAAAAAAAATAAAATAAATATAAAACTAGACGGATGTCCAGTTTAGATCCCCAAGGAATATTTAGTGTAGGAATAGGAAAGGATGACAAGAACGGCTTAAGACGAACTGTCGCACGACGTGCTCGCCGATATTTCATCAAGTCAAGTAGTTGGGCGCGTCTTGAAATGAATTGTGCTTACCCTTAAAACTTCGTAATGAAATGAACTGCGAAATCATTGATTTGATGTTTAAATATTGATTATAATTGGACTTGATTTTATGGCAGATAACTTGAAAATCAAGTCAGCCAGCTTGAATAAACCAAGTTTCTTCAAAATCAACGCTTTATGTTCAAAAACCAATCGAATATCTTCAGTATCAAGCCAAGTAGTGACTCTACATGTGGTAGTCAATGCCCACTCAATGACCATTTTGGTAATTTTATCATAGTGCCAACATAACTTGCGAAATCAATGATCTGATGCTTAAATAATGATTTTAGTTTCCCAAGAATTAAACTCAAGTAAGTAGCCTGAAAATCAAAACATGCATATTGAAATATAAATCAAATAGCTGCAAAAACAAATCTAGTTTCTTCAAAACCAAGTAACTACTACAATTAACCCGTTTTTGAGGTATTTGACTCGATTTTCAAGCTACTTGATCTAAATTTGACTAAAAATTAAATCGAAAGTTAAATTAGTTACTTTTTTTCAAAAACAACCTTTTGCATTTCAAAACCAACATTTTTCATTTCAAATAACATTTTTTTACAATCAAAATAAAAAAAATTAAATACACAATAGGATGCATATATTTTTATTATATATTACAATATGTATATAAATTAGTTGATAATACAAGTAAATTTAATTTGAAACAATCAATAGGTTGCTTTTGAAATTAAAAAAGTGTTTTTTGAAATGAAAAAGAACGTATTTGAAGAAAAAAGTATCAAGTCAAGTTATTTCGTTTTAACGTTAAAATTGATTTGGTGAGTTTTTTATGTCAGAAAAGCCCATGATGGAAAACCAGACAAGTCTTTGGTGACGGCAGCGCGACCAAGCTGAACTAATAACGTTACCCTCGTGCGACTTTTTCTATTAAAATGAGTTCGTAACAATTCCGAATTTTATAATAAAATTGAACTGAACGTGAAAAAAAAAAAAAACGTAAATATAACAAATCATTGACAAAACAACGAAAATTTTCTTTGACAAAATTTATAAATCATGACCAAACTGTTTAAGATGTCCCTCACTCAATTCTCCGTCTTTGTAAAAACCGTTATCATTCTCCAAAAGCATTGTAAATATATTACATATGTTTATAAAAGTATATTATATACATATAAATTATGGTTATTATAATTCGTGGAAATTTTCAACACAATGACGTTAAATCAGAAGAACAGATCATGAAAATTGTTTTGTTGAAATTTGATTTTTCATACGAGTTTTCTAGTTAAACACATTGGAAATGTTATCATTGGCACGAAAAAAATGAAATGAAAAAAATTTCTCAAATTCTTGATTTGATCATCTCAAAATATTTTTAAGAAAAATAAGGCTACATTTGTATTGATTGTTTTATCTTTAGATAATAAAAAGTTGATATATACATACATATAAACATATATGAAAATTATATGTATAAAAACTTACCTATAAATATATATACCCAGTGAACACAAAACTTCCAACTACATAACAGTTCTGTAACAGGATGTAACCTTCTTTCGTTATGTAACTGTGACATAACTATTACGTCGTTGGGCGTTTTGTGCGTGCTGACTATATATAAGTATACGTATTTATAAATATTAACTATAAAATATAGTAAAACTCATTGTAAAAATTGCAAATAAATGTCTTTTCGTGAGATTGAAATTATATTTCTTATTATCTGGCCTTTGGTCAAATTTTTTTCACATCCACTTAGTTGACCCTTTTTTTTCATTATTTGAGTTCTTAGATTTTTCAAAGCGACGACCATATGCAGGGGGGAGGCAGGGCATTAAGATCAGAAGAGTTGTTTATGCCAATTTTCCAAATTTTCCGAGTTATTCGTAATATTTGATCTTCAGAAAAATTCATATATCGTTTAGCACAGACAACTACATTATACATTACTGTTATGTGGGTTGCCTATGCAAATCATATAATGCTTACTAACTATTTGTTGAATCAAAATTTCGATTATCTCGGTACGGGCAAAAATTTTAAAAAATCGTCAACGACAACTTTTTCGATCTTACTCTCGACTATCTTCTGAGTTTCATCGCGACAGCCAATCAGGAAGTCTCGGCTGAACTTTATCCTGGCACATGTTTAGAGTTGTATTAGGTTCGTTCGCGGATGTGATAATGAATCGGTAACGAATCAGTTCAAGACCGAGTCAGGATCATCGCCAAGCGCACGCAAGTTTATGAGCCGAGTTACGGTCCGATATGCGCGGTTCACACGAAATGCGTTCGTTACCGATTCATAATTGATTCTAGCGATCCTCAGATTTTTGTTAGGATGAAAAATTCGATTCTCTTACTCATGTGCAGTTTGCTAAATTGTGGCTAATTCATAATACAGTTTCGCTGTCATGCTGCGTTCACACGAGTCAATTTTAGTGTGGCCGTTTTTAGTTGATCAAAAACATTTGAATGAAAAACCTCGTGTGAGAACCGTAATCAACTTTTTAGTGGATCAAAAAACGTTTGAACAAGTTATCACACTAGGTTTTTCATTCCACTTTTGATCGATTAACTAAAATCGGTTAACTAAAGTTGACTTGTGTAAACGAGGCATCAACTTTAATTCATATAACAATTTTCGTGGGTTCTCGTTAATCTTCTTCTTACTTCCGAACATTTTCAAACTCGTTCACGGGAAAATAACCCTTAATCAGTGATAAGCGTGTATGCGTTTAGCAATTATCCTATCTAATCACTTGGATTGATTGTATATGTTCTTTACCAGTTCCGGATCAGTACCATCAGTACTGCGAACGAAACCTATTAACACATTGAAATTATATGGCGATTAAAACAATGCTTTATATAAAAGTTTCAACAAATTTTTCTCAGTTCTCTTATAGCTAATATGATAGAGACGTCGGGAACCAACCGGACCCTGGGTTCGATTCCAGCACCTGACCCCGGATTTTTTACATTGTCAATGTATTTCTTTACTTATTACAGCAGCAATTTTTAGTATATTTATGTTTATTTGAGTTTTTCCAGATTTTCAAAATCTTCTGTCGTTTCCGAGTTAATCCTGATTTTCATTATACAAATTCCCTGTCAACGAAGTCAACATTATTTGAGATTTACACTTGTTAAAATAAGATACTTTTTGCGCCATCTATCCACAAGACGATGAAATAAAAATTAAAGTTAAAAAAAAAGTACAGGTTATTATGGTTAGATGACGCATGAAGTATTTTATTTTGAGAGGTGAAAATCTAAATAATGTTGACTTTGTAAAGGCAAAACTTGTAAAAACGAAAATCACGATTTTCTCGGAAACAACAAAAGATTTTGATAATATAAAAGAAGAAAATTTTCCTTGATAATTTGGAAAGCGCTTTAAAAGATCTGAAAAATCGAAAAATTAAAATCTTTTTTAAAGCTTTTCCTGAACTTTCTTGGTGTCAATCGATAGACTAATTGACGCTGATCCCCATGATGCTACAAACGTCAAAGAGCAATCGATGGTTAACGAGATATTCGACGTTAAAGTTGCAAAAAGTGCCAATTTTTCTGGAATTTCTCAGATTTTGGTGCGGTTTTAAGGCGGCGCCGCATCAAAAAGATGAAATACGCTAAGGGCACGTTCAGACGGATCAACTAAACTCGCCCGACTATTTTCAATCTTGTAGACTGTAGCAGGGTAAGCGACGCGAGAAGTGAAGTACAAGCGAGTTGAAAGGAAAGCAAATTGAGCTGAATTGAAAGAAAACTGATCAACAAAACTCGTTCAACAAAAGTTTGATTCAGTCAATCTTTTGTTGAACGAGTTTAGTTGATCAGTTTTCTTTCAATTTGCTTCCCTTTCAACTCGCTTGTGCTTCACTTCTCGCGTCGCTTACCCTGCTACAGTCTACAAGATTGAAAATAGTCGGGCGAGTTTAGTTGATTCAAAATTTGGGGATCGGCTCGAAATTGAAGCACGATTCAAACCTCGCAAAGTGAAAATTGGAAAATTGACCAACGAATTTTCCGACGAAATATTTATTTAGTAAAAAGCTTTAAAAATATTCGTAATCAAATTAATATATCCCATCAATTTCCATAATGAGAAAAAAAGAATACGTTCCCTCAATCCATCGACCGTTCAAATCACGAAGAACTTAAACGATCGAAGGTCTGCTGGAAAATTCAAATGAGCCTAAACATATGAAAAGCGATGCTGTGATAAATATAGAAATACATTAACAATAGAAAAAATCGGGGGTCAGGTGCTGGAATAGAACCCAGGGTCCACCGTTGGGCTGCCGACGTCTCTATCAGCTGGACTATAAAAGAACTGAGAATAAAAATAATTGCAATGTGTTAATACAACTCCAAACTTGTGCCAGGATAAAGTTCAGTCGAGAATTCCCGATTGGTTGTTGCGATGAAACTCAGAATATATGTCGATAATAATAATTAGTGGAGAGTAAGATCGGAGAAGTTGTCGTTGCCGATTTTTAAATTTTTCGTCCGAGATAATCGATATTTACGATTTTATAAATTCTTAGGAAGCATTGCATGAGTTTCAGCGGCAACCACCACAACAGTTATGTATAATATAATTGTCTATACTAAACGATGCGTGATTTTTCTGAAGATCGAATATTACGAATAACTGGAGTAATATCTGAAAAAAACAGGAATAGTCCTAGAAATAAAATTTAATGTTAAACAAATTAAATTTTTATCAACTTTTATATCATATACATTAAATATATAGGAATATAAGATATTATTTAAAATTGAGCGAATAATTATAAAATAAATATGCTTTTAGTGCAGTACAATTAATTCCAATTTAAAAAATATTTGAAGAAATTCATTAAGTATAACGTGTATGAACAATTAAAACTAAAGTACAGTGATATTTGTTAAAAATCGACAAATTTTATTGTTGCTTTTTTCTTTTGCAAAAGCACTGGAGATGTTTCCCATTGGAACCCTTTTTGAAAACATTTTTTTTGGCAATTTAGTAACTCCTGAAAGGCGTAAGCCTTGGTTAGGCTTAAATTAAAGTACCAAAATAATTAATAACTTCTGAAAATATTAACTGAAAGCACTTAACATAAATAGTATGTATAAGAGTAAAGTGAGGAAATTGGGTGAGACCTTCGCTCAGGAGGGGATGGTTATGGGTTGAAAGAGGAAGAATCTGTGAACACAAAACGTTCAACTATGTAACGTTTATATAACAAAAAAATGTAACTTGGCTGTTACGTAGTTGAGCGTATTGAGCTCATTGGGGTAGAAGATGGCAGTCGTTTTTAAATTTTTAACTATTCATAGTAATTGACTGAAGTTTCCTGGGGTGATTGTTCCATTTAAAATGGAAGTTGTAGTCTCGGTGGTCTCAGTAGTCTCTGTAGTCTGTATTGGATTGTAAGAATATGAAACTCGGCCCGGTTGGAAAAATTCCTGGGTCATTTTTTCAACGCGAGAACGTCGAGATTCGTCATCGGGATAGACGTCAAAATTGTGCTCGACGGATTTCATTGTGTGCCAGCGATTGTTGTAGCTGTTATAGCCTTCATAGCCATTGTTGCTGCCATACTTGTCATAAAAGGCATAGTTATTGAGTGGTTCATATCCGCTAAGACGTTGGTACTTATTGAAAGCAAGACGGGCCTTCAATGGATCGTGTTCACTGTAATCGTTGAAGCCTTTGTATCCATGAAAATCAATACCATAATAAAGTCGGTGACGATTCTTCTTAGGCATACCAGAAACACTATGCTGGACAATAAAATCACTTACTGATAGAGTTTCTCCTAAAGTTTGCTCTAGATGAAAAAAAAATCGTGCATTAACCGTACAAGTCATTTACAATATACAAAAGGTTGCCAATTATTGTATACTGCGCAGGACTTGTAACTGTACGGTTTCATTTTCATCTGGAACAAATCTAAAGTAAACAATAAAAGTTGCTGAAAGCACTTACCTCTAATTGCACCATCAGGATTATTAACAAAATAGCCACTAAACATTTCATTTTTATACTGTTTCTTGTTCAATTTTCGCCAGTAAGTAAATTTCGTAAACGGCTTTATGATTCTCAACGTTAATCAGAACTATTTGGAGTTTATCGAAGAACTCGTTGCCAACATAAAATAAAAACGACGCTAAAACCACTTCACTTCTGCCGCACTACAGTACAATTTTTATTTTTTACTTGGTAGTAAAAACAACTTTAAACTTTCCTCAGAGGCGTTTAACTTTAAGATACAGGTCGCTGTAAATCAGGAAAATCAAGATTGATGGCTATATTTATAAGCTGAACCCCTCCACAAAATATCAAAGCTTCCTCTGTTTGGTTTAATCCGTGAAGAAGATGACTAATGAATCATTAACTTGACAATAGTTTATTATAATATGATTCATTTGATAAGCAATTTTTAAATTAACGGAAAAGTTTTTCCTGTTATTAAAATGCATTTGATTATAATTATAGTATTTATTAGAAGAGTATTTGACTATATTTATCACTGTAATCATAAATATCTATCAATTTCCGTCTGCCTTTTAAAACACCAAATTAAAATTTCCTGTAAGATAGTAAACAAATATCACGGGATTTGGCAAATTTTTCACAGACAATTTCCTTTTAGAATTTAAATAATGAATGAATCATATTGAAAAAATTATCAGAAAATTAGGATGTATCACTATCGAAAAAAAATACTACCTGAAATCCCTATTTTAAAAACATCTTAAAAATTAACCTATAAAAACAAATTTTTGAAAACTAGCTCTATAAGAGTTTTTTATATATGTTTTATTAGCCATTAGGACAATGATCCTTTTATCCAATCTGCTGGCTGGATCAAGTGTATCCCAATGGAGTATCTCTATACCATAACCAGGTCACGGGGCACCTTCCTCTTTAATCGCGTACTACAATATTTTGAAGCTCCAGCGCTGGTAACATTAGGTATAGTGGGTTCGGGTGTTGGTAGAGGTTTTCATAGTAATTGGTGGCATGAGTCTCAATCTTACTGGCTGCTGATATAATTTTCCGTACGCAGGGCTTCATTGATCATGTACCATAAAACGTCTGTCAGCTCTCTGAGCATTTTTGATTAAGATCATTCTAATGTAATAATGTTGGATTTCTTAGCAGAGCCCTATAGGTCAATCCCGTACGTCCAGATGGGAACTGTTATTGTTTTGTATAAAAATTTTTTGTGGAAAAGTTTGGAGCGTTTTCCCAAATGCCGGTGTAGATTCTTAAGTCTGTTGCACATTGTTTTCCATTTTATGGTAATGTGGTGTTTCCAAATAAGCTTTCGGTCCAGATATATCCAAAGGTACTTAACATTATCTGATGAGGGGATCTCGACAAAAATTAAGGTGACCGAAGAGCATACTCCCTTTTTAAGTGTGAAGGTGACCTGCACTTATTTGGCTTCAATTTTCGTGATTTTACATCTGTTGGCCCACTTGCTCAGCAGATCCAGGGGTTGTTGGATATGCTGAGAGATAATGGAAGCATCAGTATGAGTTGCCATAATTACCGTATTGTGTCGTAACTTGTAGGCAAATCCGAGGTTTACAATAGGTACAAGAGGGGCCCCAAAATACACCCTTGAGGTACTCTTGACTTTATATCACTAATATCAGAGTATAGTGTGTTGTCTCGTGCTTTAAATTTTCGGTCTTCCAGGGACTATTGTTAAGGTTTCTAAAAAGCTGTCTATATATAAGTATACGTATTTAAAAATATTAATTAAAATATCTGCTGCGAGGCGTCACAGTACTTTCTTTTACATTAATTTATGAAACTCGCTGTTGGTTAAAAGAAATATAAGCTTTTTATAACTATCCATATAAACAGAACTATATGCATACAACCTATAACATATAACAAATACGAATTCCCAACCTTCACTCCAAAATTGTCCTTATACGAATTTTCCCAGAAAAAAGTTTCAAATAAAAGTTGTAGACATTAATGAGTCTAAGAACCATAGTAAGTTTAAGGAAAATCGTTGGAGCCGTTTTCGAAAAAAATTGGAAAAGCTCAAAAACGCCAAGAGTAAAATAAAGCTTTTGGTTATCCGATTTCAACCAAAAGCTTCGCGGCACAACTAGGTATAAAATGGAGGTCAAATTTCAAGTTTGGTGAAATTCGGATAAAGCTTTCGATACGATATGGCTCTCACACACAGACATTTTTTTAAAAACCACTTTTTTGAACTCAGGGGACCTCAAAACATGTATTTCCGGTGAAAACTCGAATTTGAAAATTCGACCAGATTGCAATACTTCTTTTACTATCTATATAGTAATAAAAGAAAGTAAAAATATAGTAAACTCACTGTAAAAATGGCAAATAAATGTGTTTTCGTGAGATTGAAATTATATTTTCTTATTTTCTGACCTTTGGTCTATTTTTTTTACATCCACTTAGCTGACCCTTTTCTTTCATTATTTGAGTTCTGAGATTTTTTGAAGCGACGACCATATGCAAGTCGATTTTTAGCTACAATCGCGATTAAACTTGGAAAATAGATGGAGGGCGTTAAAATCGGAATAGTTGTCTATGCCATTTTTGCAAATTTTTTCTCCTTTCCGAGTAATTCGTAATTTTTGTACTTCAGAAAAATTCATATATTGTTTAGCACAGACAACTACATTATACATAACTGTTATGTGGGTTGCCTATGCAAATCATATAATGCTTACTAACTATTTGTGAATCATAAATTTTGATTGTCTTAGTAAGGGCAAAAAATTTTAAAAATCGACAATGACAACTTCTTAGATCTTACCCTTGACTATCTATGTTCTAAGTTTTATAGCGACAACCAATCGGGAAATCTCGACTAAACTTTATCCTGGCACATGTTTGTAGTTGTATTAACACATTGAAATTATATGGCGATTAAAACAATGCTTTATAAAAAAGTTTTAACAAATTTTTCTCGATTCTCTTGTAGCCCAAGTGATAGAGACGTCGGCAACCAGTGGGTTCAATTTCAGCACCTGACCCCGGATTTTTTCTAATTTTAATGTATTTCTATATGTTTTACAGCACGAATTTTCATATATCAATGGTCTTGTGAATCTTCCAGTTATCCTCCGATATAATTCGATCTTTCGATCGTTTAAGTCCTTCATGATTTAAACGGTCGATGGATTGAAGTAGCGTTTTATTTTTATCTCATTATGGAAATTGATTGGATATATTAATATGTTACTGATTAATTAAAAATTTCGTCGGAAAATTCTTTGGTCAATTTTCCAGTTTTTACTTTCAGAAAAGCGAGGTTTGAATCGTGCTTTAATTTCCAGCCGATCCCCAAATTTTAATTAAGTATTTTTTATTTTTTTTGATGCAGCGCCGCCTGTGGCGTAGCGAGCTTAACTCGCGCCCGGGGCCCAAAACCTTTTTAGCCGCCACCCCCATTCGAAAACCATATAATATTTTATGTAAAATAGGTATACTCGCAAATTTTTCTCTTTCCACACTTAAAAATGCTAGGTCATTTATAGTCCAGGGAATAAAGACAAAAAATTGTCAAACCTCGGAAAAATTAAGGGAAAGCTGAATGCTTTTGTGGTTTTAAACAACATATCAAAAGTCTCCAACGATACATGCGCTACTGAAAATTTTACGCGGGGTCAAAGGTTACGATAAACGAATTTTCGCAAAAATCTCGCTAATGGTAACTTTTATCGAAAAAATACTATTTATCAAATTTGAAGTTTAAAAAAAATCTACAAAAAATATGCAGTTACTTTTTTTCGTAAAACTAATGGTTTTTGAAAAAATTCGATTCAAAACGTTGTATAACGTTCATTATGCACTCCTTATTGGTATATGTACGCCGAATGTTATATTTGTAATTAAACGTTAAATGTGACTTTAAATATTGAAAAATGTATTTTTGTGAAAGTTTCAAAGCCCATAAATCATAATAATGCAAACTAACGTATATGTACTACACAATAGTGTCAACTTAACTCTTAACCTACACGGAAAAAAATAGTGGTGTAAAATTTACAACACTAAACTAGTAATATTTTTACTGCACATTGTGTTCACTATAACCACAAATGTAACAGCAGATAACACACTGTGTTGTATTCAGCTCTAACGTATAGTATTTTTTACTACCATAGTGTAGTAAATATATGTAGCTGTTACAACTGCTGAGTGTTGTACAATTAACAAATGTTGGCGTTTCTGTTACTGGTGACAAATTTTGACAAATAAATGTAAGTGTCAAAAATTTCAATCATTTTTACTAGTTCGTGTTGTAAATAATACTACAGTTTTTTAATTATACTTAACTGGTAAACGTTACCACACGTGGTGTCATCCTATATAATACTAGTCAAAACCGCAACGAAATCTATACGAAATTCCTGAAAAAGTGTCAAAACTGGTACTTTTTGCAACTTTAACATCAAATATATCTCGTTAACTATCAATCGTACTTTTACGTTTGTGGCTTAATTGGAATTCGTATGAATTACTCCTATCGATTGACACCAAGAAAGTCTCGGAAAAGTTTAAGGGAAAGATTTTTATTTTTCGTTTTTTTAGATTTTTTAAAACGCCTTGCAAATCATCGAGGAGAAAGTTCATGGACCAATGTTTCGATTAAATTAAGAATACAGAAAGAGGATTTTTGCAGATTTTCAAAATCGTTTGTCGTTTCAGAGATAATCGTGATTTTCGTTATACAAATTTCCCGTTAACGAATTAAACATTAATTAAGATTAGCATCTGTTAAAATAAGATACTTTCTGCGCCAGCTATCCACAGCACAATGAACTAAAAATCTACCAAAACATCTTTTACGATTTCATAATCCTCTATCTGTATTCTAAAACTCGTCGAAAAATTCGTCATATGGACTTTTCTCTCGATGTTTTGCAATGCGATTGAAAGGATCATAAACCTCGAAATATTAAAATCTTTCCCATACGCTTTTCCGGAACTTTCTTGGTGTCAATTGATAGTGTAATTCCTGCTGATTCAAATGATGCCCTAATCGGTAACGTACAATCGATAACTAACAAGATATTCGACGTTTAAGTTGCAAAAAGTGCCAAATTTGCCACGTTTTCAAAAATTTCTCAGATTTTGTTACGGTTTTGATGCGGCGCCGCATCAAAAAAAATAAAAAATAAAAAATGCTAAATTAAAATTTAGGGATCAGCTGGAAATTGAAGCACGATTCAAACCTCATTTTCTCAAAAGTGAAAATTTGAAAATTGACCACTAAATTTTCCGACGAATTTTTTATTTAATAAAAAGCTTTTTAAATATCTGTAATGAAATTAATATATCTAATCAATTTTCATAGTGAGAAAAAAACAAAGCGTTACCTTAATCCATCGACCATTAAAAATATGAAGGATTTGAATGATGGAGAGGCCGAATTAAATCAAAGGATAACTGAAAAATTCTAATGAACATAAATTAATATTTGAAAATTCAGGCTGTAATACATATAGAAATACGTTAACATTAGAAAAAGATCCTGGGTCAGGTGCTGAAATCGAACCCAGGGTCCACTGGTTGGCTTCCAACGTCTCTATCCCCTGGGCTATAAGAGAACTAAAAACAAATCGCTTCTAGTTCTATATAAAGCATTGTTTTATCCTACATTTAATTTCAATGTGTAAATGTCAAACTTGCGCCAAGAAAAATTTCCTCTCGACACTTCCAGATTGATTTTCGTGATAAAATTCAGAATATAGATAGCCGAGAGTAAAATTGGAAAAGTTGTCAATTTTTTAAATTTTTCGTTCTTACCTAGATAATCGAAATTTTTAATTTAACAAATTATTAGTAAGCATTATATGATTTGCATAGGCAATCCACATAACATTTATGTAAAATGTGGTTGTTTGTGCTAAACAATGCATTAAATTTTTTGAAGTTTGAAAATTACGAATAACTCGCAAAGGATGAATATCTGAAAAAAATAGGAATAGTTATAGAGATAAAATTAAATATTTTAACAAATTAAATTTTTATTAAACTGTAATACCGTTTATTATTTATTGAAAATTAAGCGAGTATTTATAAAATAATTATGCTTTCAGTGAAGTACAATTAATTCCAGTTTAAACGATATTCAAAAAAAGTTCAGTGATATTTGCTATAAATTGACAAATTTTAAGGTTGCCTTTTTTCGTTTTCAAAAGCACTGAGGATATTTCCCAATGCCGGTGCATCAAAAATTTCATATTGAAACTCAAACTGTAATTTTTTTTTGACAATTTAGATACTCATGAAAGGCTTAAGTCTAAGTTGAGCTTATATTAAAGAACCAAAAATAATTAATAACTTCTGTAAATATTAACTTAAAGCATTTAATATAAATAGTATGTATGTGGCGACGAGCAATTAAAAACAACAATATTTCAAGTAGTCGTCGACACAACCCTGGCAACGAAAAGGGAAAACAAAATATAATAATAAATTGGCTTTTTGGGAAAACGCACGTCAGCTCGCAAACTAAATTATTAAACAATAAAATCAGTAAATAAATAAAATATTAGTAAATAAATACAACTTAATTACTAAATTGGTGACCCCGACTGAACCCGACAAAATAAAAAAAAAAGAAATGGAACAGAACACCAACCCGACCATAAATAGCGTTACTGTAAAAGTACCCACGTTTTGGCCGGACGAACCAGAGTTATGGTTTGCGCAGCTAGAAGGACAATTTGCGCTGGCCAACATTAGCCAAGACAGCACCAAATACAACTATGTTATTTCAAATTTGGACATAAAATACATAGCCGAAATTAAAGACGTTATCAAAAACCCGTCAATAACAAATAAGTATGAAAAAATAAAAACGGAACTTATAAATCGGTTATCGCAGTCGCAAGAACAACGTGTGCGGCAATTGCTGACACACGAAGACATTGGCGATAGAAAACCATCTCAGTTCTTACGACACCTGCAAAATCTCGCCGGTCCAAATGTGCCCGACGATTTCTTACGATCTATTTGGTCAAGTCGCCTTCCGACACAGGTCCAAGTAATTGTCGCTTCACAATCACGAAGCAGCTTAGAGGAGTTAACAACGCTCGCCGACACCGTGAACGAAGTCATCGGACAACCGCAAGTTTCAGCCACGGCTGCAACTCCAAACACAGAGATTTGTGAACTGCGGGAAAACCTCGCCGATTTAACTCGCCAAATCGCCAGGCTAACCACTCAAGCCAGCGAAGAGCGCAACAGGACCCAACAACGAGGCCGGAACAGCCGCCCGAGAAGCCAATCGAGACAGCGCAAACTTAACAAATCGGGTATGTGTTATTATCATGTTAAATTTGGAAAAAGAGCATATTTATGTACACCCGGATGCAAGTTTCAGGAAAACTCTCTCGAGAATCACTAGTGGCGGAGTGTGATTCTCAGAAGATTTCAAGCCGCCTTTTCGTAAAAGATCGAGCTACAAAGACCGAGTTTCTCGTGGATACTGGTTCTGATCTGTCCGTTTTCCCGCGCGGCCAAGTGAAATCAACATCGATACCCTCAGGTTACCAGCTTTTTGCTGCAAACGGCACAATCATACAAACGTATGGGCTAGTTAAACACAAACTCAATCTTGGACTGAGGCGAGATTTTACGTGGAATTTTATCATAGCCGACGTAACCAAACCAATATTGGGAGCCGATTTCTTAAGTCATTTTGATTTAACTGTCGACCTCAAACGCAAATGCCTTCGTGATGGTATTACGGGACTCAAGTCGGATGGATACTTCCATAAAACAACAGCGTTAGATAAAATCAAAACAGTCGACGGTGATTCCATTTACGTGGATCTATTACGACAGTTTGCCGACATTACTCGACCTGAGTTGACTAAAACAGGAAAAAGTAAACATTCAACGGTGCACTACATTCGAACAACACCTGGTCCACCGATTTCATGTAAAGCACGTCGTCTAGCTCCCGATAAATTAAAGATCGCTCAGGAAGAATTCCGGAAAATGATCGACCAAGGCATCTGTAGACCATCACAGAGCCCCTGGTCATCGCCCTTACATATGGTCCAAAAGAAAGATGGCGGATGGAGACCATGCGGTGACTATCGTCCACTTAACGACCGCACTCTCATCGATAAATACGCATTGCGATACATCGACGATTTTGCTGCGTACCTTCATGGAAAACGTATTTATTCAGTTATAGATTTTGCCAAAGCATTTCTCCAACTCCCTGTCGCCCCGGAGGATATTAAAAAAACTGCCATAATTACTCCGTTTGGTCTATTTGAGTTCATGTACATGACTTTCGGACTCAAAAATGCAGCCCAGACATTCCAGAGGTTCATCGATGAAATCACTCGAGACCTGGACTTCGTATTCCCATATCTCGACGACATTCTTGTCGCATCGTCGGATGAAGCCGAACACTTAAATCACTTAAAGATTTTATTTGAACGCCTACGTGATTACGGTCTGATTATCAACGTTCCGAAGTGTCAACTAGGGAAGACCGAAGTTAAATTTCTAGGATATTTAGTCAACCGAGACGGTATCAAACCTCTTCCTGAAAAAGTCGAAGCTATTGTCAACATAAACCCTCCCAAAACAGTAAAATCGCTTCGTAGATTTCTCGGTACTGTTAATTTCTACAGAAGGTTCATTAAGAACGCTGCGGAAATTTTAGCGCCCCTAAATAAACTACTGGAAGGCCCAAAAGTCAAAGGATCACACCCTGTCATCTGGACAACTGGTTTGCAAGATGCCTTCGTTGCCGCCAAAAATTCTCTTGCGAATGCAACCCTGCTTGTTCACCCGAGAACAGACGTGAACTGGGCAGTTTTCACAGACGCATCAGAAATTGGAATCGGTGCAGTACTCCAACAATTTGTAGATAACGAGTGGCAGCCCTTAGCTTTCTTTAGTAGAAAACTGTCACCGTCAATCCAAAAACTATCGACTTACGACAGAGAATTACATGCCATTTACGAAGCCGTGAGACACTTCCGACATATCTTCGAAGGCAGGCATATAACAATCTACTCCGATCATAAGCCGTTACTACACGCTTTTAAACAACGCCCCGAACGTGCATCTCCTTGGCAATTCAGAAGACTCGATTTTATCAGCCAATTTACAACCGAAATTCAACACGTTTCTGGAACAGATAATCTTGTAGCCGACACACTATCACGAGTTGACGCCATTTCGTCACCTGTTGTAATGGAGGAATTAGCAACTGCCCAGAAACAAGACTGTGAACTTCAGCGGTTGTTGGAAAATCCATTAACATCACTAAAATTTAAAAAAATTACAATGGACAACGGATCCAAGTTGTACTGTGATATAACGACAGGTACAGCACGACCTTATGTTCCATCCCCATTGCGAAAACAAATATTCAATTCGCTACATTCACTTTCGCACCCCGGCATCAAAGCGTCGCAGAAATTATTAACCACGAGGTACGTTTGGCCATCCATCAACAAAGATTGTCGTAATTGGTCAAAATCTTGCATCGACTGCCAACGCAACAAAATTCAAAGACATGTTCATTCACCAATAGGAAAAATCAAATTACCAACCAGTCGTTTCGAACACATTCATATCGATTTGGTTTCCTTGTCACATTCAAAAGGTTATAATCAATGTCTAACAATAATTGACCGTTTTACTCGTTTCCCAGAAGCAATACCGCTTGAAAACGGATCAACGGAAACTGTAGCTCGAGCCCTGATTCATCATTGGATTGCTCGCTATGGTGTCCCCAAAAGAATAACATCGGATAGAGGTGGCCAGTTTGAGTCAGCATTATTCCGTACACTAATGGATCTATTTGGCATTAGGCACTTACGAACTACACCATATCACCCACAAGCAAACGGGATCGTTGAGCGCCTCCATCGACAGCTCAAATCGGCACTCCTCTGTCACAAAGAGTCCTGGTATGATGCTTTGCCAGCTGTATTGCTTGGCCTGCGAGCCGCATGGAAGGAGGATATCGCGACGACACCGGCAGAGCTTGTTTATGGTGAGCCGATTCGTTTACCTGGGGAGCTGCTGTTCCCATCACGTAAGAAAATCGCGCCCAACACATTGGTGAGCGCACTGAAGGAACATTTCAATACAATGACTCCCAGTGAAACATCGTGCCATAGGAAGCAATCGGTATTCCAGTACAAAAATCTCCAAACATGTTCCCACGTACTGGTACGCGATGACCGTGTTAAGCAATCGTTCTCGCCACCATATGAAGGCCCTTTTTCCGTCATTAGCCGTCACGAAAAGTACTTCACTATCAACTACAAATGCGGACCAACATCCATTTCCATAGATAGACTCAAGCCAGTCTATGAAATAAATACCATCATGAAGAGCTGCCCAACGCCAAAAAGAAAAGTCAGATTCCTTTTATAAAATATTCTTATGTAAAATTATTGTATATTTTTTTTGCCCAAATTTAAAAAAAAAAAAAAAAAAAAAAAAAAAAAAAAAAAAAAAACAAGAGGGGGAGTATTGTGGCGACGAGCAGTTAAAAACAACAATATTTCAAGTAGTCGTCGACACAACCCTGGCAACGAAAAGGGAAAACAAAATATAATAATAAATTGGCTTTTTGGGAAAACGCACGTCAGCTCGCAAACTAAATTATTAAACAATAAAATCAGTAAATAAATAAAATATTAGTAAATAAATACAACTTAATTACTAAATGTATAGGAGTAAAGTGAGGAAATTGGGTGAGACCTTCGCTCAGGAGGGGATGGTTATGGGTTGAAAGAGGAAGAATCAGTGAACACAAAACGTTCAACTATGTAACGTTTATATAACAAAAGAATGTTACTTGGCTGTTACGTAGTTGAGCGTATTGAGCTCATTGGGGTAGAAGATGGTAGTCGTTTTTAATTCTTTAACTATTCATAGTGATTGACTGAAATTTCCTGGGGTGATTGTTCCATTTGAAGTGGAAGTTGTAGTCTCGGTGGTCTCAGCAGTCTCTGTAGTCTGTATTGGATTGTAAGAATATGAGACTCGGCCTGGCTGGAAATATTCCTGGGTCATTTTTTCAACGCGAGAACGTCGAGATTCGTCATCGGGATAGACGTCGAAATTGTGCTCGACGGATTTCATTGTGTGCCAGCGATTGTTGTAGCTGTTATAGCCTTCATAGCCATTATTGCTGCCATACTTGTCATAAAAGGCATAGTTATTGAGTGGTTCATATCCGCTAAGACGTTGGTACTTATTGAAAGCAAGACGGGCCTTCAATGGATCGTGTTCACTGTAATCATTGAAGCCTTTGTATCCATGAAAATCAATACCATAATAAAGTCGGTGACGATTCTTCTTAGGCATACCAGAAACACCATGCTGGACAATAAAATCACTTACTGATAGAGTTTCTTCTAAAGTTTGCTCTAGATGAAAAAAAAATCGTGCATTAACCGTACAAGTCATGTACAATATACAAAAGGTTGCCAATTATTGTATACTGCGCAGGACTTGTAACTGTACGGTTTCATTTTCATCTGGAACAAATCTCAAGTAAACAATAAAAGTTGCCGAAAGCACTTACCTCTAATTGCACCAACAGGATTATTAACAAAACAGCTACTAAACATTTCATTTTTATACTGTTTCTTGTTCAATTTTCGCCAGTAAGTAAATTTCGTAAACGGCTTTATGATTCTCAACGTTAATCAGAACTATTTGGAGTTTATCGAAAAACTCGTTGCCAACATAAAATAAAAACGACGCTAAAACCACTTCACTACTGCTGCACTACAGTACAATTTTTATTTTTTACTTGGTAGTGAAAACAACTTTAAACTTTCCTCAGAGGCGTTTAACTTTAAGATGCAGGTCGCTGTAAATCAAGAAAATCAAGATTGATGGCTATATTTATAAGCTCAACCCCTCCACAAAATATCAAAGCTTCCTCTGTTTGGTTTAATCCGTGAAGAAGATGACTAATGAATCATTAACTTGACAATAGTTTATTATAATATGATTCATTTGATAAGCAATTTTTAAATTAACGGAAAAGTTTTTCCTGTTATTAAAATGCATTTGATTATAATTATAGTATTTATTAGAAGAGTATTTGACTATATTTATCACTGTAATCATAAATATCTATCAATTTCCGTCTGCCTTTCAAAACACCAAATTAAAATTTCCTGTAAGATAGTAAAAAAAATATCACGGGATTTGGAAAATTTTTCACAGACAATTTCCTTTTAGAATTTTAATAATGAATGAATCATATTGAAAAAATTATCAGAAAATTAGGATGTATCACTATCGAAAAAAAAATGGAAATTTACCTGAAATCCCTATTTTAAAAACATCTTAAAAATTAACCTATAAAAACAAATTTTTTAAAACTAGCTCTATAAGAGTTTTTTATATATGTTTTATTAGCCATCAGGACCTAATGGTCCTTTTATCAAATTTGCTGTCTGGATCGGGCATAATTGAGAATACTCCCAATGGAGTATCTCTATACCAGCCCCCTGTCACTTAGATACGAGAAAGGCTAAAAAAACGTGACCGATTTCTACGGAAATCGGTGTTGTTATAAGAGTCATACGTCTCAAACAGCCCCCTACCACTTAAACTTATCAGAGTTATTATAATTATTATATAAAAATACTTATCATAATTATTCTCATACAATAACAATAATAATGAAAACATTTAAAAAAGTTTCATATTAATAACTTGCCTGAACTTGCCTGACGTTTAAAAAAAATTATTTCTAACCTCCGACTTCCGTAAAAGTCTTCGGTCTTCGTCAGTCTTTGTGGTCTTCGTTTAACTCGTGAGCAACTATGGGCAACTAGTGAATGCAATCCAGTAAAAATGGTCACATTTTTGTAACATGGAGTTGTAGGGGGCTGCTCTATACCATAACCAGGTCACGGGGCACCTTCCTCTTTAATCGCCTACTATTTTGTAGCTCCAGGGCTGGTAACATTATAGTGGGTGTGGGTGTTGGTAGAGCTTTTAGTAATTGGTGGCACGAGTCCCAACCTTACTGGCTGCTGATATAATGTTAAGTCCGTACGCAGGACTTCATTAATCATGTACCATGGAGCCTCTGTCAGCTCTCTGAGCATTTTTGATTCAGCTCTTTACAAAATCTTAATGCCGGACTTCCTGACAGAGCCCCATAGCTCAATTCCGTACGTCTAGATTAAACTATTATTTTTTTGTACAAAAATATTTGTGGAAAAGTTTGGAGCGTTTTCTCAAAAACCAGTGTAGATTCTTAAGCCTGTTGCGCATCGTTTTCCTTTTTTGGGTAATATGGTGTTTCCAAATAGGCCTTCGGTCCAGATACATAGATCCCAAGGTACATAATACTCTCTGATGAGGGGATCTCGACAGAATTTAGGGTGACCGGAGGGTATACTCCCTTTTCTTTTGTGAAGGTGACCTGTACTGATTTGACTTCATTTATAGTGATTTTTCATCTGTTAGCCCACGTCTTCAGCAGATCCAGGTGTGTGTTGAATGTGCTGGTAGGCAATGGAAGCATCAGTATGAGTTGTCATGATCACCGTATCGTCCGCGAAAGTTTCGGTCAGAGTTTCGTCGCTTGTAGGCAAATCCGAGGTTTACAACAGGCAAGTACAAGAAGGGCCCCAAAACACTCTCTTGAGGTACTCTAGATTTTATACCACAAATATCAGAATGTGATGTGTTGTCTCGTTCTTTAAATTTTTGGTCTTCCAGGGATGAGTTTTCATAGGTGTGGTTAATTTATTTTTATTTTGTATAGTAGGGGAAAGTTGAGTATTTGAGAACATCGGCTAATTAAAAACAGTTAAATTTTAATTATTTCTTTATTTAAAAAAATTTTTATTAGTGTTTGAATTGACAAGTGTGTGCTTTATCGTTCCTGACAGAAAAAAACTATTTAAATTGGCGTTCGCATACTGTCACGGTAAGTAAATAATTAAAATTTGATCTTTTGTTACAATTTTTGCCGTATGTAAAAATCTTTGAAAAAATTATTTTTTTGACCTTTAGTGCGTATTTTTTTGTTATTATCTTTCATTTACAATTTATTTATTACTTTTATGTGGCTATTTAAGTTAAATGAAGAAAATATTTTAAGTATCGAGCATTTTAATATGAATTGCCTAAATCGGGTAATTTGGAACGATTTTCGCGGGGTAAATGTGGACGTTTCTTATAAATATGTAAGAAATTAATTATTTTACAATTTTTTCGAAGAATTTTCTTATTTTAAACTCTGATGCAACGTTTCGTTTCGTTGACTTGTTGTTGTTGTTGTTGTTTTGTTTGATCAATTTGTTTGGATCAATTTTATTTTGTGCTGTTGTTTCCAATAATTATGATTGTTCTACGGAAAAAATTTTTTTCTCTCTTTAGATGCCCAGAAATTACACAAGAAAAACAACACCGCGGTTGACAATTGAAAATCTCCAACGCGCGAGACATGATGTGAGATGTCGACGACTTTCTTTAAGCAAAGCAGCAACCAAATACGGAGTACCAAAATCAACATTATTTCGACAAGTGCATCTAGAAGAATTTAAGAAACCGAAAAAAGGACGACACCCTGTCTTCAATCATAGTCACGAAAATCAATTGGAAAAATACATCCTCGATTGTTGCGAGTCTTTTTACGGCATAATACCTAGATAGATCACTACGAAAGATTGCCTTTACATTTGCTGAAGCCAACAAATTAAGCCATAAATTTAACCAAGAATCTCAGATGACTGGTAAAGACTGGTACTATTCGTTCATGTCTCGACATCCCTCCATCAGTCTACGAACTCCAGAAGCAACGTCACTTAACCGAATTCAAGCGTTCAATGCCACTGAAATTAAACTGTTTTTCGATTAACTAGAAGCCCTCCAACGCAAATACAATTTTCCTAGTCACCGTATATTCAACATTGATGAAACCGGTATGAACACTGTTCAACGTAATTCGAAAATATTGGCGCCAAAAGGTTTGAAGCAAGTTGGAAAAGCGACAAGTGGTGAGCGCGGTATCACCACTACCGTTGTTTGTGCGATAAGTGCAAACGGTATATATGTACCTCCAATGTTTATCTTCAAAAGAAGGCGTATGTGTGACATGTTGCTGAATGGCGTTAATAACGATATGATTGGCACGGTTTCTGATTCTGGTTGGATAAATGAGTCCATATTCGTTGAATACCTACAGCACTTCATTAATTTTGTTAAACCTACCGAGGACGAGCCAGTCTTGATAATAATAGATAATCATGAAAGTCACATTAGCTTGGGGGCATACACGCTTTTTCGAGAACACAATCTTCATGTTCTTTCCTTACCGCCTCATGTATCACATAAAATGCAACCGCTGGACTTAACTTTTTTCAGTGCACTGAAATGTGCATACAATCGACAGTGTGAGCTCTACATGGTTAACAATCCTGGCAAACGGATCACCCAATACAAAGTGGCCGAGCTGTTTACTAATGCGTACAACAAGACAGCCAACATAAGCAAAGCGATCAATGGTTTTAGAGTGGCTGGAATTCATCCCATCGATACGGACAAGTTTAACGAATGCTTCGCAAATATGCCTTTTATTGATAAATTCAACACTGCTGACAGTCATGACAGTCCACATACTACTTCCGTTCGTGATACTACTACTACTACTACTACTACTACTACTACCACAGCTGAGAAAACAATTCCTGTGGACGATCAACCGACAACATCACGCAACCATAATCATGAACATCAAACCGATTTAACCATACACTCTTTTCTTGCTCCGTTAACTCCTGTGCTCCTCTCTGACATAGCCAACGTGCCGATCATTCCTAAAATAGAAACTTCACAACGAAGAAAAAGAAAACATTCTCAAATTTTATCCAGCACTCCCATAAGACATCAATTAGAGGAAAAACAAAAATGGCAACCTGCAAAGAAAAGTAAAAATATTCAACAACGAAGAAGTACAACGAACCCACCATCAGTCAACAATACAGCGGTCGTTAGAAATTTGAAAACGGTGTTCGAGGAAAGTGACGGCGTGGACTATTATTGCATATTCTGCACGGAAAAATATGAATCGCCCCCTAAAGAAGACTGGATTATGTGTACCAAATGTAAGAAATGGGCCCATGATGCATGTACGAACGGTCAATACATGTGTAATAATTACGTCTGTGATTTGTGTGAAACATAGTTAATCATTAAATTTTATATTATATATATTATCATTACCTAATGCAGTTTCTATTTCCCCCGTGGATTGAGTTTAATTACCCCACACACTACCGGGGAAATAGGAATGGCAATAGTTTTTATATTCTATATTTTTGTTATTCTAATGTTAATTTAAAAAAGTTTTGTGATCAAATTATTAAAGTAGATAAGTTAAAGTTTATATTATAGCAAAAGTTTACTAAAATTGTTATTTTATATTATTAATTAGTATAATTTAAAGTTTATTGTTCTCAAATACCCCACTTTCCTTTAAGCCATCGTGCCATACTTTGTCAAAAGACTGGCTATCGATGAACACAGAATGGCAGTACTGGTTTTTTTCAAAAGCTGTTTTGATTTATTCTGCAACACGGTGACATTATTGGATGAATAAATGTTTAGCCCTAAACCCAAATTAATGGTCAAGCACAGTTTCGTACAATTGGTTTATATTTGTCAATAGTTACCTTTCGAAAACTTTAGAAATTATGGGTGTGAGGCTGATAGGTCTGTACGATGACATTTTGCTGGATCTCTATAAGTGAAAAGCGTAAATTTCAAATGTTAAGCAGAATTTCTTAATAGGGATGGGTGACCAAATTGATTTTTTTTAAAAAAAAGTTAACTATAGTACAATCTCCCGAGCTGATTTGAATGCAATGCAGTATCATCGATAACGAAGCTACCTGCTAAATCTCTGCTCGATGGGTTAATTTGCCGTCGCCAGATTAACGTGGCACATATGATACATACATACAAAATAAAGGGAGTAAACATTTTTGAAGGAAGAATCGAAAAACAGAAGGAAAAACTATGTTCCAGAGAAAGTCAAATATTTTGAAGTGATCCTCGATAAGAAATTGACTTGGAACCCTCATATACAGAGAACCTCTCATAAGGTGAGCTTAGCGGTGTGGGCATGTCGCAGACTCTGGGAAAAACTGGGTATTAAACCCCAAAATGATCTGGTCGTATTTGACAGTAGTGTGCCCTATGGTTACATACGCTTCGGTGGTATGGTGGCCAAAAACAAAGGAAGGGAAAACCCAGATCCTGTTAGGCAAGATACAGCGCTGTACAACGGTGGGTATTACAGGTACTATGAGCATGTCCCTCTGCAGCATTAGATGCATTTTTGGAACTATTCCCTCTACATTTTCACGTAAAGGGAGAGACTATGATCTCTGGTCTAAGACTAAATGCAGAAGAAAAGTTGAAATCGGAGGACCTTACAGATCACTTAGAGGTCCTAAATGAAATATTAAAGGATCCGGTGGTTCAAATGCCGTCGGACGAAATTCCGATAACAAGTCTGCAAACCAGACTGACCACTGTGAACATCGTGGGGGTCGATTTTTAAAAGCGGGCCGTTTTGATTAACGAAATAAAGAACCATAGTTAACCCCCGCAAATCGCCTTTATTTGGGATTTATGGCCTAGACTATTTAGTAATACTAACATTTTTCAATTGTTGATACATTCAGTGATCCAGAAAAAATCGAAGAAACTATTTTAAGGAAACGATGATTACCTTGAACTTTGTAGGTATACTGAATATTTTGGTTTTTAAGAAATTTAAGGAAATTCTTAAATTCTTTAAAATTAAAGGAGTAATTTTAATCCTTCCTACATCTTACACTATCTCCGATAAATGAAACTTTTAAAATGTAGCTTATAAGGGGAGGGCACGACTTGGGAAACGGACTTCGGAATGGGACTTTGTGTACTAATCGTACTACCCTTTTAGGATGTTCACCCCCTTAAGAATTTCATCAGAATGGCTTAGGCGATTTATTACTATCATTTTTTTCATGTTGTCATAATTATATCAAATTATATTGATTACTCTCATAATTATCCTCGTAAATAGAATAGACACTTTTTATATCCAAGATATTTAACTTAGGAAATTATCTTGGAAAAAATCTTTAATTGGATCTGTGCTCACTTGATTTTCAATTGATTGTAGAAATACTTTATTGTGCTGGAATTTTTTTCAAGGTCACCTTTTTGTTGCTAAGCGAAATACGTAATCACTTTATTAAGTTTAGTCAAAACATTCCTCTTGACATCCCCGTCGCCATGTCACCTCATATCATGTTTCATTTTCGCTCTTCCCAGATTTCTGTGCAAGACAGTTTTGTTCATGCGCACAAGAGTTTTTTTTTTCTGGTAGGGGTCACATTTAGATTACCTCTCAAATCCCCGTTCTGCCATCGCGGCGTATCCCCAGTCCAATTCAACTTGCCCAGATCTTCTTACCAAGTCATTCGGTGTTCATTGTTCGGCTTGTTTACATTTTTTGGTGGCTCCCATAAAGTATGGGAGTTTAATAATTTATTAGTTTAATTGATTTTAATTTAATTTATTTTAAAAATAAGTTACTGGGCATTCGTAGAAAACTTGTGTGAAAGTTTTGAAAATATTTTCTGATTTTTTAAAATAAACGTGTTGTAACTTTTGGTGATCGTTATCCCAGTTAATCAATAAAATACCAAACTTTAGTTAGTTTAAATTTGATGCTGGGGAAACCTCTTGGATGTGATTGAGATCTGCTTCAATGTAAGTAGGAAATTTTCTTTGTCATTATCTTTGCTCAGAAATATTTCCATGTAAAATAAGCTCGACCACACCCATGTTCATATTTCCCCAGATTTTCTGTGCAAAACTTTTTTTTTTAATTTTAAAAAGTTTTATAATTTTAATGCGGATAAGACAGTGATGATTTTTGGTGATATGTGTCCCCCTAAGGATATTTTCCTGGAAATTCTTTAATTGGACCTGGGCTAATTTGATTTTCAATCGACTGTAGTAAAACTAATGGAAGTGCACTGGAATTTTTTCAAGGCCACCTTTTTTGTCGCTAAGCGAATTACGTAATCACTTTGTTTAGTCTAGTCAAAACCATGTCACCTCATATCATGTTACAGTATCGCTCTTCTCATATTTCTGTGCAAGACCGTTTTGTTCATGCGCACAAGAGTTTTTTTTTTCTGGTAGGGGTCACATTTAGATTACCTCTCAAATCCCCGTTCTTCCATCGCGGCGTATCCCCAGTCCAATTCAACTTGCCCAGATCTTCTTGCCCAGTCATTCGGTGTTCATTGTTCGGCTAGTTTACATTTTTTGGTGGCTCTCATAAAGTGTAATTTATTAGTTTAATTAAAAATAGGTTACTGAGCATTCGTAGAAAACTTGTGTGAAAGTTTTAAAAATATTTTCTGATTTTTCAAAATAAACGTGTTGTAACTTTATTTGTGATTATTTTTATTGTGATCTTTATCCCAGATAATCATTAAAATACCAAACTTAAGTTAGTTTAAATTTGATGCTGGGGAAACCTCTTGGATGTGATTGAGATCTGCTTGTAAGTGAGAAATTTTTTTTGTCATCTTTGCTCAGAAATATTTCCTTGTAAAATTAGCTCGACCACACCCATGTTCATATTTCCCCAGATTTTCTGTGCAATATATTTTTGTTCATGCGTACAACAACCATTTCACCAACTGGGCGAGGCTTTTTGATGTCATTTTCTTTGTATAATGCTAATGTTTGTTTTAGTTTTCCAAAAAAGAAAATGCCGATTTCCAAAAAAAAAAAACAATTTTTATTGAATTATTGCTTAATTTGGGTTAATTGTTGAAGGTTATAATGCTAGGTGTGGTTTTATTCCCCCTCACATCCCCGTGCTTCATAGTGCCAAATCCTCAGTTGCCTTGCGCAGAATTTTGTGCGCAGGTAATCAAAATGGATCGTTTGTCTAGTAGACATTTTTATTGGGGCCTTCCATTATTATTGCATCATCATTTATTGGTTTAATCGGTTTTAATTTAATGATTTAATTTAATTTATAATTAAAGAGTTACTGAGCTTTCAAAAAAGAATTGCTTGAAAGCTTTTTTAATTTCTTGTTTAAAATTTAAAACTTTGTAGTTTTTTATGGTGAATAAAAAGTTATCAATCTTTAAGTTAGACAATTTAAATTTGATTCTGTGGACACTTCTTTGATTTTAATGAGGCGTACCAAATTGTAAGTTAGAAGTTCTCATAGTCGTTATTCTTACTCAGAAATTCTTTGCTGTACCACATCCATTTTCATGTTTCCCAGATTTTCTGTGCAAAATTTTTTTGTTTATGAGCACTACAGCTTTTTAGCTTTTTTAATGCTAGGATTGCTCTGATTTTCCTCTCAAATTCCCGTTTGTAGATAGCCAATGCCCAGTTGCCATCTACTTACCCAGTCATTCGATATCCATATTTGGTGTGTTAGACATTTTTCTTGGTGGATCTTCCAAATTCCATTCTCATTTATTTATTTAATCGGTTTTAATCTAAACGTTTATTAAAAAAAAGTTTTACTGGGCTTGCGAAAAATAATTGAGTAAAAGCTTTTTTATTTTTAATTTTGGAAATAAACGTATTGTTACTTTTGAAGGTTTATGTCCCAGTTAAAGAGATGCTTAATGATCAAGACAACATTTAAATTACAATTTGTTAATTCTAACTTGTTTCTGGGGATAATTTTGTTGTTATTATTAGGTTGAAACATATTGCAAGTAAGAAATTTTAAAAGTTGTTATGCTGGGTTAGAAATTTTCTGGTATCATATCATATAATATCACATCATTTCATATCATATTATATATGATTTAATTGATTTTAATGATTGTGTGAATAAATTAAATTTTTTTACAGTTGGTGAAAGCTGTTCATTTTGTAAATTAAGGTAGGATTTTTTTATAACGCTTTCTGCTTAACACTAGAGCATATTAAACTTATAAACAAACCAATTTCAATTTTTAAATTAAAGTTTAAATTAGGGGTTAGATTAGACTGTTACAAAAACATTTTTCCCTTAGTTATATCGAAAATGTTGTTGGAAATGACGAAAAATAATAATAATAATGTTAAAGTTTGAGCTATTAATATTAAGATGTACCGCATCGCTCATTTTCCATTTAATTAACATGGGAATAACAAAATAATGAGAAAAATTTGTTGGGAGCTCTTGAAGCTCCAATAATCCATAATAAGATCCAATTAGCATTGCATATCTACATTTAATTTGGATTAGTTATCACTAAAGTATGATATTAGCTTTGTTCTCACAGTGACCTGAATTGGATTTGAACTACTTTTGTACTGCTTGAGAATGGGCATACGAAAAATCGAAAACCTATCTTTCTTATGCGCACACTCAAGCAGTTCAACAATAGTTCAAATCCAGTTCAAATACAATCCAGGTCGCTGTGAGAACAAAACTATTGTACGAAACTAGTTGTTTGATTTTCTCTGGAGGACGAATTAGAGGATAGAAAATATACGTAGATTATCAGAATTTTGGTTAAAGCAATGCTTTGGCGATTGTAAATGAAAAACATTACTAATAAGCAAGTATGTCAAGGACGCCGCAAACCAAAAAAATTTAGAAACCACTGGTCTGTACTTACAAGACAACGTTTAATTTTGCTTTCATATAACTACGAGAGAGCCCTTAATTAACGAAAACTGAGTAAAGATTTATTTTGCAACACTATTCACTAATTAAAATGTATTTATTTGTTTACTTAACAATAAGTAAGGGTTAAAGTTATTACAAAAAAATTTTAATTTTTATTTTTAACCCCAAACGCAAAAAGAGGGATGTTATAAGTTTGACGTGTCTGTGGCATCGTGGCTCCTAAAAGATTGAACCGATTATGATGTGAATTCTTTTTTTGTCGCTTTAATATCTAAGGTCATATCACGACTGTCTAAACCAGTGGTTGCCAAAGTTGTCTAGGCTTCCACCCATCTAACAAAGATTTCCAATCTTGGGACCCACCTCTTAGGGGCCATCCATAAATTACGTCACACGTTTGGGGGGAGGGAGGGGGTCGACGAAGTGTAACATTGTGTGACAAGGAGGTGGGAGGGGTCCTAAATTTTGTGACGTCATATTTCAAAATCTATTTCAATCTAAGTGTTTAAAGAAGTGAGTTCAAAGACTCAAGATGATTAAGTTTGATCTTTAATTAATATAATTAATCGTTTTTTTTTTGTTAATTTCTTGAAATGTTTCTGTTTTTTAAGTTTATTTCTCAGATCAGCCCATGGCTATACACAGGATTTGAAATTTTTGATTTGATGTTAGTTTTATTTGTAGATATAAAATTGTAAAATATGTGACGTCACACTAAGGAGGGGTGGGTCTCTCAAATGTGACCAGCTGTGACAAGGACGGGGGCGGTGGTTGAAAATTCATGAAATTCGTGTGACGTAATTTATAGATGGCCCCTTAGCTGTCTTAAAGAAAAGATTAATTTTGTCTGTAAAGCCATATCCGAGTAGCAAATTGAATTCAGCACCTCGGAAAGTATGTAAAATCAGTGACAAAATTTTTTCCTAAAGTTTTCCTGAAACAGGAATTTTTGTATACGATTTGACTAGACTAAAAAAACTTGCTAAGTTTATATTAAGCGTAACTGAATATTTAAATAGATACTGACTTGGATTCAACTTGATCTTAAGGTAGCTTGAAAATCAAGTCAAGTAGCTTGAAAATCAAGCCAAAAAGTGAATGCTCACTTGAAACTAAAAAATGTAAATATTCTGGGTTGTAAAGGGTCGAAAATATTGTTGTAATCTTTAACACAGGTTTTTACTATGAGAATGATGAATCAAATACAACCACTAATCTTGAGTTTGAACGTTATGATTTATGTCTCATGCAAAAATTTATCGATAACAGTCGAATCACCCAGTGTCCCGAATTATGGTCGCTAATCTTTTTAATTGCACCGCTACATCAACAAGCATGGCTTTGATAAGACGTCCGAGTTATGGACCTCTAAATTCCACTAACTCCCTCTCTCACCCCGCGTGCGATTTCATTAGAACAGTTTCCTGTCACCGTCTTGATAATAATAATGATCGAATTAATATTCCTCTTGTGAGGTCAGTTCAAGTGAAATGAAAAGAAAAAGAAAATCACACAATCAAGAATAAGTTCGATTGATTCAGCATTGCGAATATGCCAAAGACGTTTGGGGTAAGGCGATAAGCCATTATCAGTTGATGTCCAGCTCATATTCGGATCAGTCGATCGCAAATTCGGTACCTCAATTCCATTTCATCTCAAAATCGTCATTCATAATTTGAAGCCGTTAATATTTTATCAATATTTTGCTCTTGGGAAATATCTAATTTTTGATTTTTCTCTTTTATTATACTGAAAGTTCTACGCGTTAACTACAGAACTTTTAGTTACGAATAGCTTGTGAAATTCTGCATTCCAACGTCCAACTCTTAAGCTGTATATAAAACTTAAAAGGTATTTATTTAAAAAATTAGGTCCAAAATTTTTAAATAATGCATTATAAATAATTGTTAAATTTCATTTTCAAATCTATTAGGAAGTTTCCAGAATTTTTTTTTTATCTTAAAGATTTTCCTAATTGTATACAGGGGGTCCGAATTTATATCATAAACCCTTATAGCCTAAGATCCCGCTGCATGATTGCTACACTCATAATATAGCGTTATCATTATATATCAATTTAAAGCTCTTTTTTCTGTGCATAATGATATAAGGGTGCCAATTTAAAAGTGCCCGAAAACAAGCGAAAATAGCTGTTAAAGATGAGATAAAGTGAGGGAGAGTTAACGTGCTGCGACATTTGTCAGACGAGAACAGCGAGTGTTTGCGCTGCAAGTTTTATCTCGATGGTGTGTCTCGATCTATTGAGGGCCGCAAAGGATTCCCAAGACTAATATTCGTCTCATTGTCTGAAAAATACCTCTTCCATTTTGTCTTTACTTTACAGCATCTTTAACTATTTTTGCTTATTTGCGGGCCCTTTTATATTGGCACCCTTATATCATCATGTAAAGAAAACAAGAGCTTTAATTTGATATATAAATGATTAGGCTACATTATGAGTATAGCAATCATGCAGCGGGATCTTAGGCTATAACTTTCACAGCTACAATTACGCTATAAACATTTCAAATTCAAGTGTTATACTTTTAAGTACTTAAAGAAACTGCAGTCGATTTTTAAGCACTTTATGGTATGTTTTTGTCACTAATACTAAACTTTTTGAAAACTACATTTTATAATAGGTACCCATCTTGTATATTTAACACAGTATTTTTTTTTCAATTTAAAGAGATTTTGAAGGGTGAGCCAACAAAAGTTTTGTGGTGTTTTTCTATTTTAAACACGCAGTTGAAAGTTCTATTTCTGCATTATATTTATTTTATAATCCCCTGTATGTTCCACAAAGAAACATTTTTGTAAATAAAAATATTTTGGTGAATGGGAGTAAAAAATGTTTTTTCCTGGACAACAATCGATTGGTGAATTCTTTTTTGAAAATTCACAATTAGGGGTGTCAATTTCTCCAAGTTTTGTTTGAATACGTTTTTCACCATTTGAACAAACATTTGTAGTCCAGTCATTTGGTAGTTTTACCTGGAAAGTTTTACGGGAACCTTAAAAATTGGCAATTTTATACATTTAGATGTGTTCTTTTCAAATTTCAACTTTGCGATCTCGTACCTTGGCCGCTCGCGCCACCATATTGGAAAATGGTGTCTAAAACACAGTTTTTTGACAATATATTCTTTCCGACTAATTTATCGGCCAAAACAGTTCTATGCAACATGATAGTAAAAAAATTTTTTACAATTTATGTAATAACCTTTTTTTCGTAAAATCAATGGTTTTGGCGTATCGCCGCAAATCTTTATACATCCACGCCAACTCGTGACATTACAAAACATACATGTATACAAAACTCAATGGTAATCAGTTAAAATTGAATGTTATATATACAAATTTGCGGCGCTCGTACGCCAAAAGTATTGATTTTACGAAAAAAAGGTTGTTACTTAAATTGTGAGAAATTTTCTCTACTTTACTTTTGCATAAAACTGTTTTTGCCGTGAAATAAGTTGGAAAGTAGATATTGTAAAGAAACCGTGTTTTAGGCGCCATTTTCCAATATGGCGGCGCGAGCGACAAAGATAAAATTACCAGTTTTCAAAACTACCAGAAAACTATCCAGGCAGCCATTTATTTTAGAACCAAATGACTGTACTCTTACTGCTGACATATAAGGTTCAACAATTTTTAAAAGTTAAATTTCGAAAAAACATTTTAGGACAAAATCAGGCTATGATTTTTATTTTATCTACTTACAGTGTGACAAAACTTTTAACAAATTTTTATGATATAGTTATTAAAATGGCTATTGCTTAATTAAATGTTTCCAATATCGAAGTACACTTACTTTTACGTGAGTAAAATCGTGAGGTGTTACTAGCAAAAAATAATTGACAATATTCTTAAAGTAATTAATATGATATTTTCTAAAATAAAATCTATCCAATTTTTGTTACGATATTGTCAAAAATATAAGTTAATTGGGATGACCATGCATGATGGGACACCCTGTATACCTATAGCGGTTATCTAAATATGTTAATTGAATTATGAATGAGCTCTATTGAATCATCATTGTTTATGAGTTTGTTATTATGCAATTTGATAAACTTAATTGAAGCGTAATCAGTATGCAATAGTTTTGCTCAATCACTTGCTTTTCTTGAAAGCAGTTAATCACGTAGGCACAACCAGGGGGTAAAGGACTTTAAATATGATTAATCTATAGCAAGAATTAGGCACTTGTTGTTCTTATGAATGTTATCATAATTAAAATCGATTGTTTGAATCGAATCTTCGTCAACTTAAATGTTTAAATTTTTTTTTTAAATATTTCCATTTTCAACTTAAACAATTTTCTTCTTTATAAATATAATCATTAAAATGAAATTAAAAATACCAATACCAGCGTTGAATAACCAAGAGTTTATGGGGTCGTGGTCTCTCGCCCGCTTTGCTGAGTGTATCCAAATAAAACTGATTGGTTAATAGAAACATTCATTAAAATTAAAAAGTTCTTTTCAGCTATTTTGACGGAAAAATGAGTGATGTTATTTCTCAAGAACCTTGATCAAGACCTTAGATCCAACTAAAGGTTCAATTTCTTACTAGCGTTTTTTTTTGGCATTTCGAAAAACTATCAAATTACTTATAACAAATCACACAAATTAGAATTATTACAATCTAAGAACAAAACGGCAAACCAATAAATCAAAATCAAGTCCGTATATATGAATCAAGTCTGAGATTTTTAAGGACAAAGGAACAACGAGAACATAAAATACCAAAATATGAAAAGCACAATGAAAATAATTTTTAACTGCAATAATCAAAAGAATGTTACATTTTATTAAAAAATGTTCGTTTTCAACAAAGTCTTTGAACTTGACTTGATTGTCAAGCCACTTGACGTGATATTCAAGCTTAATAAGAAAATATAATTTCATTAGAAAATCATAAAATTCTAATCGGAAGTCTTTAACGTGCTGCAATTCGTTTATAAATATTAATTGGTTTACGGATAATTATTGAAGGAAATACGCTTAAAATTAAATATATGAATAAAGCCAAAAAAATGTTCTATTAAATTTTGGGGTTATGTATTTTGAACTTTATCCAGAAAAAAATGGATAAAATAGATATTTTCATAAATCAGGCTTTTTTGGTAATATGCAAACAATTTTAACTTAATAAACTTAGTTTTTATTATCCTAAATAAGGCTTTTTTGGAATGAGTAAGAAATATTCTCATAGAAAATGTTACACTCTACAAAAACGGTCTCTTACATTTTTTTGATAATCTAACGTTTCTACGGGTTCTTGGATTTGTGTTTGAATGACGAAAAATTTATTTTTAACAAATGTTTATTTTACACTATTTACACTCGTTAACAATGATTAAGTTCACTGTCACAATAGTCATGGTGACTGTTTATGTTTCACTATATACACTGCACTGTTACACTTTATTTAACAATGTTCACAATTTATTTAACGCTCGCGATTCACTGTTTACGATTTATTTATCACTCACGTTGACGATTTATGTACAATTCACTTTGACGATTTATTTATGACTGTACTCTTCGTTCCAACAAACCTCTTTTAATATTGTTTTGGCTATTTTTAAGAACATTCTCTCCTATTATTCGTTGCCAGAACTTTTTATTGTCTTTTGTTGTTCTTTTGTCCTTTTCTTACTCATAAAAAATTACGAGTAGAAAATACTAGAAGTTTTCTTTTTTTTATTAATTCACTAAGTAATCTTTTTGGTCAAATCCTTCGTGCCACGGGGGTCCAACCTCTTGAGAACTTTCTAGAACTTCTAGAAGTAGAACTCTAGAATTTTCTTTGCTCCTTGGACTGTGAAAATATATTTGTGCCTTCAAAATGTGTTGAAGGTTAAAGTTGGATTGACGATAAATTTCATTTATTTATTTTTCGTCATTTTCAACAACATTTTTGATTTAGTGAAAAAAAAAATTTAATCCTTTTTTTTAAACAGTCTAGTACACAAACACTTTCAAGTTGATTTGACCGAAAAAAATTTTTTTTATAATATTTCTTAAACAAGAAAAAACGACGGATAAATTTAGTTGTAAGTCAGAGTTTTTGCACTGTACACCGCAAAAAAAAAAAAACGGTGGGTAAAGTTAGTAGTAACTTAAATGGGGTAAAATTAGGGTAACTTAAAAGGATTCTTTCATAAGACACTCAAAAATTTTAAGTAAATTGGTTCTTTTGATGGCAAAAACGATTTTCTTGTAATATCTCTTGAACTTTACCCAGAAAAAATGATGGATAGTGTTAGTTTCATCCAAAATTTGGCTTAATTCATAATGCATACAAACATTTTCAATTTGATTGATTCATTTGATTGCGATAAAATTATTATACACTCAGTGGAAATTGTTTCCATGTGCTGTCTATAAATAAACAATTAATCAGTTGAAACAGGTGGCCATAAATTGCATTGTCTATTGAAATTATTTTAAAACTAAAACCAATTTTACCGAGTCCCAGCAAATTTAATTACAATGAAAACAAACATCATTGAAATAGTGATGAAATTTCAATTGTTGAAGATTTATTTTACAACAATGTTTATTTAAAGCTTCGCAAGTTTTGATTTTGAAATACTTTGAAATAGTATCTTAGATCATTTTGTTTCACTTCTTTCGTATTCTACAGGGTGTGACAATTAAACTGTAAACAATGAAGACCGCTTATTTATTTTATAAGTGAATCAATTGCAATATTACAAAGGCAGAAAGTATTTAAAAGACTTTCAATTTAATAATGAACTCTTAACATGTTCTCTTTTAACGTGAGTGATTCAAGAAAGGATTCCATTCCAAAGTGGCTTTGTGTTATATTGGCCCATTCCTGATGGAGTATACTTTTAAGAGCATCCTTTTTTTAACAATTAGCAGATAAGCAATTGCTTAGGTTCTTGGTCTGTTCATACATCTAAATGTTTATTCCCGGGAATTCCCGGGAAAAATGTTCAATTTTTATTTCCCGTTTCCCGGGGAAAAATAAAACATTTCTCGAAAAAAAAATTATTCATGTCGATTGCGATACCGATACCAAAATCTTTGTTTAGTTAACTGTAATAGTCGTAAAAATATAAATTTCATAAACAGCATATTAACACCCTTATCAAATCAGTATTGATCACTTTATAAATCAAAAAATCGCTTACCAAAAATAAATTGAATATTTATGTTACGTGAAAAAATTATAAAATGCAATTATATAAATGCTGTAAATATTACTACAAAACTGCAAAAGAAATTGGATGCTTTGATGACTATACATCCAACATTATATGTGCGGGTACATTATCGGTACGTGACATTTTGGCGTGGGACGTTTTGACGCAGGCTGTTTTTTCACAGAGGATTTTGCTACATAGTACTGTGGTCCTTAGACTATGTGGAGGTTGTTTTTTGTACCAAATTTCGGTTTCTCATTTAAAACATCAATGGTTCAGTGGTGCCAAAACGTCCTATTTCGGTATATAAAATGTATTCTCTAGGTTTATTCCAACTGTCTTTCTGGTGATGTTCAAACATTGATCAATAGACAAGAAGCAAGACAACATTGACCAAGAGACAAGAGTGAGTGAAGAACATAAATTGACAAGTTCGCTTGAGTTACAAACTGGTTAACTAGTGCTTAAACATTGCCAAAAAAGTGCCGATATAAGCGCTTGTCACGAAAATATACGGGCATGGGTCGACCTTGGCCTAATGCGGTCGAGCGGTTTCAAGCTGAAACAGTTCTTTACTCACTCTTGTCTCTAAGCCAATGTTGTTTTGCTCTTTGTCTGTTGGTGTTTGTGATCGCCATGGCCGGATGATTGGAACAAACCTTTTGTGTCATCCAATTTTTGTTTGAAGAGAAAATCATCTTTAAGCGACTTTTTCCTTAATTGCCTCTCGTTTCTAAAATGCTATTTTCTAAGCAAGTAAATGAAAATAATTATGTAAATGTTATATTTTATTGATCATATATTATATCTTACTGAATTAATTATGAGTTAAATTTATTTTATCAACATTTATTTAATTTTTCCCACAAACTTTTACAATTTCCATCTCAAATTTAATATTTTTTATATTTCCCGGGATTCCCGGGAATTCCGTGAAATTCATTTTTAAATTTCCCGTTTCCCGGCAACTAAAATAACCCTCTACATACATCCTTATTAGACAAGAATTTCTACTTATTTCCTGCTTATTTGGAGTAATCCTTATACTAAGATTTTGATGTGTATTAGAATGTTATTGATTCTGTACAAACACCGCCACTTCGTACAAGATCTGAATTCAAATATAACATGGGGTGTACTTTTGTCTCTCAAACCCAACCTTTTGGATCGTTTTCAGATATCCTAATTGTTTGCTGCTGGTATATCATTTCAGAGGGTGCAGTTATTAGTCGCGTGAAAGTTCTAATTTGGTTCTTTTCTTGTCGTGCTACCTATGCAATGAGTAAAAAAACTTCTTTTAATGAGTTTCTAACCAGCAACTTCTTGCCAGTATTTTTTTTTTGTCGTCTCAGTTGGTTTTTTGTCCCCCTTTTAACCAAAATTTTGGTAATCCTTCCGGACTTTGAACCCACGAATGGAGGCATCGAACCAGCATAAGCCTCGTCTTTGCCTTCATTTTTCTTATGTTCTGGAATCCAACCAAATTGAACTCGATTGTGCTTTTTTAGGTCCTCTAGCAGTTAATGGTATTCTAAAACCGATTTAGAGCTTTGCTTTTAGTGGACTATCAGAGATGTATGTTCTTGTATGTTTTGATAGACCATAATGATAGGCCACTTGAAATATCATGATAGACCCTCCACTGAAAGCCACCCTCTTTTGGGATTTATTAGAAAATACTAAATTCTGTACTACTTTAGCTTTTTGGAGCTTTTTAAGACTCCAACGGTTTTAATCTAAGTTTTTAGCGCAGCATCCATCTTTCTACCACTACGACAAGAATTTTGTTTCAGACATTTTGAAACTTTTTTTAGAGATGCTGGTTTTTTTTAGACTACCACTATACCGTTTCTTAATACTTCCGTTATTACTGTATTGATTTCCTGGAGCTGGAGTTGTACAACTAATACCTTTTACGATTTTCCTGGCAACTATAAAGTACTAGCTGGTAACCGCCCGCTTCGCTAAGCGTATCTTAATTAATCTGACTGATCAAAAGAAACTTTCATAACAAAATATGACAGAAAAAGATAGTTGGATACTTCTAGACTTTAGATAGCAAGTTCCGTTACAATCCGTTAAACTACGTTTCTAGGAAGATCTATTAGCTGTCCCACAGGCTCTATACGTTTTGTTTGTAAAATTTGAATTTTCATTGTAACCTTTTTAAATTTTCATTGTTTTATTTTTTAGTGTAAATTTAAATTTGATAAATTTTGAGTTGTAATATCCACGTTCATAAATTCTTTAAGCTCATATTGTGTAAGTACTTGGATAGGTTAAGTTGTATCCTATAGTACCCACCGTTATTTCTTTCAAGCCAAACGGTTTTTCTAAGTTTTTTTTTCTTCATAAACCCCTTTTGAAATGAGGCAAACAAAACAAAAAAAAAAGAAATTTTTGAATCTATTTATTACTTACTGAGATTTGCAGTTACAAACATATGAGAATGAAATTTTTATATACTTTATAGATATTACTACATTTCATATTAAGAACCTATTACTACGCTATTACGATTAAACTCAATAGGGTATATTTTTTTAAGAAATCATAAACAGCATAGCTTTTGTACTTTTACTTAATTATAATTATCTGGTATAAAACCAAAGAGAGTTCCCTTATGAAGGGTTTGGTAATTACATGGTTCTAAAGTTGGTTACCGTTGTATTGTGTCACCCTGCATTATACAAATAATAGTATTTATACGAGGCATAGGCTTCCTGGCCTCCATAAACGAGCTGCCACTGGATCCTGGTACAGATGGCATTTTCAGGCATTTTTCACGAATTTTCATCATTTCAGGAAGTAACTAGTGTAAAAGTAAATGTTCTGAATGAACGTGACAGCTTTTTGATTTTTTAGCTGATTTTTTTCTCCATAGCAATCTTTCTTATTTGAATTTTAAAATAAGGACCTTTGATATATTTGACCCGATTTCGACAAAGAACGCAAAACCTTCACATTTTGTTAAGAACCCATATACAAGAGGTTTTAATATTATTACATCATATCATGGTATATTTAAAGGTTTAGATTAATACTGCTGGTTTTTAAAGCCTAAGAATTGTGGTATCAGTCAATAGCACAGTACTTTATTTTACTTTACTTTACTTTTTAGAGCACAACTTAATTCTGTGGCAGCAATTGGATGCTCGGGCTAGAGGTGGGTTTATCCAGGGATGCTTTCTTGGTGGTTTTCAGGGGTTCGTGCGAATCTTTTGATGTAAATGCTATCCCCAGTTAATCAGAAAAAATTAATTATCGATGATTTTCTACTACTGTTTCAATTTTTAACTGTTTGTTTTTTATGATAGTTTAATATTCATCAGCTTTGGCTACGCTGCCAAATAACAGGTTTGTTCCAATCACCCAGCTATGGCGCTGCTCAAACATTGACCGACAGACAAAGAGCAAGACACATTGACCAAGAGGCAAGAGTGAGTGAGAACTGTTTCAGCTTAGGTTGCATTAGGCCGAGGGTCGTACATTTTCGTGCAACGGCACGACGAGCGCTTATAGGTTTGCTCCAGACGTTGAAGCAAAACACGTCCACGTAAGACAAAGAGCAAGGTACACTGACCAAGAGACAAGAGTGAGTGAAGAAACGCCCCAGCCCTTAGCTGTTTGTCCGCACCAGGCCGAGAGCCGAGCTATGAACGTACATTTTTATGACAATAGCTCGCCCAGACACTGATTTGGAGGTGTTTAAACACTGCAAAACCAGTTTTAAATTAGGGTGAAGCCCTTGCTTCATGATTTTCACTCACTCTTGTCTCTTGGTCAATGTATCTTGCTCTTTGTCTGCCGGTCAATGTTTGTGCATCGCCATAGATGAATGATTGGAACAAACCTAATATTTCAATGGTAAACATGGTAATAATGGTATTAACATATAAAAAAAATGTTATAAAATATTCACTGCGAATGCGAACCCCCTGGTATAATTTTGGGAAAGCATCACTGGGTTTATCATATTTCAAGTTTGATAACCTATATCTCCAAGATATTTTTCTATTATAGTACGATCAAAAGTAAAGAAAGATTTGTGTAGTCCAAACACGAAAAGTCGTCATCAAGTGAGAATGAGTAGTTCAGATAGTAAGTATACGGTATTTTGGAGCTGTTATACTCCGGGGGTTTCTGTTTTTTTTATACCTAAAAAGCAATTTGATACTTTTTACTAAAGATGATACGGTAGCTAGCTGGTATCCGGTGGAATAAATGCTATATAACCTTTGCTTATCCTGCCGAATAGTGGATTAAAAAAATTCTTTTAGGTACTTAATTGCTTTATTTTGTAGCATCACTAAAGAAATACAATCAGTAATAGACCAGGGTAAATAATTATAGAACAGAAAAAAAATTATAGTAAAATGGAAACCCATTGTAAAAGGAAGAGAATATAACAAAAATGAAAGAAAAAATAAATTACGGCCGATCTGAGGTAAGGAAGTGGAAAAGGGGGGTGTCTTTAAGGGTAGAAACGGTTTATCTCGATTTTCGACAAAACTACAAGTCCCAAGTAAAAAAGTTAAAAAGCAAAGTTGTCGATAATAAGTAGAACTACAACTTTAACATAGACTTTTTTTTTCACAGAACCTCAAAATTTATGTGAAAAATTCGAATTACCAAGTTTTTGGTTTTTAATTTTTATTTATTTTATTATCACCACCGAAGAAGCAGATTTAATTTTTATTCTTTATTTCTTGAGCACATTGCATAATGTTTTTTTTAATGTATAGAAGGCCATAAATAAATTTATTTAAAAAAAAATATTTTATTAACATAATAAAATTGTACATAACACAATTTTGAGCAATATATTAAAATTTACACTTTAATTGTTGCATTTTATGAGAACGTTTAACATTGTAATGTATATATTTTTGCACCATCAAAAAGTAGAGGTTTCAACAAACAAAAATCTCCCCGACTTTTTAAAAAAATCAGATGTTTTGACGTAAGAATTTTCGATTGAAAATTAGGGTGCTTTTTCGATATTAAGTCATTATTAGGTGAAAAAATTAATACTTAAAATAAAAAAATACAGTGTGTTTGGGACATTAAAAGGTAAGTTTTCACCAAATTTCGTGTAATTTTTTTTTTGTAATAGATAAAAATTAAAAACCAAAAACTTGATAATTTGAATTTTTCACATAAATTTTGAGGTTATATGAAAAAAATGTCAGCACAAAAGTTGTAGTTCTACTTATTATCTACAACTTTGCTTTTTAACTTTTTTCTATGGGACTTGTAGTTTTGTCGAAAATCGAGATAAACCGTTTTTACCCTTAAAGACACCCTCTTTTTCCACTTCCCCACCTCAGATCATCCGTAATTTATTTTTTCTTCCATTTTTTTTATATTCTCTTCCTTTTACAATGGGTGTCATCTTACTATAATTTTTTTCACTTTTTACCATTTTCAAAGGCTAAAAGCACTGGTCTATAATCAAAAGATAAATCTACAACTTAGAAAATGAATTAGCACTCATACTGTACTAAGACTAAATAGGGTAAATAAGGCTAGCCTTCAGAAAAAAAGTTGCTGAAAAATAGATTTTTGGCAAACTTTGTTAAATTTGGGTATTGTTTAGCATACCAAGTCACCAAGAATTAGGGTCACAATTGCGATCAATTTGCATTAAGTGGGTTTTAAGCCTTGTTAAGATCGATTTTTCCAACTGCTTTGAAAAAGGGGTTAAAGAGGTAATAGCTAGGTAAAACGATAACCTGTTAATTATTTGATTTTTGGTCTAAAAAATTCAGAAACCCCCTTTTGATAGTCTCAGGTTTTTGATTCCAAAAACAAGTTCATAAGAAAATCGAAATATTTTTCCAGATAAAAAATTGGAAGTTGCTAATATATTAGCTTCTTTTCCGAGTAAGTTTGCTTGTGATTACCGAACTACCAAACTGTCATAATTTGACAACTTTAAACTTTTAGATACCCCGCGATGTTTCAATGCCCCCTCAACAAACTCCAATCAAGATGAGCCTAAAAGTAAAAAGCTTTTAAAATTACTCCACTTAAAACCTTTTATTTATAATAATGTTTTAGTAATGATTATTGATCTCGACGAGCCATCGAGTCAAAATTCAGTCGATATGAAACGGCAACCTGAAAAACGGAAAAATGAAGGTGAAACATCGAGCGTTCGGGGCAGTAAGTAAACGGTTTTGCTTGCAGTAACTTTTTTTTTTTTGATTTTTCAGACTTATTAACAGGTTATGAGATGGCTAAGAGATCAAAAGGTAAATGTTTTACACGAAACTCCCTCTTATCTCAAACATTGCTTTTGTAAGCCATTTGATTTTATTCTCACATAACGCACTAATCGTTAAAGATATTAAGGGAAGATATTGCTTATATCGAAGAAATTCGAATCAAAAGAGATCCAACTTGTTCTATCGATGAAACATCTAAACATTTTCGATTTTTGCCCATTTTTTTCTCCTTTAACTTCCATTAATTGTCCAGAAATCAGAAATTTGCAAAATTGCAATATTTTACAAAAAAAAAGTTCAGTTGATAACTTTTATCGTTCCATAGTTTCGTTAGTAAAGCGGAATATCGACGAAAATAAATGGTATAGTTCATTTTTTAACCGACTTTAAAAAAGGAGGAGGTTCTCAGTTTAACTATATTTTTTTATGTTTGTTACCTCAAAACTTTCAACTGAGTCAACCGATTTTGATGACTCTTTTTTTATTTGAAAGCTAGTACTTCCTGTATGGTCCCATTTTAATTGAAAGAAAATCGTTCACTTTTAAAGGGTTGAAAACTAAGAGAAGAAATATTAACTTCTTATTGAATAGCTCGATTTTGATAAATCTTTTTTTATTGGTAGAACATAATTTTAAATTAATCTCATATCCAATTTTTTATAAAAAAAAAAACTTCATTCAGAAGGGGTTGAAAATTAGAGATGAAATAGTAAATTTTTCCTGGTTAACCCGATTTTGATATTTTTTTTTCTATTACCAACATCGTATCTTTAAATTTTTCACATTTCAATTTGAAGAAAAAAATTCACCCCCTAAGGATGAAAATAGGGGATGAAATAGTGACGTTTAACTGAAATATCGAATTTTGATGATTTTTTTTATTATTCGAAAGAGTATTTCACGTAGTTCTTTCATTGCATTTAAAAGAAAAAAAATTCAACCCTCAAAATCAAAAGGGGATGAAGTTGTAACTTTTAGCATTTAACGGCGCTGCCTCATATGAGCAGCGCGTTAAGTAGGTTTACCCATATTCAAAGAAATAAATTCATTTATCAAACTTCAGATCACTAAAAATCGATAAATAAATAAAAATTGTAACAAAATGAAAACCCGATTTCAAATAAATAAAAAATTTTAACAAAAAATGCACGAAAAAGTAAAAAAAAAATAGTTGCGTATTCTTGCAGTGTTTACAACTTGCTAATTATAAGGATGATATAATGTACAACTATTGTTATTTTTGGAGTTGGTGTCAGCAAAGAAAATAAATATTAATGTTCATTTGTAAAAAGCTTTAATTAGTTATTGTTATTTTGTAGTTTAAAGGTCGCTAGATATTGTCACAGTACTAGTATATTGTATAAAATTTCATAATGTATTCTCGGTTATTGTTAAGTACCAATATAATCGTAATTCCTTGGCTGACACCAACTCCAAAAATAACAATAGTTGTACATTTTATCATCGTAATACTTTGTAAGTTGTAGACACTGCAAGGATACGCAATTATTTTTTTACTTTTTAGTGCATTTTTTGTTTAAGAGTTTTTATTTATTCTGAAGCCGGTTTTTCACTTTGCTATAATTTTTATTTTTTTGGAAGAGAATAGAAAGTAGCTTCCTGAGTAAATACATGAAGTTCCCACTGATAAAATGTGAGCGTTGCGTGGAGAAGAGATTGAAAGATCAGCTTTGTAAGTTTTTCTCAAATATTTCAGAAATTGTTGCTTCTAGTGAAAAATATGTGTAATAAAAATCAATATAAATTACATTTCTCAAATAATTAGTCCTTTTCATTTTTTCGCTAGGATCATTATTAAACGAGAAATGCGGGAAATTATTAAAATTTTCATTTTCTTACTTTGAAACCACTGTGCGTAACGTTTAACAAAACATGTTTTAAATAAAAAGTAACAAGCATTTTAATTTTTTTAAATCTGTTTCATTTGACCAACAAATTTCGAGTTAAATCAGAAAAACTGATAGAGGGTGCTCGTCAAAGGGTTTTTTTTTAAATAATTCAACAAGTATCAACCGTAAAGGTGAAAACTTTTGCATCTTCTTACATACCTAATTTATTACATTTAATATATTATGTATAAGCAAATTCAGAGCCTTTATCAGGACTGGCTTTTCGATAATCAGAAAATGTTGCGTTAACTGCACAAGTATCAACTCTTTTGGTTCTTATTCTTGATTCGAAAAAAACTATTCAAGTAAATAGCCATTCAGAATTTTGCTTTTTCAAATTTATTTATAACTTAGCACTTATGTTAACGTTTTTTTCATGCCTCTTCTCTCATAAAATTTTCACAACCGCATTCTACTAAAACGGCTTTTAATTTATATCAACGGTTTGTAACCTGGGGGTCCTTAGTAGATTGTGATTCTGATTTTATTTGTATATAAAAAAGAGTAAGCTGATTGACTGACAGATACGTTAGACTCGAAATCATTGAAGATAAAAAGTGGGATTATTCCCACTAAAATTTTTGAAATTCCACCCCTTAGTTCAAAAAGGGGTTAAAATTTTTTTAAGTCTTTCTCCTAAAATGTCAATTTTTTCCCATTCTTACCACTATCACTTTACATGTAAATTTACGGAATTTCAGCTTTTATACTGATTCGTTTATTTAAAAGTTGGAATCCATTTTCCAAAAAAATATTAACGAATATTTTACGTGAACGAAATCCCGGGTAGCAGCTAGTGCATTTATACTATCAGTACATAAATAATTTTCTCTTTGTATCTTAAGGGGGTTTGAACGACATACTAGGGTTAGAGTTTGAGATTGAGAACCACTGGTCTGATTCACTGCTCTGAAACATTTGGTTGGTCATTAAGCTTTTTATCTTTTCAGATGAAATCTTTTATTGCTCTTCAATCTTTGACCAATTCAACTACGCAGGTGGTGTGTACTTAAAACTAATTTTTTTTTTATATCTATACCTAACTGAAACTTCTTATTACAGAAGGTAAAAAGCAGTATAACTTGCACAAACCACATACCATCGTGAGCGACTCAGGTCTGGCTATCTCTCACTTATCTTTAGATCTCAACTGATAAAAACTGTCCACATCTCTTTTGTTACAGATCATTCTGCTTTACAGAATACTAATATGGATTTGGAATGCACTACCAGTATGTATAGTATATACCGAATGTCCCATTATATAAGCACACATATTTAAACTCTCAGAGTTTTTAAAACAAAAATTAAGGGATACGATCAATTAGTGGCGTGGTGACTTGATTATCGCTCTGAACGTTAATGATTATGACACCGAATCTCAAGCAAACTCCAAGATTATTTTTGGATTTTTGTTGAATTGGGCTTAAAAAGTTTCCCCTTATGGGCTATCGAAATTAACTCCATACCGTGTATCAAATTGTTAATAGCTTAGATAAAACTAAACGCTAAGATAACCTAGTTTAGGACTCCCAAAAATCGTTTGTGTTTTTCTTGTTTCCTGTGCTATTATAGATATTTTGATATATTACGGCGCTCGTACGCCTAAGCTATTGATTTTACGAAAAAAAAGGTTATGAGATAAATTGTAAGAAATTTGTTAATGTTTCATTTTGTATATTAATGTTTTTGTGGTAAAATGAATTGCGAAGGACATATTGTCAAAAAAAAAACTATATTTTTCCAATATGGCGGTGCAAACGGCAAACATACGAAGTGTCAAAGCTAAAATTCGGAAAAAGCATATAAAAATCTATAAAACCCCTCATTTTTGAAAGGGTCCACTTGAATGGTCTCATTTAAAAACTGTACTAAAATGTGTAGACCAGAACAAAGCTCATAGTTGGTTTCTAACGATTGATTAAATCATAGTTAAGAACCTTGCAAGATTTTATCGGACCCCATCTTTGCATTAAACTCAGCATTTAAAAGCATAGGAAACAAGATAATACCAAGGGGTTTGAAAACTTGGAGCTTGAATGCCAAAGCAAGTTACGAAAAATCTGAATCAGCCAATAAAATGGTAAAAAAATGAGATACTTAACTATCTCTTTTTCGAATACGAAAACTTATTTGATTATGGATTATCTAAGAAAGCTCCTTGAGAATTATAAATGAGCTTTGTTGAGGTAAAGTGAAACATTGGTTTAATTAAACATTATTAGGTATACTAAGAATTTTTTATTTAAAAATCTAATAATTGAAGTAATATAATCAATTATAAGCAATAAAATTACGAATATTTAAAAAAAATCAGTTTAATGCGAATAACTTACGATCTGTACAAAATATTAAAAACTTGTTTGAGGATAATTTATAGAAAATAAAATGGTCTACAAAAAATGTTAAATAAAATTTTTGGATAAAGTTGATGGTTGTGTCGAAAAATTGGAAAAATGTAAAAATTTATCATCAATCCTACTGTAACCTTGAATAACTTTTGAAGGAATAAACATATCGAAAACTTGTAAAGTACCTTTTTTGTAGAACATTACATTTTCTATAAGAATATGTCATTCCGAAATAATGTTCCAAAATTTTAAAATATAAGAGAATATTTCTCTCATGTTATTTGAATGGAAAATGGAAATTTGCGATGCGACATCTTTAAATATTTAGAACTCAAACTTTCATAATTTTGAAGTCCTTGCATAGAATAAATCTAAATTTTAGATGGCTATACATGCAGGACACCCCGAGTTTAGTGGGACACCCGGTATATTTTACTTAGATCCGTAAATAAGTCACATTTAAAATGTTATTTTAATCCAATTTTCAGGGAAAATTCCGTTGTATAAGAACAGTGTGGAGGAAATGGATACTTTTAATATTGCTCCTGTTCCAACGACAAGTCGTGCCTATTATGGTTTGTATTGTAACGATAGTGTAGATCTAAGTATAATTTTTTTTTTTTTAGAAAACCAACAGCTTATGGGCTTTCCGCTTCCTCCACCTGCATCTAAATCACAAATCAACCAACTCGAGCCGTCAATATATGATAATGTTGTACGTCCAGCATATTCTAGTACAAGCACTCCCCAAAATTCCTCTCAGAGAATTTTTGACTCATACCCAACAAGATTCAACAATAGCCCAGTAAATCGACTTAACACTGGTAATTATCAATCCGAACGCTTCTATAAGTATTCCAGAATATGTTAAAAGTGTATCAGAATGTTTCAATTCAGATTTGTTTTCAGCTTCGCAAATGAACAGATTCCTGGGTCAACCATTGATCACCTCACGGTCGCCAGGTTCAAAAATAACTAACGCAAATAAATTCAAAACAATTATAAATTTTGATGTTTTTTTTAGTTATAATGCAGTCTCAATCTAGAGCTTTTCAGGTAGTCGAAATTCAACGAGGTTGGTACTTATATTAAAAGTTTCCACTTGAAATTATATCCATGAATTTTACAGATCCTCGATTGAACCGGAACCAATCATATCAACGACGTTTGCCGACTATCGATGGTAAATATTTAATGAAAAAAAAAATTATAACTATCCTTTGATAATTTTTAGAAGAACTTCCTCCGCTCGTCCCCATAAGAAAAGATGTCTCATCAGTTCTTCGTAAGTATCCAGATATGAGAGTTTAATGGCGTTTCAAGAGTTACACCTATTTACAGAAACGCCAAAACCACCTTCCAGGCGGAGTAACTGGAGACAAATACCGGGTTTGTTTCCGATTGCGGAAGAAAATCCTGGAGACCTGGATTTTCGTGGTAAACATCCTAATTTTCACTAATATTTAGTACATAAGAATATTTTTACAGAAATGCCCGTTTTATCACGAGTTTTACCACCAATACAAGAATATAATGGGGAAGACCCCCCAATACTTAGTCCAATCTTAAAAGATAATCCTTTTAGTTTTGAATGCAGTAAGAAATTTTTAATTACATTTTTTAAGACTATAACATTTTGTTATTTTATGTTCTAGGGAAACCAGAACTAGCTGTAGTCCTCCCTTTTAGTCGCAGTAGTACAGCAGTTGGTAAGTTATATTCAGTTCTGACAGTACACAGTCACCCAATGTACCATAAGCATAACGGGTAGATTTTATAGAAATATTTTTGTTTATTGGCAAAAACCACGTTAGTACTTTCAACATATTGGAGATTAAATTATTTTTCATTCTAAATTGGCCATCAGGATCTGAGTCATTAATTCCAATATGTTGGCGGGAGTTTGGCATGATTAAGATCGCTCCCGATGGAGGACTCCCCTTATTCTATAATTTGATCACCAGGAGCTCTTCTTTTCAGCCGTCTATCACCTTGGGGTTTTAATAGTAGTGATATTAATTTGTTAGAGTGATGGCGTAGTTTTTCAAAGTGGTTGGTTGTGCGAGCAGAAATAGTATGAGCCACTGATGGAATGTGTAAGTCCCTATGGAGAGTCTCCTTGGTAACATACCATGGGGTATTTACCAGAAGTCTAATTATTTTGGATTGTGTGGCTTTGAATAGTTTTATGCTTGACTCGCTGGCTGATCCCCACAGTTTGATACCGTACATCCAGATCGGTACTATGAAAGCTTTGTAGATAAGTAATTTGTTTTCTAAAGGAAGTTTAGGAAGGGATCACGGACGAGTCCAGGTTGACAGGCGAGCATACTCTTTTTCTTAAAGTAAAAGTCACTTAAACTGATTTGGATTTATTGATGGTAATTTTCCATTTTTGAGCCCAAGTGTTCAGTAGGTCCTAATGATGTTGGAGGTAGTTGGAGATAATATTGGCGTCAGTGTGAGCGGCCATAATCACTGTATCGTCCGCAAACGTCCCACTTGGTGTTTTTTGTGGTAGCCCAGTCCGATGTATACAATAAATATAAGAGAGGCCCTAGAACACTTCCTTGCGGCACTCCAGTTGTTACTTGCATAGGGTCAGAATACTCCTGGTTTACCTTCCAAAGTTCGGGAATACACTTTGTTATTTTGAAAAGTAGACCGTCATGCCAGACCTTGTCGAACGCCTAACTGATGTCTATGAATACTGAGTAGCATTATTTTTTCTTTTCGAAGGAGCGGTTAATTTGCTCGATCAGTCTATGGCATTGTAGGATAATGGAGTTAGATAGTGCGTCTAAATCCAATATTTGATAACAAAGATTGATTAAGCAACTAACATTTTGGTTGCAAATTAAAACAGTTCCAGTTTCCATTTAAGGACGTTTCCAAAGAGCAGTCTTGTAATTGAGATGCAGTATAGTCTTTTGTCTTCTCTCACATGCGCAGAAGTAAAACAACAATCGCACTGCGTCTTTTTGCTATCTCCCACTTGTCAGATTATGAGAAAAAAATAGAAAATCCGAAAAGTACCCGATTTTTTTCCCAGTACTCATACAAAGCTTTTTATTGAACCTTTTAATTGTTTAAGTTTTTGATTTTCTCATCAAAATTTAGTCTTTATATGATCGTTAAACTGTAACACAAAACATACCTCTTTCAACACCCCCTCCTCATTCTAAGTTTTTGTCAAAATTCACTGAATTATCAAATGTTTTATTTATTTATCAGAATGCACAGTCCAGCCATCCCGACGAATATTTCCAAATATAGAGGCGATGCCCAGTCTAACTCCGATTCGGAGGTCAGAACCACCAAGAGATCAATTTCTAAAAATTCGTCAACCCTATGAAGAAAACCGGGAATATCAAAATCGAGTTTTCATGGTTGATGATGTTGAACAAGACAATCCTGTTCTGACTCGGGCCGAAATGCAGATCAAAATGGAATTGGAGCCACTAATGGGCCCGATGTCCAATGCACAGTTCAAAAAGTTCTTAACTGAACAAGAGCGTGCCATTGAACGAAAAACATCTGAATACGAGGTGTCAACAACCACTGATGACGTAGTTCTTCTTGATAACATGCATGAAGACATTTCCCTGGATGATATCCACACGCCATCTACACCCAGCTCCCCTGCAGTTTCAGCTTGTAGCGACAGTCAAGGTAATGACATGTTAGAGGTTCTCATCGACTTCGATCCAAATGAAGATAAGCGCCCAAATAACCCCCGTTAAGTTCACCATCTACCCTGATCAGTATTATAGCTTAAGAAAGTATAAATATAAGCTGTTCAATAATAAATAAGGTAGTTCAGCATTTAAGATAGTTGAACTTAAAAATGAGTGGAAAAAGTTCCATAATTATTTATCGATTTTCGTTAGGTTTTTTAAAACGTAAGTTACTCTGATTTGAATCAGAAATTAAACTATACTACTTATTAAAGACTGAAGGTTATAGTGAGCTTTCATGTTTTCATACTTATTCAGATGACTCGAGTTATTCAAGACGAAACTATTTGAAAACAATGATTTCAGTCAATTGAAATATGATAGTATATAATGAATATGTTACGGGGTAAGTTAGATGATAAATGATCAAACTTAGGTTTACCCAGGTAAACTGGGCTGTGTCCAGAAAACATGGTAATAGTTGAGTCTCACTAATCCAGCGCTTAACAATAGTTCGGTACGTCCATTTGTTTGTTACCATATTTAGACTTAGCCAATGTTTTCTGGGTATTATGGACTTTATCCGGGTAAACCTAGGTTCGTTACTATAACTTACTATAACTAAATTAAGTATTAAGAATGGTCATGTTTCATTAAATACCTGAAATTTGAGATTTGTATGTTTAAATTGAAAACCTTTTTGTGATTTGAACGGCTGATTGATTCTGGTCTAATGTAAGATAATAGCTTAAAGAAATTTTATTGATATGTAAACAATTATTGACACGAACTATAAATATATTTTTTTATACAGTCCTATTTTTAGACAAATTATAAAATTCATGGCTTATTATTTTTAATAAAGATTTGTGCATATAAGTAAAAACAAAATTTTTTATTTATAAATGTTTAAAATGGTATACGGTCCAGCGTTCAAGCTTGTAAGACTAAAAGCATATCAGTCAGCAAATATTTTGGAATTAGAAGTTATAAAGATTTATAATATACAACCGTTTGGGTATTTAAAACATAAATGTTTAGTTACTAACTGATATGCGATAACGTATGGTATGACTAATCAAATACAATATTAGTACAATTTTTACAATATTAGTTGAAACATTTTACAATTTGTAAGATAATTAAGTTATTAGTTAAAACAAACCCTTTTATAGGGATTGTTATAAATGGGGTTTTAGAAATAATTAACGTGCCAACAGTACAATTACAATGTGATCCGACGAAACCGCGATTGACATTTGCGCGCCGACAAAAACGCGACTTTAAAATTGATCCAATACAAGCATCATGACTAAGGACGATGACAATTAGAAAAAAAGCATTTAAATAATCATTTAAAAACGCTAGTTACCAGTTATAAAAAATGTAAAATAAAAATGCCACAAAAAAAAATTTCTGATCCAAATATGGTTATTTGAACCTGTTTACCTGACTGCTGGTAATTCCTCTTTGTAACCAGCATAACGATCAATTAATATGAAAATTGTAAAAATGTATGATTTCATCGGCACTCATTGGTCTATCACACAAATGTCTTGCGCGTTTTTGTCGGTTTATGAATATAAACAAACCTATCAATTACAAGTAAGAAAATATTTTCAAAACTATGAATTGCTGATTTCATATTTATTTTTATATGGGCTGTTCGTAAAATATGTTCGCATACCAACTGAAGAGGGGGGGGGGGTATCAATTAGTATGGCAAAATGTGACAAGTGGGGAGGGGGGTCTAAGAGAACGTAACGTTCACAGTTAACTCAACAGTACTTTAATTTTTTCTCGATTTTCATTTTTTTTTACGAACCACGACAATATGAATGTATGAATAACGTGTAGTTATATATTATGAGTATATTTAAGAGTGTTTTAATATGTTATAATTAAACTAGAAAATATTTCAAAATATTAATATTTATTATATTTTTAATCGAAATATTTATAATATTTAATATATTTACAGGGGGAAGGGTTTAGCATTTGTGATGTAATATTTATAGAGGGGTTGCAAAAAGTGTGACGCAGTCAGACGAAGGGGGAGGGGGGGGGGGTTAAAATTGGCAAAATTTAGCGTGACGTAGTTGATGAATTCCTAGATTCATCACACCTGCTGTATACTTTAAAAATGTGGTATTTAAGAATGTTGGTATGCGTTCAAAAGTTTTTTTTTTACTTAAATAACACTTTCACATAGTAAAGAATATAATCAAACTCAGGAAGCCAACGACGGTTCTAATTGTTTCTATTTTATAAAAGTTGATAGATGTAATTGATTATAAAAATTAATAAAAATAAAGATTTTGGAAAGAGAAATGTCTGATTCAGTTTTCATTCATAAGTTCATTTTAACTCAAGAAAAAGGTTGATGATATAATTTAATAGGTGTATTCCTAACGTCTAGCTATGGTGATGCACAGACACGAAAACAGACAAAAAGCAAGACAACATTGACCAAAAGACAAGAGTGAGTGAAGAACTGTTTCAGCAGGTTCGTTCCGTGCACATCAGTCAGCACAGCCATTGACTTACATTTTCATGACGAGCGCTTATATCGACACTATTTCGGCATGCTTATGCACTGTCTTCTTGATCCTCGGCCATGGTGAAACAGTTCTCTACTTACTGTGTTCTTCATAACAGTTCTTCTGATACTGGAAAAATCAGAGTTCCTGCAGTGGTTCCAATTATGGCTTCCACAAATGATTTTCCAGCACTCTATACTCTCGACTACAGCAGGACAAAGAATACAATCCCCAAATCAATCTACGATAATCTTAAAATCCCAAATTAATCAAAGAACTCGTACGCGTTCAAACTCTTCTGGGAAAGGTGTTACAAATATACCCGACCATACTCTTTAAAGACCCTCGGGTTGATTAAGGAAATGTTCAAAAGAAAAGAAGAAAATGATTACCAATGGAGAGTGAATAATTGGTCTTATTAAGCTCAGGTAGGTATTATACTTTGTTAAAAATTCGAAAATTTTACTTGGATTTCTTCATCTTCTAATTTTGATACCTTAATTATAGGGTAAGGATATAGACATGCATATAAATAGGTAGGTACATCTACTCAAGTAACATACTGTCTCTTTATTGATGCGTCTAATGGGCTCCACACACGTTGAGATCTACATCGCTACATGTCGCAAGTATCAGTATCGTGATACATATCTCACCGTGTATGGGCCGGTCTCAGTATCGCTGCATCGGTATCAGCTGGTATCGTTCTCTGCATTGCTGTACTGCAACCTCGATACCGATCGCATGCGACTGATACATGTTGTAACGTGTGTGGTCACACTATTATGTATCACGCTACTAAAGCATAAGCATTTTGAATAAACTGATGTATGTATAACGTGTAGGAACAGTTGAAACAACATGGTTACAAATCTCAGATGCATGCATCGCCACCTGACGCGATGCAAGTAGCAAGGCAGATCTCAACGTGTATGGGGCCCATAAGAACTATAGCAAGTTAAAAAAAAATCATTGGAGCCGTTTTTATCAAAGATACGATGACATTTTTATTTTCTATTGAGGGCTTCTAGTTTAAAAAAAAAACAGTTTAACTTTGATGACGTTCAAGCTTTTTCTATTCGATTAATAAATGCATTTAAAACACTTATCGTTTAGACAATTTAATAGGATCAATCAACCAAAAAAAAGTAAAAATAAAAAAGCAACCTCTTTGTAGAGCAATATAGAACGTTCACATTTATTGTCTTAACGCCCGTTCCTAAGTACCCAAAGTGTACAATTCAAATCAAAATGATCGATACTAAAAATATTTTCTTTAGTAACCTTAAATAGCGACATAAAATTTATAAATGGATGAGACAAAAAAGATAATAACAAAATATAAAGCACTAAAGTTCAAAAAAAACTTTTTATAAAGATTTTTACATACGGCAAATATTGTCATAAAAGAACATATTACAATTATTTCGGGACCACCTATTGGCGCAGTGGTTAGAACAGTAGTTCTCTCCGCTTCATGCGTCAAGGGGTATGGATTCGATCACCGTTGAATCCTAGACTTAAGATTCTAGACCTAAGATTAAAATTAACCAACAGAAATTTTCTATGTTTAGACAGTCGTGATATGACCATAGATATTAAAGCGACTTAAAACACCAACAAAAAAAAAATTTACTAACCGTGACAATATGTGGACGTCTGTTTGATTATACATATTTTTATCCAAGAACTAATGGTCACCAAACATGTCCTATTAAATATCTATGAAATTTTTCACGAAAGAAAATATATTTTAAATACAACAGTTCCGAATCAACCACCGTTCTCAAATACCCGACCTTCCCCTAAATTATGTAAAATTATTTTTTTTTTAAATTTGTTTTATTGACCATCAGGACAGTGGTCCTTTTATTCAATCTGCTGTCTGGCTCAGGCTTGATTGAGAATACTCCCAATAGAGCATATCTTTATACCAGAACCAGGACACGGGGCACCTTCCTCTTTAATCGCCTACAATTTTGAGGCTCCAGAGCTGGTAACATTAGTAGATTCGGATGTTGATGGAGCTTTTTCTAGTAATTAGTCGTACGTGTCTTAATCTTACTGGTTACTGATATTATTGTTAAATCCGTACGCAGGGCTTCATTGGTCATGTACCATGGAGCGTCTGCCAGCTGTTTGAGCATTTTTGATTGAGCTCTTTCTAATATTTTAATGTTGGACTTTCGGGCAGAGCCCCAAAGCTCAATCCCGTACGTCCAGATTGGGACTATTATTGTTTTGTACAAAAATATTTTGTTCTCAAGGCAAAATTTGGAGCGTTTTCCCAAAAGCTAGAGTAGAATCTTAAACCTGTTGCACATCGTTTTCCTTTTTTTGGGAACTGTGATGTTTCCAAGTAAGCCTTCGGTCCAGATAGATCCCTAGGTACTTAGCACTGTCTGATGAGGGGATCTCGACAGAAATTAGGGTAACCGGAGGGCATACTACCTTTTTGAGTGCCAAGGTGATCTGCACTGATTTGGCTTCATTTGTAGTGATTGTCCATCTATTCGTTCACGTACTGAGCAGATCCAGGAAAACTCAAGTTAAATACGAACATTTTAATTGCAAGTCAACTATTGAATTTGTAGTTATTTCATTTCAAAGTTTAAATTTTAAATTGAACTTTTGGCACTATATGATCAAATACTTGATCTTAAAAATTATGGTACCAATACTTGACTAATGAATCCATAAAGATTGTTTACTTTTCATGATTTGTATAAGCAATAATTTCATTGCTATGTATAATTATTGCCTATACTAATACAAATATTGAAGTCGAGCCATTTCATATTTAGTGTAGTTGAAGTTATCTTTAAATATATATCCAGGTTGAATGTTCGAATTCCATTTGAAGCGGTTAATATGAAACCTTTGAAATAACCGGTTTTAGCGGGGAAACAAACCTTATCGATGCTCGTGAGCTTTTTACGTTAAATGCCATTTTCTATTCTGAAATGCATATGAATTTTTATAAATTTCATTACCAAAAATATACAAAAATCTTTAAAATACCCAAAGTGAATAAAAAGCTTTTTTTGGGTTTGAATACCTATGTAGGTTTTATCATGTTCATATATTAACTGAAAAAATTCTCTTGTTAAAAATAGGATGATAAGGATGAATAAGGGTGATAAGAATACAATTAGTAAAATTATTCAAGACAACTTATCTATTTAACTGGGAAATTTTTAGGTGACTAACCAACAAAAGCTTTTGTTGCCTATAAGAAATTTAAAATTATAATAGTCTATATTTAACCGATAAAAATTTAATGAGCATGCACGCAATTTAACTTCAAGATACGAATTAATTGAATATTTTAATGAACAAGGACAGTACCTGGTGATGATTCTAGATCTCTTTTTAATGAACATCCCATTGTTCCTATCCAAATGATATGAATCATCTGAAATTGTTCAATTTTAGAGAGATATTTACTATCAAATGGTACTTTTAGAATACATTTTTATCGGTCGTGCAAATTTTTTTAGTTGTGATTAGTTTTAATTGGTATGTTCTTTGTTTCCAATCGGTATATAAGCAACCAATTCTTGGTGCTTTTCATTTAATTTTTCCTGGTCCTTGAAGAAAGTAACGGTGCTCCAAAGGATCAAGATGAAGCTCTTCGTTGTATCTCTGCTCATCGTCACATTCTGTTTAGTTTCGGTAAGAATTATTAACACTGCTTTTAGTATGGTTTTTCATTAATTTTTTTAAAAAGCTTGTTATGCTTTGTTGCAAGTCGGATTTTTTTACTGAAACCAAAACGGCGATTCCGCAAGATGTAACCACGAGAAATGATCACTTTTACTCAGGTAATGTTATTTTAAACAATTTAATGCATAGTTTATTCAATAAAGCACAAAAAAGCGCAATTAGAAGAAAAAAACGGTGGAAAATACCTTTCTGAGTAAAACACTGTAACGTTTTTGCTAATTTGTTTCACTATATGCACTATTTATTTAGCACTGCACTGTTCACGATTTATTTTAAACTCGCGATTCATTATTTATGTAACACTCATGATTCACGATTTATTTAGCACTGTATCGACGATGTATTTATCACTGGGAGTTGTCCTCGAATCTTTCAACCCCACCCATTCAATTGCTAGAACATTCGATTCAATTGTCTAATCATCTGTTCTTTTCTCATCTATCAAAAATTTTATTGAGAAATGTCCAGGAGTTTTCTTCTTCGTCATTCGCCAAGTAATCCTTTATTGGTCAATCAGAAACAGAAATAATTTTATTAGAATGTTCTCGAAGTTTCTTTGCCCAGTCGACTATGCCCCGCCTTTATCCACCTTTCACGCTTCGTTGGGGTACTCAGCGTGAAGTTAGACAAGAGGTCTAAGACGGTCTAAAGAGGGAGGCCTCTTCCCACACAATCGTGAGCCTAACCCCTCAGGCTCCCAAGACTGTGACAATACTAAAAGTAGCTATCAATCGAGTGAGAGCGTTGAGTGCGGGAACAGTCAAAAAGTGTTTTTCATAAATAACTCAAACATCAGGTCACTAAGTGACTTGGTGGACTAGATAGCTACCCTATACGGCAATGTTCGAATCCTTATGAAAACCCAAAAAGTTTTCATTGGTTTTCGGAGTTGACGGTCGCTAATGACCATAGTAGTGATGCGACATTTAAAAAAAATGTCGCAATTGTTGATATTTCTCTTTAAATCTCATTAAGTATTTATACTAAAAACAAAGAGGGGAACTTATTTTAAGGGGTGTTTATTTTATTTTATTTAGTAGAGATCATATTTTTTACTAGAAGGTACGGTTTTCTAAATATTAAAAAAAAAACTTAACAAGAGTAATTTTCAACTCCTCTTTCAAATAATGCTCTCAAAAACACCCACAGTCCACCATTTTTCCAAAAACTTCATTCACTGGACCTATAATTAAGGCGTATGTTTTATATATGGAAAAATATCTGCTGCGACGCGTCACAGTACCTTCTTTTACATGAAACTCACTGTTGATTAATAGAACATATATAAATCGTCCTTATTTGAATTTTCCGAGGAAAAAGTTTCAAATAAAAGTTGTAGGTATTAATGAGTACAAGAACTGTAGCAAGTTTTAAAAAAATCGTTAGAGCCGTTTTTGAAAACAATTGAAAAAACTCATAAACCTATAAAAAAAGTGTGGCCAGTGGGTAACCGATTTAAACCAAAAGCTTCGCGGCACAACTAGATGTTATGAAAAGGCGAAATTCCAAGTTTTTCGATACGATATCCCTGTCACACATTAACATTTCTCTAAAAAAACACTTTTTGGATTTAGGGGATCTCAACATCTGTCACTTTTCCGGTGAAAACTCGAAATAAAAATTCAATCCGATTACAATACTTCCTTTGCTATATAGAAGTTAAAGAAAGTAAAAATGAAAACCTTAACAAATTTTAAAATAAATAAAATAGTTCTAAAATAACCGACGTGGCGCTGTTGTATGTAAATTTGATTAATTTAAATCCTTTTTTTAATACCTCCTTCTTATAACAATTTAACCCACAGCTGAATTTTTGTTAATTTTGTTTAGACGGAGAAGACACGCTTATAAATATGTTTCGGGAAATTATGGAAAATCTGAATGAGAACAGTATGGAATCATGGGACTCAACAGTGGAGCAATTAGAAACAACGGAAAACTACTCGAACTTCGTAAACGATCCGGCCCGTCGGAAATTACTTGGTTTATTAAGCACTGAACAAAGCGACACTGAAGATTCATCTGTGAAAGAATACTACCACAAATTCGATAATCTTATCGATGAATATGCTGAAACGATTTTGCTCTCCATACAGCGACAGTTTCCAAAAGAGTCGATATCAGTAAAGAAAGACTTGAGCACCGTCGACAATACAAACAAATCTGAACAAGCAAAACAGGAAATGATGTCCCAAATGCTCGACTTCCTTGGACTGCAACCGAACGAATCGGAACGAACTGTGCACACGGCCGATACTGAACTAGTCACATTTTACACCCGTACTAAAATGGATGCTGACTTCCGCAAAGCATTCGCTGAACAGCTGACGCGTAAGCTTGTCACAATGTTGGACGATCTATCGACTCGGCATCTAAGCGTCTACTCGGCCGTAAAGCTTCAAGCTATACGAGATGCTAAGTTTGAGGAGCTTGATGCCCAGTTCCGATGCAATACAGTGATGGATCAATTTAAAAAAAACATTTGTGAAGAACTGTTGATCATCAAGGAAACTAACGTTCCATCAAACATTCTCTTGAATATTTTTCAAAAGACAGGAGATCGCGACAGTTACATCGAAGCATTAACTGATCAGATCGATCACTTTTTTTTTGACTTGCTTCGACTTCAATATGATCCATACTATTAAAATAATGAATTACGTTACATTAAAGATATACTTAGATGTATTTAAAGTAAAAGAAACCAAAAAAAAAAAAAAAATGAGATTCTCTTTAAAACCTTGTTCTTAAAATAGTTCTGAACTGATTCAGAACTGTCGCAAAAACAGTATTCAATTAAAATAAATAACATTCTGAACACTTATAAAATAATTGTACCTTATTAGATTCGTTTAAATAAAAGGAGGAAACTCCGAAAATATTATAATGTGTTTTATTAGGTCTAATACCTGATGTTGTTATTAATTTTCAGTTGTGGTCGATTAAATCGATAGTTCTTGTGAAACAATTGGATAAATAGAAAAACTTATAAGGACACCTTTTGTAAAAAAGTGTATGGTTAAAAAAAAGTTTGGTAACATTTTTCAAGATTTTCACCGATAAGCTTTACTAGGAAGCTTAAATTGAGTTATGATTTTATATCATATAGCTGATACCTGCCCGCTTCGCTGAGCGTATCTAAATTAATCTGATTGAATAATAGAAATTTTTACCCAAAATAAGAAATTCAGCTATTTTAAAAAAACAAAAAAATAACTAGATATTTCTAGACCTTTGTTTCATAAAAAATTTATAAAAATCCGTTAAACTATTTTGCCAGGAATAGATATGAGCTATTTTGTAGGTAGGTTCTTTACGTTTTTTGAATATTGTAAAATACCTATACTTGTGTTCCTTTAAGACTTGAGAACATTTCACACCAAATGTCATATGAAATCATTTATTAATTTTAGTAGAATGGATTAGTAGCTATCCTTTAGGATACGTACCTTTTTTAGCTTGGATAATATTCAATGTGTTATCTTAAGATGTGAGGTATTATAGGATATAGTATTATTTTAAATCCATTATGTCTTATGGACAGGTCTGCTATTTCCCGGACTCCAAGATTAGACAACGGATTAATATAGATCTTGCTAAAATAAATTGAAAATTAGGAATATAGTTTTTTGGTAAAAAAATAACGCGATGGTCACATCTAACTTGCTATTTTCTCTCAAACAATTAGTTGGGCTGAATTTCTTTTTGTTCTGGGAGCTCTGTCTAGCGGCTTCACCAATCAGGATCACATAAGTCGAACTGTCTGTTTTGGTTTTTTATTCTTTCGGGTGTCATTTTGGAACTAAGATATTTCTTTTTATGAATGAAATTATATTTACTGCAGAGGATTTTCTTCTCCTCCCTCGATAGACTATCTTCCACCCTCTTCCCCATAACTCCCCTTATTTGAATTTTCTCAGGAAACCGTTTCAAATAAAAGTTGCAACTTTTAATGAGTCGAATAATCATTGCAAGTTTAAAAAAAAAAGTTGTTTCCAAAAAAAAGGAAGTGAAATACCCCACAGAACAGCGTAGGGCTTCCCGCTAGCCAATTTCAACCACAAGTTTACGTCTTCTCTCTGCCGCTCGTTTTCGTATCTCTTCTCTCTCGTCGTATGTGAACTTTAAATTAATTGAAGAAAATTATAGTTTTCAAGATGTAACTAACTTTTTTTTGCGTTGGAAGGAACACGTGAAGGTCAAGAAGCGGGAGCTTGAAATGAAGTACAGAAGGATGCACTGGCTGCTTGGAAGACACGCAGGACTGAGCACACACAATAAAGTCCTACTTTAGGTTTGTTCCAGACGGCAGAACAAATCACGTCCACGTGAGACAAAGAGCAAGGCACACTGACCAAGAGACAAGAGTGAGTCAAGACAAGAAATCTTTCAGCCCTCAGTCGCTTGGCCGCATTAGGCCAGGATTCGAGATTTGTACGTACCTTTTCATGAGTATGGTTTGTATCGACATGGATTTGGAGGTGTTTAAACACTATATAACCGGTTTGTCAACTAGTCGGGACTTGCCGCTTTATGCTCTTTACTCACTCTTGTCTCTTGGTCAATGTGCTTTGCTCTTTGTCATTTATGGACGTGTTTGAACACCCTCAAATGGACAAGTGGATCAAACCTTTTATAGACACATTTTAAAACCTATTTGGACGTACGGCATCCAGCTTTGGGGCTGTGCAAAGACTACAAACAAGAAAGCTATCCAGACATTCCAAAATAAAGTGTTCAGAGGCATAGTCAATGCACCCTGGCACGTTAGGAACTCTGACGTACACAGGGGTTTAAATGTCAACACGGTTGAGGAAGAAATTAGGAAAAATGCAAGAAAACACCATCAGCGTCTTTGACTCCACCCGAATCCTAAAGTCCAGAAGATGCTTAATGAGCTTGCTCCTCCTCGTCGGCTCAAGAGAATAAAGCCAGCTGACTTGATGTAGCTGAGCGTTTTTTATTTTATATGGGAACAGCCACTGGGCAGTTTCCCGTCACAAAATTTTATCGGATAGACAAGTTACTAAATGAGCAAAGCTCAGGTGCAACATATTGGTTTAAAAAAAAAATAAAATAAATAACTTTTTTTTCGATACACGTTTTTTTATTCATTTCTTCAATTGCACCTGTAACATCCGTAAATAACCAAATGGGGTCATCATGACCGAAGGCACTTGTTATCAACCTATCATCTTTACATAGTATAAAACAACGTCGCTGCCGCTGTCTGTTCCCTGAAATCTTCTAAACTACACAATGGATTTTAATGCAGTTTTCAGCAATTGATAGAGTGATTCAAGAGGAAGATTTGGAGGTGTAATACATGCATATTATAATAGAAAAAAGTCGGGAAATTTAAAGATTTATAATGTGAGGTCATAATCAACTTTTTTTGTACATACATTGCAAACGCTGGCTAAACCTTACGAGATTGATCAAACACATATGCGGCGAAATTGTGTATCTTAAAAAGATTGATAAAAAAGTCCGAGACGGTAAATGCCTATCTCCTAAGGATAACCCACAGGAACCATTTTTATCTTTTACACATTACAAAAAAAAAATATTGGTTATTAACCAAGTTATATTAAACAATACAGTATTATTCCTTATCCAATTAAATACATTAGATACGTTGTGCATTTAATGTAGATCAAAATTGCCGTCTACATTATATTATAAAAATGAATATCTTAGAAGATATCACAGATTTAAAAAGCGTTGGTAGAGCGACTGGATATTGTACGTCGTACGTAGAGACCGTTTTATTGCTATCTGTATCTTATAAATATAAACATGTTATGTTGGTCCTTATTTAGAACAAAAACTCGAAAAATTCTACACCAATTAGGTATGTAAGGTACATGTACTCTTAAAAGAGTACGGCTGGTCACCCTACATAGGATAGCATAACAGTTGAATCCTACAGCAATTTTCGTGATATTTTAAGGTAAATTTTGTTAAAGTTCGGGAAATAGCATTTAACGCATTTTCATCAAGAAGGCCTGACCAATTTTGACACAGTAACGAAAGAAATCTCTGCAAAGTTTAAATTAAAAAACTGACAAAGTTTACTGGAAAATAAATATAAATCTATATATTAATACGTGAAGCAAAAATTTTAAACCCCTTTTACCGAATATTATACGAACGGAAGAGTATGAAATTTGGCACAATTGAAGTTTATATGGGGAAGTTGCGTTATGAGATAATATTTTTTTATAATAATGCTTCAAAATACCTTAAATTAATGAAAAAAGGCGTCACACACACTACCACGCGTTTGACACACACAGACACACAATACACACAAATATGTAGATTTTTAAATCTCAGTTGTTCAGTTTGACCACAGACTTCAACCATATTCCAAATGTCATTATTTAAACAAAATATTGTAAGAGGAATTTAAATTTTGAAATTGTAATTATTGAAATTGAAGGAAACAAATTTAAACGATTATTTGATTATTGAGTAATATTATTAAAAATATATTTAAAAGATACGTATAACTTCAAATACACAACGTTTCAACCATTTTATTTGCTCTTCATCGGGTGTTTCTTGATTATTATATAACGTATAAATAATTCATACTATATTCTTTTAGCAAAATCATTCAAATAAATTACACAAAAAATTAATTTAGGTAGGTAGGTACTATTTGAAAAAAAAAGCTTAGCTTAATTCAAAGTTTTAAACAGGACTTGTGCAGCCTATTTCCATTTTTTTATCTTTGGCTTTTAAATGAAAAAATCTAAACATAAAGGTAGGTACTTTTGTTTTACTTTTGAACGTAGGAAACTCACTTGAAATTACTTCTGATGTTTCATAGTCATATTTTTTTTTGTTTGTCTAAAAATTTTTTCAGAATACTGTAATTTGAATTGACATGCAACATTATAAAAAGAAAAATATCTGCTGCGTGGCGTCACAGTACTTTCTTTTACTTTCATTTATGAAACTCGCTGTTGGTTAAAAAAATATATAAGCACCTTATAACTATACATAGCAGAACTATATGCATACAACATATATGTATTTATGAATTCCCAACCTTCACCCCAGAACCGTCCTTAATCGAATTTTCCCAAGAAAAAGTTTCAAATAAAAGTTTTAGCCATTAATAAGTCTAAGAACTATCATAAGCTTAAAGAAAATCTTTGTTGCCGTTTTCGAAAAAGTTTGAAAAAGCTCAAAAACTCTGAGAATAAAGTGGAGCTTTCGGTTAACCGATTTCAACTAAAAGTTTCACGACAAAACAAGATATAATATGAAGGAAAATTTCCAAGTTTGGTAAAATTCGGAAAAGCGTTCGATACGATATGGCTGTCACACACAGGCACACACAAACATGTTTCTAAAAACTACTTTTTTGAACTTAGGAGACCTCAAAACATGTATGATATGAACGAATTGATATTTAGTTTTAAAATTTTTAGAGAATATTCTGAAATAATTTTGTAAAAGATTTATGGAAGAAAAAAAATAACTATTTTGAAACCTCTACACCTATTTCCTTCCTTAACTTAAAATAAATCTTTTCAATCATTATATGATGCACTTTCTTTAAATGAACCTTGAAGAAAAAATTAGTCAAGAAATTATTTTCCAAACACTCGCAAATGCAATTCATTATCTGCTGTAGTTAGCTTAGTAACTAAAGTTTTTGAGGCAGTTACAAGTGAAGTGTACCCTTAAGTATGTAAAAATTGTAACGAATTATGGTCGAATTTTGACCACTGGGCGACCTCTAGTTTCAATTAAGACCTGATAAAATTAATAATGAAATTTTTTACAAATATTTGAACTTCTTTATGGTTCATTGTCGAAGATATTAATTAGAAATAAACGTATTTAAATAATATACTAAGTTTTAAGATAATTAACAATTACTTAAGGGAACTAATTTTAATGAAGTTTTGTTAATGATACCAGAGATCTTAACGTATTGAATACCATTTATCCTAAGAAATAGGCACGGTTCCTGTAGGATAACTACGAATCTATTCTACTAAAATAGCTGAACGGTTATAAATGATATTTGAAATGAAAAAATTTTAAGTCTAAAAGAACGTTTTATATTTAAAATTGTAATGAACCTGTAAGTCAAAATAGATTAATTTTTAAATTTCGTTGTGAAGGTAGGGAATCAATTAAATTTAGATACTCCCAGCAAAGCGAGCAGATATCAGCTAGTTTCTGATAAACCTGAAGAAGATGAAACAATTAGTATTCATTCGGGATGTCATCATTAGTCCCAAAACGAGTGGGGTCATTATGACCCGAAGTCTTCTTTACCCTCAAAATAGGTGGCCTAAAGATACAATTTTCCTTATCTCTTCTCGATGATATTATTTGAATCTGGAACGTCTGTAAGTAACCAGGAGGGGGGGTCATTATGACCGAACTACTTTTCTTAGGTAACCATTTCTGATAAATCTGTAGGAAACATAATTAGCACGTATGTGGTATGCTCGGAATGAAATTATTAGACATTATTATATTCTTGAATGATTTTGTCATTTTTTTTTCTCAGTTTGGTCGATTTCTGTCAAGTTTTCTTGCAGTGAATTTTTTTCCGTTGGATATTTCTATTTTAGTTCTAATAATTTCTTTTAGTTATATCTCAGTTCAGAATTATCCTAAACTCTCAATAGTTCATGTGTTAATGATTGTATTGATTTTTCTTGTAGTTTTCATAACAATCTGAAAAAATGTTTAGTTATATAAGGAATACAAGCTTAAGTGATAAAATTTGATGGAAATATATTTATTTGGAAGGGTTGTTTGTGGGGTTGAAGTGTCTGATGAAATAGTGTTGTTGTGGCGAGCGTCTCGAAGTTGTCCGCTCCGTGTTATTTATGTGATGCGCAGCCACGAACTCGACGACGCCGAGCGTCGTGTGGCGTCGCCGAGCGAGTTGCAGCAATTCGGCGACGCTCGTAGTGCGTGTGTGCGGTGCAAACGGCGTAAAGAGTGGTGGCTCAATACACGGAGGGAGAGCAGCGTCTATCCACAGCAGCGACGGCGTGTAGTGTGAGACCGTCCGTGTACTTGTCAGGACGCTGTGCCATCGCGTTTCATATGCGACGCCGCCGTTTCGATCCGTGATCCGTGTTCCGTGCTCAGTGCTGACATCGCTCGCCGTCGAGGGATGACATAACACCGTCGACCACATCATTCACAACGTGCCACAGCAATTGTTGTTCGCGCTCCAACAACGCCCCATTCGTGTCCGGAGCACCCCGGCGCCATGCCCCAGTGACTTGTCCGACGCAAAATTCGCACCAACTGTGTGCGTAACTGCGTGCGTGAATCCTTGTGCGAGGAAACTTGCATCGACTCGTGCGCGCATCACGGCCTCATGTACCACCATTTTCCGTCTTCTTCGCCCGCGACGCGCCGTCTTCACATTGTGGCGACTATTTTTCCGTTTCACGATTTTTCCTCGACTTTCCCGCACGTTTATATTTAGCGGAAGACATCGAGTGGCGTCGTCAGAATCGTCGCTCTGCCGTTGTAACGTCGCAATCGCTCTCTGTGTACCCAGTGGCGTCGTGCGCCATTCATCGCCATTTATTGTTATTGTTATTGTTGAAATTGTTGTTGTTTGTGTTGCTGGCGTCGCCATCGCCACATCGCCATCGTCGTCATCCACCCTGTCGACGTCAGTGGCGTCCGTCCGACCTCATCGGATCGGAAGTCTCTAAGGCATGTTCATTCCCGACACATTGCGAAGCTGTATGGTGGAACCTGATGTATCATCTTATCTGCAAACACCCTCTTCAGGACAGGTGCTCTCATCAATTATGAACACCCACTCTACTACCCCGACTCGGATCTGTACTGTCTATAATATGTAATTAACATAAAATATTAACCTACAGTGTTGTGACAGCCCTGCACAATTGTTCTTGCGTCCATTTTTTATCATTATTTTTTTTAACATCAATTAATTTCTACTACTAACCAACATACTTTCTATCTACTCTCTTCTTTCTATCCACTTTCTTAATTTGTAAGCGCGATCGAAGACAATTTTCGATGAGAGGATGGGGGCGGGAGGGGGTTGACCACCCTTAAACCCGCTCAGATACCCCTCCCCCGAGAAACAAAAAAATGGAAATTTTTTTCGTTCAATGTTGATACACCGTGTATTTATAAAACATATATCGATGAGAATTCATGTGTGGAAATCAGTCCCAGTTTAATGCGTCAAACGAATGCCTAGAGATGCTGCGGCGTTATTTTTAGTCTCGAAAATTTCGTGTAGCGTAGTTTCACGCGACAAAACGTGTGAGAAAAGTGGCTCAGAATTCAGAACGCTACCAGGACATATCTCTATATCTATTTCTTGTTTCAATTTAAAAAAAAAAAAAAAAAACAACAAAAACAAAAAGTTTTTTTTTTTTAATTTTTACAATCGGATTTTGACAGATTTTTCCTCGATTGAAACACCGGACCCCCCACCACATCCCTTTCATTAAAGACGCTCCCCTCCCCAAGCCCCCCTCTCTCGCTCAATCTATCTCTCTCGTTCTAAAGATATATATACATATATATAAACACCATCTTCAATCCACATGTCGTGCTCATTTCATCTCTATCTGTACCTATTATCTCTGTTAAAAATTCCCAACTTGGCGACACATGAAATTTTTTCCAATTTGGTCATGCAAATTAATTTCTAGAATGGCATGCAAATATCACTGTACTTTTTGTTGTTCGTTTCCTTTTTCTTCATGAATGTCAATGTTTAACTCTAAGTACATTATATTATGTATAATTGTTGTCGTGAATTATTTATATTATTATTGTTATTATTATTATTATTAGCATCAAACATGAAAAAAACCAACAAATTATCAATTAATTTGTTCGTTTCTTAATTTATTTTCTTTGTATCAATATTTGCTGTTGTTGTTGTTTAATTGTTGTTGTTAAATGTTGTTGAAATTAATGGATGGACCTCCCGAACTTCGACAACTACCATTGCCAGAACTTTGAAATCACCCCCAATATCAAAAAAGCTGCTAACCACCTTAAATGTATTTTAACTAAAAACAGAACATCCGAATACCACGTTAGCAACTCCCATTAAAAAAATTAAGGTTATGTTTTGCATACATAACCTCAAAAATCACAACGAGGCGGCCATTTTATCTTTATAATTATTGAAGCATCAAAAACGGACAAATCAAATGATTTGTTCGTTTCTAAATTTATTTTCTTTTTATCGACATTTGTTGTTAGTATTGTTTAATTATATTATTACAGTTACGTAATTTTGCCAACACCTTAAAATCACCGTATCAAAAGGGTGCCACGAAATTGCCTAAATAGTAACTAAACTAAACTAAAATAAAAAAAACAAAGCATCCTAGTTAGCAATAATCGACTTACAATTTTAAAAGTAAGGTTATTTAAAACACACCTAACCTTAAAAATTAATTGGAAGTATCAAATAACAAATTATTTATTAATTTATTTGTTTCTAAATTATTTCCCCTTTATTTAATTCCCCATATTTGGTATTGTTGTTAAATGTTGTTGAAATTAAAAGATGAACTATTTCAACAATAGCCTTGGCCAGTTCTTTAGAACCACCCAATTAAAAAAGCTGACATTTAACTCTTTAAACTGTATCTAAACTACAGATTCATTACTTGATTTGATTTTCAAGTTACTTGACTTAAATTTGGCTTGAAATCAAGCCAAACTCAAGTCAAACGTTCAATTGAAATACTTGTCCAGTCAAACATTGAACTAACACATTAGTAAAAATAATGAATGGAAAAATTTTTCCACATCTACCATTTCCAGTACTTTAAAATCACTCTATAGGAAAAAGGTGGTATGAAATCTCTCAACTGTTTATGAAAAGATTCAATAATTTACTTGATTTACAAGTTACTTGGCTTTAAATCAAGCCAAACTCAAGTCGATATTTAAATACTTGATTCATTACTTGATGTGATTTTCAAGTTAATTAAATTAAATTTGGCTTGAAATCAAGCCAAACGTTCAATTGAAATACTTGTCCAGTCAAGCATTAAACTAACACATTAGTAAAAATAATGAATGGAAAAATTTTTGCGTCAGCATTGAATTTACTAGTTATTTCATAATAAAGATAAAATGTTCAGCTTAATTCGTCACACAAAATTTTCAGTTACTTGAATTAAACATTTCATAATCTTAACTGAAAAAGGACAACCGAATACCTAGCTAGCAATAATTTACTTCCAATTAATAATAAATTTATTCGTTTCTCAATTTAATCTTTTTGTATCAATATTAGCTGTTGTTGTTTAATTGTTGCTGGTAAATGTTGTTGAAATTAATGGATGAACCTTTTAAACTTGGACAACAACCATAACCAGCTCTGTAAATTCACGCTATTAAAAAAAAGCTGGAATAAAACTCCCTTAAATATATGTAAACTAAAAAAAATCCGAATATAGGTTAATAACAACCAAATTCTTAAACATTTAGGTTATGTTTTGCACATACAACTATAAAAAGCAATCACATCAAAATTATATGATCATATTATTAATATTTTTAATTATTGGTAATATAAAAGATCAACAAAACCAACAAAGTATCTAAATATTGGTTCGTTTCTTTTTTTTTATCAATATTTGCTGTTGTTGTTGTTAAATGTTGTTGATTTTAATGGATGAACATTCCGAACTTTTACGACTATCATTTCCAGCTCTTTTTAAACCACCCTATATAAAAGCTGGCACAAAATTCCCTTAACTACCTATCTGATATGTATCTGAAACCAATAAAAGGACATCCGAATCCTTTGCAACAATCGACTTTTATTTAAAAATAGTAAGGTTATGTTTGTCCACATAACCTTAAAAACCAACAATGTTAAAATTAAACGACCATTGTTAGTTAAATTTTAACAAAAAATGGTTTTTAAGACCATGTACCATACCAATGGTGCTTAAGTGTTTGCTTGTCGCGTCGAAATTTCGTAAGGGTTGATCCAAACTCAATATTGCCTATGTTAGAATGGCCTAAATACGTCGTCGTTAATGTTTTCGATTAATGTGTGTGATACGAGCCGGATGCAAAACGTTCTAATTGTTCGATATTTGCGTTTATCTTGTTCCAGGATGAATTTCATCCGTTTATCGAGGCCCTTTTACCGTTCGTCAAATCGTTCTCGTACACATGGTTCAATTTACAAGCGGCCAAAAGAAAATATTACAAAAAGCATGAAAAACGAATGTCTCTAGAGGAAGAGCGACAGTGTAAAGATGAGCTTCAAGTAAGTGACTGATCGGGACTTTGATCGGGACTTGATCATGTGCTTTCGTTACAGAACGAGAAAGCCGAGGTGAAACAGAAGTGGGCATCGCGGCTTTTAGGCAAATTACGTAAAGACATAACGCAGGAATGTCGCGAGGATTTCGTGCTCAGTATTACGGGGAAACGGACGACAATGTGTGTCCTCTCGAATCCCGATCAGAAAGGCAAGATGCGAAGGATCGATTGTCTCCGACAGGCCGACAAGGTGAGTGCTCCAGTTTCGATAAAAAGTTTGGCCTATCCATGATGAAATGTTGCAGGTGTGGCGTTTGGATCTGGTCATGGTGATATTATTCAAAGCAATTCCACTCGAAAGTACGGATGGTGAGCGGCTCGAGAAAAATCCCGAGTGCTCTCAACCAGGACTCTGCGTGAACCCGTATCACATCAACGTCTCGGTGCGGGAACTCGATCTCTATCTAGCGAATTTCATCAACAACCACGGTAAGTGTCATCACTTTCTCGTCGCAAATGCGAATACAAACCACGTCGAGTGCAATACGCATAAATTATCGATATCAAAATTCCTGCCACAAAGCTACCCGAATGTTTATATTGGTGTTACGAACTTCGATGCACTTGATGAGTTGCATCGGAATGTCATCGTACGTGACTCGCGTACCATCCACCATCACTCGCATACAATGCATTTCAACTAACTGCAAATTGCTTAAACGGACAATTCGTATTTCACAGATGCGTTCAACTGTCACAACAACCGCAAAGACGATGAGCGCAAGCAAAAGAACAACTACAACCCGTACAACGGCGTCATTTGCAACGAGATCATTTTGGCAACAGGGGTTTTCGGCTCGTCCGAACTATGGAAACTGTCCAAGCCGTCGATACTCTACGACGTGCCCGACTCACAGACAAATTCGATCAATTCGATCAAGACCGAACAGTCGTCCTACTACTGTAACAATTACTCGAATCAGATCAGTAATGTCCCGGTTTCGATTAGCGAATCTCCCGACGACCGAGGCATACCAACAGCCACCACAATCACCCAAACCATGCTTGTTCCCAGCACATATTGTAAGCAGCTCGCTTTTATTGCGGGTTTGTTACACTCTTATTTCACACGGTTCCCTCATTTCAGATCCACTCTGTACAGTCGATGGTGGACCCCCGCCAGATCGGTGTAGATCATCGCCCCGGCCCGAAGAAATTGACTATGGTATACACACGCTTTCAATCCAAATTATACCTTTTACAAATCAATTTCGTCCATTCTCATTTTAAATTATAAATTAGTTACAAACGAATTGAGAAATCAATGAGTGTCCACAGTTGGTTAAAAAAATTATAATCAGTAGGGTGTTCCCAAAAAAACCTTATGATGTCCAAAAATCGATAGTATATATTACTAGCTGATCCCCGCCCGCTTCGCTGGACATAGCTAAATTGAACTGATTAATTAATAGAAACCGTCATAGCAAAATATAAAAAAGTCATTACAGTTATGTTGACATAAAAAGATAGTAAAATTTGTAAAGATGGGTAGATGAAAATTTTATTCTGGATAGGATTTGCGTAAAATCCGTTCTTAGTACGCGTCTACATGGTAAGAGGAGTAACTATGTTGAATTTCAAGTCGATCGGACCTATAGTTTCAGAGATCTCGTGATAATCTATCTGATCTCGTTTTTTGCTTATATATATATATATATATAGATTATATTAAGAATAAAAGATTAATATTATTAGTGCAGGTTAGATTAGCTGTTTACCTTCAATAGCGTCTATGGAGTGGCAAGAGAAATGCTACCTTAGCGCACATTGGTCAAAATTGTACCACGTGACGAAAAATTGATGAAAAATCGATAAAAAATGCATTTTCAATAGGATTTTCGTAAAATCCGTTCTTAGTAGGGGAGACCGGGGCAAGACGAAGCTCGGGGCACGATGGGAAAAGTGTTTTTGTGCGTCTGGTGAACACAACAGAGCCTAACAAAGTGCCATTCGGGCGATGTTCGGTCACGTCACACGAGTCTGATCGGCTTCGTCTTTATCACTACTGGTTTTGGCTGCGTGGCGAGAAAAAACAGCTTTTTGGAGAATTTTTATGAAGTATATGGTTTCTAATAAGATGTGCACAGAGGTAGATATCAGTACTATTGTAAAATTTTAAGACGTTCTTTTAGTACTGGTATAAGACTAATGAATTTAGATTAGATTTTTGCAGAAAAATATTTGTAGGTTGGAACTGTTGTTACTTTTACAAAATATGTCTAATGGGGCAAAAAGGTCGGGGCATAATGGGACTGCAACAAATAATAAAAAAGTAAGAAAAATGAACAGAAACCCGAAAAAAGCATTTGAATAAAAGGCACAAAAAAAGAAACTGAAACGGAAACTGGTTCATCCAAAGAAGAAAATGATGACTGTGCTTGCATCTATTGCGGGTACCTATACTCAGAGTCAATCGAAGATTGGGTTATCTGCAACGTATGCCGTGTATGGGCACATAATTCTTGTGCTGGAGTTGATGGAAAAGATGATGAAGGGCACACTTGTGAACAATGTCTGACGGATTGAAAATAATATGTAATATGAATTTTAATATGAATATGTCCTCGTTTTGCCCCGCAGCGTTTCCCATTTTACCCCACCCGTGGGGCAAGATGGGAATTTTGACAACTTTTTTAAAAATTCTATTTGTCAAAACAATTATGTGATTTTAGACGTTACAAGGTATATTATAGTAGATAAGTCTATACGTGTTATTTCTTTTGTAAAAGAATTTCAATAGAGAGTTTATTTTTCTTTCTGTGACGGTTTTTGTCTTAGCTATCCCGTTCTGCCCCGGTCTCCCCTACGCGTCTACATGGTAAGAGGAGGAACTATGGTGAATTTCAAGTCGATCGGACCTATAGTTTTAGAGATCTCGTGATAAGTCAGTGATCGTTTTTCGCTTATATATATATAGAGATTAAAACAAAAATTTCACCATCAAAACGAGCTCTTAATTTGATTTGCCTCAATCCATTCATTTGAATTCATATATTCATTCATTTTTCCATTTAAATTAATAAAACAGGATTTTATTTTTATTATTGAATTGCCATAACTTTGGAACAGTTTATCGTAGCAACAATATGAAAGAAGAAATTTAAAGAACATTTCATGCTCTGAAAAAAAGGTTCTGAAAACAAAGTTCCTTAGATCAACCGTTTCAAAGATATCACATTTCAAAAGCAACACTAATTAAACATTTTTAACCGACTTCAAAAAAGGAGGAGGTTCTCAATTTGACTGTATTTTTTTAATATGTTTGTTACCTCAGAATTTTCGACTGGGTGAACCGATTTTGATGATTCTATTTCTATATGAAAGCTGGTGCTTCCCGTGTGGTTCACTTCTAAAGGGTTGAAAACTAAGGGATGAAATATTAACTTCTCATTGGATAGCTCGATTTTGATAATTCTTTTTTTTTTTTTTTTTGGTAGAACATAATTTTAAAATAATCCCATTTCCATTGTTATAAAAAACTCCATTCATAAGGGGTTAAAAATTAGGGATGAAATTTTAAATTTTTTTTGGTTAACCCGATTTTCCGATAACCCCCTTTAAATTGTTCACATTTCAATTTGAGGGAAAAAATCCAACCCCTAGTGATAAAAATGGGGGATGAAATAGTGGCGTTGAACTGAATCATCGAATTTTAATGATTTTTTTTCCTATTAGAAAGAGTATTCCTCTAAGTTTCTTTCATTACATTTAAAAGCCAAATTTCCACCCTTAAGAACAACAGTAAATTTTAACATTTAAACGGCGCTATCTCAGATGATCAACGCGTTTAGTGGGTTTACCTATATTTGAAGAAATAAAATCAGTTGTCAAACTTTAGATCACTAAAAATCAAGAAATAAATAAAAATTATAACAAAATGAAAAACCGACTTTAAAATAAATTTAAAAAAAAACCTTAAACAAAAAATGCACTAAAAAGTAAAAAAATAATTGCGTATCCTTGCAGTGTCTACAACTTACAAAATATTAGGATGATATAATATACAACTATTGTTATTTTTGGAGTTGGTGTCAGTCAAGGAAATACGAATATATTGGTACTTAACAATAAACGAGAATACATTATGAAATTTATTTTTCAAATGAACTTTTATGCAATGTACTATTGACATACTATTGACAGTACATATGTACTGTGACAATATCTAGCGACCCTTAAACTACAAAATACCAACAACTAAATAAACCTATTTACAAATTAACATTAATATCTACTTCCTTGGCTGACACAAACTCCAAAAATAACAATAGTTGTACATTATATGTGTTATTTAAAGCAATTCCATTAAGGCAATGGCCATTTACGTAAAGGACCCGTATGTAGAAAGCATTACCTCCACCCACTCCCGTCCCCGAGAAAAGACGTTGATAAAATATTTTATATGATGGCCTGCGACTCTACTTAAAAGTTTGTTGACTTACTGTGACTTACTTATTACGTACGTATGACTTATAGATGACATGATTATGGCTTACTTGTGCCTCACATACATACCTATAGCTTATAGATGACAAATGTAACTCAAATGTGATTTACTAGTGAATAAAGGGTTCAGAGGAAAAAGTCATATACGTATTCAATACCTACTAGATAATAACCACCCGCTTTGCTAAGCGTGTCAAGATTAAACTAAATATAAATTATAGAAATCACGATATATCTCAAAAAATATCCTTTTAAGGATGTTACCACAGAGCAGTATTATTTATTCTTATTATATATTCAATTAGTGATTCTTAGTTTTTAAAACGATCCTAAGAAAAGTATGATTAATATTTAATAAGACATTCTCTTGAACGTCGGTCAGCATAGGGTTTGTTTTTAAAATATACTTAAATGCTAATATTTCAAAAGTTAGTGCCGCAAGGGATATTTTAAAAAAAATCTTACGTATAGAAGACATCTATAAGTATGCGTACTGAAAATTTCAAAAGGATGTTAAGAATTGTTTTTTCATGGAACATCCTTAATTCTTATATCAGAATGAGGTAGTAGTGATTCCATATAACTTCCAATTCATATCAAACTCTATTTAGTTATTTTAAGAGTACCAATTGGTAGCTATCATGCAGGAACCACATATTTTTCCGGAATAGAAAAGATTCAATGTGGTTTTTGAAGAGCTATTACAATTGCATAGACAATTTCATTGCAACCCGTTTAGCTTTTTAAGTTGACAGAAGTTGTTTATCTCATAAGAACCGTAAACTATATATAAGTAACCTTAAAACTATATGAATGTGAAAAATTACTTCAATTTCATATTTGTCTCGTTAAAATAAATTTTACGCCAACCTTAACCTTAAAAAAACCGACGTTGCTACCGTTTTATGTAATTTGTAACGTAATTTTCCAAACCACACTGAATATTTTGATTCAGAGCACTTTAGTTGTCACGGTAGCATGTTGCAAAACTATACTTTGCATTTCAAACTAGAAATTAGCATAATTTCTGCGTCAATGTTTTCAAGTAATGCATTTTTTTTTTCACTGACCTCTCACTATATTTAGTCTTATAAAAACAAAACGCAACCAAATAGGCCCTTGAAAATTTCTGATAATGATAGCCAAATAATCATAGAGTTAAATTAAATTATTACATTAAAGACATACCAAATGTTACATAACTTTTCTGTGTTTAGACAGTCGTGATATGACCTTAGATGTTAAAGCGACTTAAAACACCAAAAAAAAAAAATATTACATAAAGAAAATCCACAGTAAGAGCCGAAATTTTCTGGCACAGATCTCAGTGTCTTATTTCCAAGCGTGTTTACACTATTTAAATGTCACCATAACCCAGATCTTTTTTACTCAAAACATTTTAACGGGTATCTTTTACACATTAAAATACTTTTATTCCCTCAAAACGACTTAAATTCTGGTAAATTTGGGATAAACCAGACCAGAACGCCAAACTGTTAAAATTCCCGCTACTGACTTGCAAATGTTTGCAAATAAACGGTTATTGTTAGACAGCACAGACGACCTGCGCGGTTGACTGCGTCTTCAAACGGTGCGAGAAACAAATGCAAAGTTTTGATTTTGAAGAAAATTAAAGCCCAAATAATAAATCGCGGTGAAAAATTAGTTTTAAGGAAATTTTTATTTTTTAAAGAAGGGAATTGAGGGCAATTTCACGCTCTACAAAAAGGGTTCTCTGGGCCAAGTTGGGTAGTATTAAAAATTTTAATTAGTGATACTTTTGAACTCTGATATCTTTGAAACGGTTGATCTGAGGTACTTCGTACTAAGAGCTTTTTTTGGTAGAGCATAAAATTTCCTTTGAACTCCTGCATTCACATTGTTGCTACAATAAATTATTCCAAACTTATAGTAATTCAGAAAAAAATTCCTATCTTATTAAATGAGAGATGAAAAAATGGATTGAAGCAAACCTTAATATTGATATTAAGAACTCTTTAGGGTCCCAACATTTTTGTTTTAATGTGTACTATCAATTTTTGGACAACATAAGAGAATTTTTTTAACACCCTATGACTATTGTACATAATATATGGCTCTATTTCTATAGATATTTATATATTATTCAATTTATAATTTTTTAACCAATCGTGGGCTTTATTTGTGTTCTTTTCATATAAAAGGATATTTTTTTTGCTTCAAAATCGGTGTTTCACGTTTTTATGGTTTTTGGATCTATGTTTAAGTATAAGATCAAAAAAGAAGATTCCATCTTACGACTATGCTTTTTGGTCCTACCATTAAATAGGTTTCGGGGAACCTATTCGAGGAAGTACTACTTATTAGTAGACTCGAACAAAACATGTTATCAAATGGTTGTATTTGGCATGAAATCGGTTGAATTTGATTTAGAAAATGTTTAATTTGTTTTGAAAAAAACCGCATGCTTTGTAGGATTAGCACAAAATACGTCAGTTGTGACGTCTTCATCGCACACGACCAGTCCTAGTGGGGGGTTGTTCTATCATCACAGTCCCGGTTCGGAGACTCAACAACAGCAACAGCAGCAACAACAGCAGCAGCAGCAATCACAACAACAACAGCAGCAGCATCACCACCATCATCACCACCACCATCATCATCACAGCGGTGCTAAGTACCCGGAAAATGGCCACGATACCCTCTCAGACTTCGTCACGTTTGTATGCCAAGAAGCTGAAAGTCCACAAAATCCACAAGTACTAGTTGGAGAGTAGGTTGGAAGATTTGAATTAATAGTTGTTTGTTGTAGATACCAAGTGGTTTATCCAGGAGTCCCAAATCGCAGTACTTCCCCAGTGCCATGTTGCCACCTCCGCCTCTACCGCCAATGGCTCGACCCGTCGCGATAATTCGTTCCACAGGTAATCACTTTTCAGATTCAGTTTTAGTTGGTTAGTAAACGTTTCGATACTTAGAAGACTACAACGTAGGTGATCTCTCGATGAACACAGCGAGTTCAAGTCCCACGTCCGTGACGCCGACCGGTAGTGAGACGTCGACGCCGAACGAGCAAGTGATCTTACAGTCGGAGCTGAGCTCGTCGCCGCCATCCACATCACTCAGTCCGGGTGGCGATTCCGACAAAAATCTGGTCGACTGCAAATCGCCGACAGCCGTGTCAGCGTTCAACACAACCCGAGACTTTGCCTTCAACCACTTTCACTCACAACCGGGACAAGTAAGTGTTGATCCCAGTATTCCCCAACATCCCAACACCATCCAGTTGTACCATTCAAGCGAAGAATCGCCTTATAAATTGTACAATTTTGTGTTAGTTGTTTAGTTATCCGAATATGAGCACAATGGGCAGCTTATCGAATTTAAGTGTCTACTCGTCAGCGCGGGGTGTACCACGGCCGACGACAATACCGCGATGGAACACTCCATATATCACGCTGGAGGAAGACTTTAACATTGTTCAGCACTCGGTCGCGCCGAACTCGTCCGAGACAAATACCGTCGTCTTGTTGGATGAAGGTAGTTATTGTCAACCATTGTCAAACAAGTTTTCCGGTAATTATAAGCCACGGTCTAATCTGAACTTGTTCAGATTATCGAGACGTCATTTTTACGATTAGTTCAAAAAGTAGTGTCAAGTAAAAATTGGATATGGTGCATGAAAGTGACCTCAATACTTCTCTTTGAGAGGTATCTAAATTTTTTGGACATCCCATCCATTAGCCACTCTGGATATTTCATTATAACGGTTTATCGGATAGACAAGTTGCTAAATGAGCAAAGCTCAGGTGCAACATATTGGTTTAAAAAAAAATTATAAAGGTTATTTCATATTATAACTGATTCAGGGTTTCGACCTGAATTTATTGAAGGTTTGTTCCAGACGAAAATAAAACCATACATTGTACGTTACAAGTCTTGCGCAATATATAATTACTTTTTTACTTTCTTGTACTATTATATAGTAAAGGAATTCGGGTCGAATTTTTGATTTCAAGTTTTCACCATGTATAAACGTTTTGAGGTCCCTTGAATCCAAAAAAGTGTTTTTTTTTTTTTTTTAGAAAAATATCTGTGCGTGTCTGACAGCCATATCATAAGTTTTACCCGAAATTCACCAAATTTAGGAATTTGCCGTCGTATTTCATTTAGTTGTCTCGTGAAGCTTTTGGTTGAAATCAGTTGACAGAAAGCTCCACTTTTTTCTACGAGTTTTTTCAATTTTTTTTGAAAGCGGGTCTAACGATTTTCTTTAAACTTTGTATAGCTATTAGACCCATCAAAACGTACAACTTTTATTTGAAACTTTTTCCTAGGAAAATTAAAAGAAAGGGGGTTCTAGGGAAGAGGGTGGAAGTTCGTATTTATTCGTTTGTGTACATATAGTTTTGTTTACCTGTATAGATAGTTTTATATTATTTTAGTTTTAATTTTTTGACCAATCGTAGGTTTTATTTAGATTCTTTTAAGAGAGGTTTCATATAAAAAAAAAGTTCTGCGACGCGTCGCAGTAGACATTTTGTATTACCTACACATACCGTTTATCGTACAATGTACTTTTTAACCGACTTCAAAAAAAGGAGGAGGTTCTCAATTCGACTGTATGTTTTTTTTATGTTTGTTACCTCAGCATTTCCGACTGGGTGAAGCGATTTTGATGATTCTTTTTTTATCTGAAAGCTGGTGCTTTCCGAATGGTCCCATTTTAATTTGAAGGAAATCGTTTACTTCTAAGGGGTTGAAAACTAAGGGATGAAATACTAACTTCTTATTGGATAGCTCGATTTTGATAATTCTTTTTTTATTTGAAAGCTAGTGCTTCTCGTGTGTTCCCATTTTAATTTGAGGAACATCTTTCACTTCTAAAGGGTTGAAAACTAAGGGATGAAATATTAACTTCTTATTGGATAGCTCAATTTTGATAATTCTTTTTTTATTTGAAAGCTGGTGCTTTTCGTGGGGTCCAGTTTTAATTTGAGGGAAATCTTCCACTTCTAAGGGGTTGAAAACTAAGGGATGAAATATTAACTTCTTATTGGATAGCTCGATTTTGATAATTCTTTTTTTATTTGCAGAACACAACCTTAATTTAATCTCCTAACCATTAAAAAAAAAAAAAACTCCACTCATAAGGGGTTACAAATTAGAGATGAAATAATATTATTATTTTTTTCTGGCTAACCCGATTTTGATAACTTTGTTTCTATTACGTACAACGTACCTTTAAATTGTTCACATTTCAATTTGAAGAAAAAAATCCACCCCTTAAGGATGAAAATAGGGGATGAAATAGTGACATTTAACCGAATTTTGATAATTTTTTTTCTGTTTGAAAGAATAATCCACTTAGTTTTAATTAATTTAAAAGCAAAAAATTTCAACCCTTAAAGGCAAAAAGGGATGATGTAGTAACTTTTAATATTAAACGGCGCTGCCTCATATGAGCAGCGCGTTTAGAAGGTTTAACCATTTTCAAGAAAATAAAATCAGTTATCAAACTTCAGATCACTAAAACGCGAGAAATAAATAAATATTATAAAAAAATGAAAAACCGACTTCAAAATATATAAAAATTCTTAAACAAAAAATGCACTAAAAAGTAACAAAATAATGGCGTATCCTTGCAGTATCTACAACTTACAAATTATTAGGATGATACAATGTACAACTATTGTTATTTTTGGAGTTGGTGTCAGTCAAGGAAATAAATATTAATGTTCATTTGTATAAAAGGTTTAGTTGGTAATTGGTATTTTGTAGTTTAAAGGTCGCTAGATATTGTTACAGTTCAAGTGTATTGCATAAAAGTTCATTTAAAAAATAAATTTCATAAGATATTCTCGTTTATTGCTAAATACCAATAAAGTCGTATTTCCTTGGCTGACACCAACTCCAAAAATAACAATAGTTGTACATTGTATCATCCTAATAATTTGTAAGTTGTAGATACTGCAAGGATACGCCATTATTTTGTTACTTTTTAGTGCATTTTTTGTTTAAGAATTTTTATATATTTTGAAGTCGGTTTTTCATTTTTTTATAATATTTATTTTTAATTTTTATCTGGAACAAGTCTAATATTGGACATATCGTATATTGATACATCGATACTAGTATAGTAGGGGTAACCCGTATGTGGAAATATTTAGAGTGGACGATGTTTGAATTTGAAGGATTAGCATTGAAGATCAAAAATCTGATTGTTTTGAATCTGAATGAGGGTCATGTTAGATTTGGAGTGTTCTGATTGATGTTTTGAACGGGTGTTTTGGTTGTAGATCGATTTTTTCAAACCGGTGTACCTGTACCTGATGCCATGGAAGTAGAACAACGTCCGACCAATGTGCCTGGTGATATAGACAAAACGTCTGAAGTCCTTATTTCGTCGGCTACGAGCGGTCACAGCGCCAACCTTCCATCGCTAACCGAGGCCAAATCACCCTGAATATTCCAACCGAACCCGAACTAAATATAAGAATTACTAATTAGTCTAAGTAAGCAGCCAACGATTTTGGAGTGATCACACAAACGGAGATCCCGACAAATCGACATAATGAAACCACCGAGAGCTGTTCGACGAGTTTGACGCTAACTTTCGTACAATTCAACCACTGACTCGATCTTCCCAATTAGCGTGAAACTAGCGACAAGCCCTCATTCCTATGCGACTATTTATTTTGGGTACATTTTGTCATACCACACGGGCCAAACAGGTGTAAATATTATTTTTTAAATTAACTAGCTAGTGTCTAATGAAATTATTCTTAATATATATAAAAAAAAAATTATGAAACGAATGAAATCTTCCCATAAAATATTATATATATTTATACATATATAATATAGTGTTTGCCTTAAGTTCCCATTTGTGGGACATTGTTAATATTTTTACGCTTTGTCTTCCCACTTATATAAAGAGAAAAAAAAGGAAATTGTTTGAATGTTAAAAAATCATTTTTTTTTCTGTATTTTTTATTAGAAATCAATTATATTCGCGACATGAAAGCATGTCGTCTTATTTATAAGGAAATATTTAATAATTCGAACGAGGCGGCAAAACGAAGGGCCCTCACTGATTCCCACGGGATGAGCAAATCGATCGATCTCTTCCCAACATTCGTCGCTTTGCCCATTCCGTCTGGATTTGTGAACAAGTTTATATAAAAAAAAAAAATTAAAATAAAACGCTAAATTAACTGTGTATTATATATAGACATTAAATGATAATAATTTAGTCGTTTTCAAAATGAAAAATGGAAAAACCACAAAAAAATACGTTTACGATAGAAATTTTTTAGTTACCTGCCTAGATTTAATCATACAAATGGCACATGTTATGTTTTAAGTTTCAAAAATTTGTTATGCTATATGATTATTAATTTCCCTTCACTGATACATTAAAAAAAAATCTTATTTATTTGGTTGGAACTGAGTGGCGTAGACTTGCTCAACATCGGTCGTAAATCGACTTAAATTTTTCAATCAACTAAAAGCCATAAATTACAATGCTATTAAGTTATCTTGGAAACCGATCTTTTTTTTTCCTGTTAGCACCGTAAAACCAGGTTAGGACTCGTTCCCCCTGCACTGCAGTCTTAGGCTTATTGTACTCCTATTCTGCTCATATATTCCTGTTGTACAAAGATTCTTGCTTATCCTAGGTCCAGCATTCTGCCTAGCAGAAGCAGTCTCTGTACTAAGCTTTTTGCGTGATTTGTGCCTGTTTGGGCACCATTTATCCCATACGGGATTGTCGCCATTTTCTGAGGTCTTTGCAGTCATAAATGACATGAGTCGCGTTTTCCTCCCTTATTTTTTTTTTTTGGTTTATTTATGGTCTCATCAACTACTATGGTCATTAGCGACCGTCGAATCCGAAAAACCCAGAAAAAACATCTTAGGTTTTCATTGGAATTCAAACCCAGGACCACTGGCGTACAAGGCAACTATCTAGTCCACCACGCCACTAAGTGACCTAATTTTCTTCCCTATCCCTACACAATTGAAATCGTGAAACCGAACTTAATAATATAAATGATATAGAGGTACCCAGCTTTTGATCTATGGTGGGGGGAACACTTTAAAGAAGTATTGTATCAATAGCTTCGTTCGCGGGTCTCATTCTAAACTGATTACGAATCAGTTCAAGACAGATTTAGGATTATCGCCAAGCGCATGCACGGTTATAAACCGATTCAGAATTTTTTCCGCGAACGATTTTAGAATTCTTCCGAACTAGACGAGGATTAACGAAAACTCCCGAAAATTTCTAAATTAATTGAACGTTAACACCGAAACTGGACTTTGAACTAGACACGATTTATAAACTATGCATGAGTAAGAGAATCAAATTTTTCGCTCTAAAAAATCCGAGAATCAATTCTGAATCTATAACGAACACATTTCGTGTCCACCGCTAACATCGGACCGTTACTACAAATTCAGAATTCACTGACCCGCGAACGCTCGTCTTAAAAATGCGCATGCGAATAATCCCTGAACTGGTTCAGAGTCGGACCCGCGAACGAAGCTAATACAAATACAAAATGAGGATCTTTTGGTGTAGTAAAAGCATACCCAGTGATCAGAAAACGTCCATTTACGTAACAGTTTTATGAGGGTTGCGTAAAATGTTTTCGTTATGTAACCGTTACAGTATCGTTACGTAATTGGGACCATAAGAACCAAATCCTTTTTGCGTGTTTCAAAAAAGATTTCTTAAATTTAATATCATTATTTTTTTTAAGTTACTTGTCATAAAGTTGTAGTTTAAGGGTCACAATGATCCGAAGAAAAAGCCAATATTCAACCAGCACAATGATCGAAAACTGGTCTATTTGGAGAAAACCTAGTCAAGGGTTAAGTTATTTGATGCAACCCCCAAATGTAAAAATAGGGGATCAATTATAACCGAATAAATAAGATTTTTTGAGAGGTGCAGGGGACACCTCAAAGACTTCGAGCCCTAGGAAACGATAAAAAAAAATCGTCGTGTAGTGCAAGAATCGCCATACCTCCCATTTCCTAGTTAGGTTTGACGATTCTTGACGATAACCTCGTTAACATAACGAGGTTAGTTTAAAAATATCGATTTTTCACGGGTTCATCAAAATGTTCATACTAAATTCGTTTTCTTTATACTTACTCTCAATTCTGTTTTTCTTTCAATTGTATCTATATAGAACTTTTTTGGCTCCACCAAAACCAAACTTTTGAACCGCACAGTTATTCAGGTAACCGAATTTAGTAAGTAATTTAAAAAAAAAAGTCAAATGTGTCAATTAAGTTTAGAAAAAAAAATATTTTATAGTATTTATATTATATACATTTAACGAAGACGTCATTACGTTATGCAAGATAAACATGGACACTCTGCAAAACTGTGCGGTTCCTATATTCACGTTGTTGTTACGTTAGGTCTATTAATTATAATTTCATATGAATTTAAAGAAAAAAGAGAGTTGAGACTTGAAAAAAAAAATACAATTGAAAATTATAGCAATAACAATAAGAATTATAAAAATAGGAACATAATAATTATTTTTGTTAATTGTTTTGTGACATTAAATGATTGTTGATAGTGATTAAGTAGTTTTGTATAATTAAGGCCCTGATAAAGACAAAGAAATTGAACGAAGAAATGGCGTCGTTTTGCATTAAAAACAGAGAAATATAATATATATACATTATAAAATAGAGAGGCCATTTTTTTTAGGAAAAAAAAGGCTTTAAATGCTCAAAAAATTATTTATACTTGTAAAGATAGAAATTAATATTAAAAGAAAATTATTCTAAATACGTTATTGAAATTATATTTTTACATTCTCTGCTTAGCAATATCGACATAGTTTGTAGAATTGATGCTCTGTTCACACTTGATCGAGTGGGAAGGTATGTGTTGGTTAATGGTGACTAGGACTATGTATGGACAAAAAGAAGGCAGTGCGTCTTTAAATTATGTCATTTATAACCATTTAGAGAAGAATCATACAAAAAAAATATTAATAACAGTTCTTGTTTGGATCGTAATCGAAACAATTTTTCACAAGCCTCACTATAAGTCTATAGCTTTCACTAGAAGTCTATTTGACATAAGGAGCTTTAAGACTTGCCCACTATAAATATAGCTGCTTCCATTTTATACTAATGGCGTTTGAAAACGTTTCAGTTAAAAAATTCAAAAGAATCAATCAGAATCGTTTAAATTATGTTGGCACTACTTGTCTATTGTATGTTGGTAGTTAGATTGTCCCATGAGTATCAAACCCATACTTTCCCACTAGCACACGTCGACCCACGCTGATGAACGGAGCTTTCTAGCGGAAAATATTTTTTCTTTTTTTCTTTTGACAAATTCAAGTTCCAGTTCCTATAATTAAGCTCGCCATGATATGGTGGACAAATATATTATATACTATACGTACATAAAGCCATGTTGTTTCAAAAAAGCGCTAGCTCCCATTTTGTTGTTGTTTCTCGCGTCAATGTCTCATCAGCGAGGAAAATCGTCGCGAGTTTCCACATCAGTTTCCACGGTGGTGCAGCCGTTCACCGTTTTCGACATTGACAGCAACGAGAAAACGTGCAAATCAATTTCTTCTAGCACCGGTTGCCTTAAAAAAAAAACTGTACGATTAACACTAAAATAAAGGAAAAAAGAATATTTAGTACTTTCTCTCAAAGTGGCAGTGACTTTTCAGTCTATCGTTAACCATTGTTCTTAAAAATATCCGAGTACACTCAGAAAATGTTGAGGGTCGTTATAGTTAAGTTGTTACAATCGATTCTTTTCGGACCAAACGTGTGCAGCGAAGATTAAGCAATCAGAATACAAGTTCAAGTTTCATTCGATGATTTTTCCCGACTAACTAGTGTACTGATTGGTCACTCTTTACCGCACTCGTCAAGCTCAGAAAAATTCGTTGGAAAAATTTTTGGACACTGACAACTGGGATCCTTAAGATTACCAAATTTTACAAGTAGAAAAAATCACTGAAGCTATAATCTTAAAACAACGTATAATAAAAAGGTCTACCTAAATGTCATACTTGAAGTTCCTATCGAAAATATGCGAATGCTGCGTGGGAGAGGGGTTTAAAACTGTCTCTATAAGTTTTTCTTTAATATTTCGATAAATATGCTTCTTAGTGAAAAATATGTAAGAAACAAAATTGAAGCGAATTAATTTTTCTAAAAAATATGTCCAATTAATTTTTTCGCTAGAATTAATATTTAGTAAGATATGGACTATGGATTATATAGTTTATAGATTTTTCTAAAATATTTCAAAAACCCTCTGACTTAGTGAAAATTATGTGGTATACAAAATTCAAGAAAATTTAATTTTACACAAAATATGTACTTTTAATTTTTTTGTTAAAATAAATATTTAATGAGATACATGGGATGTAAATTTCAGTAAATGAAATCTAACATTTTATAGATACTGAATGCGTGCTTGTTACATTCGTATATCTTTTTTCGGTTTCTTAAAAATTTCAGAAGTTAAGACGTTTATACAAAAGAAAGCTATCTATTTGAAGCTTATAAAAAGCTTAAAATTTCATAATAAAACCCCTACTATATCTAAAGTGCAAAAAAATTTTTGAGCTTTTCTCCATAATTCTGAGAAAAGTTTACATAACATTTACATACCATACTGTTTAATAGCTACTACTTATGATATATTTAAAGGCATCTGAATAAGGATTAATCACCTTTTGATCAAACCAGTGGTACTCAAACTTTGGTCTGAAAAAATGTAAAGATAACATCATAAAATTATCAATATGTTTATAATCCACTACATTTTGTAGCTTTCTTAAGAATCATGTACCACTCTTTGACAGCCACTGGATACGACTACTAGTATTTTGCAAGAATTTCCAAAGATCATCACAGATTAAACAATGTTTTCGATTATTTATAACATTTAACGCACATTGAAGCATTGAAATGCTCCCATTACTAATATTATCATCTTATCTCATTAAATATTGATCCTAATGAAAAATTGAAATGATATTAATGGGAATTTAATTTACTGTAATTTCAAACTCTTGTTATGTTTTACTGTAACACACGGTTTTTGAATTATTTCAGAATAATTGATCTCAACCTCCATATCTCGTCAAATATCGATTTTAGCAAAAAAATGTAGAGAATATATTTTGTGGAAAATTTAATTTTCTTTAACTTTATATTCTACATCGTTTTCGATAGTAGCCAGCATTTATGAGATATTTAAGAAAATACTGGAAAAGAAACATTTTAATCCCTCTCCCACCTAACTGTCATATTCTATTGGTATAAGCTTTAAGTAAGTTGTTCAGGGAGGCCATCTTAACCATATTACGAAAAAAAAACCAAACTGCAATTTTATAAATATGATCACTACTCACTCGAGATATTATCTTTAAATCGGTGGTTAACGACATTTTTTTTCAAATTCATACTTGAACCTAGTTACCCAAGAGCATACAGAGTGTTTCATTTAAAAACAAACCATATAAGGTAACAAATATGCAAATATTTTTCATGAAGATGATCCAAAAAGCTCAACTTATTCCCAGTTCTAAGATATTTAAGAAGATTTTGCGATGAATTTATTACGCTAACACGATTTATTACTTTACTACTACAATTAATATAACAATATTTATAAAAAAAAAAATAAATAAATATATATAAATAGGTTTAAGAAACTTAGTATTCAATTGATTCAAACATGTGCCTAGTATAGCCAGTATAGCTCGTTAAACGAACCATTCTGTATGCTAAATATCACAAACTTACAATGTTTGATTAAAATTCAAATATTTGATCATACAATGTGCGGAAAATCGAACATAGAACGTTGAACATTTTTTTTTTTTTGAGATTAAATTATTGAATGAACTGAATATAATACTGGTTATATGTCCATTTTGTAAGAACATTAAATTAAAAAAAAAAACAAAAAGTCACATTTACTGAAAAAAAAAATATATAAATTAAATAACTGAACTTCATATGGTTTTTTGATTAACAAATTTTCACCAATTTCTTTTCAGGAAATGAAAATCAGATTTGGCCGTCGTTGATTGGCCGGGAATAGTCTATCAACCAGTCGCTTTAATTATAGGCTATAATCCCGCTCCATGATTGCTACACTCATAATGTAGCCAAATCATTTATATATCAAATGAAAGCTCTTTTTTCTTTACATGATGATATAAGGGTGCCAATCTAAAAGTGCCCGCAAATAAGCGAAAATAGTTGTTAAAGATGCTGTAAATAAAAAATAAAGTGAGAGAGCGCGCAATGATACTTGTCAGACAAGAATGGCGAACAGGGACGGAATTACCATGGAGCCATAATAAATCAAATAAATAAATAATAAATAAAAGCACAAACGCTCTCAGCAGTCTTTCTTTTACGGCGAAAAATTAATTCATCGTCGGATATTTTCGCACTATTCTCGATGTTTCCCTCATTGACCGGTTTATTTGACTCACTAGCTGAATCTAGGTCCATCATGGTCACGTGAACAACAACATTTACATCAATACACTGACCAAACACACAAATACCAATACAAATATAAGTGACAATATATATGCTAGAACGTCAGCTTGTATGCGTTTTCGGGCGCCACGATATTGGCTTGCCGAACACCAGCCGAGTTCTACCGAAAGGTAACGCGCGACATGCATTAGATAAACGAAAAAAATTGGAGCGCTGGATAAAAGGTTTCACTTTAAAAACCCAGGAATAATAAGTAAAAAATATTGCAAATCTATACTAATATATAAAATTGAAGAGTTTGTTTGTTTGTTTGATTGTTTGGTTAAACGCGGTAATTTCTGGAACTACTGGTTCGAATTGAAAAATTCTTTTTGTGTTGGATAGCCTAATTATTGACGAAGGCTTTAGGCTATACGACATCACGCTACGACCAATAGCAGCAGAGCATCAATGAAAAATTTTGCAAAAAGTAGGAAAATGTTTTCCTTTTGAGAGCGTTTGTTGCCTGCCCTGCGTAAATGGTTAAAGTTAGGCAAAAACCATATAGCGCAAAAGTGTTCCTCTTAAGAACTTCTAAAAAAAAAAGTCCGCGACGACATATGTCTATATATTAAGGTTGGCCCGCTATAACCTATTTAATGGTTATTAAAGTTGTTTCAAAAATAATTTATTATTAGCGAAATTGTTTTTAGAAGCATAATATTAATTCTTACCTACATAAATACGGTTTTTAATGAAATTTTGTATGATGATAAATGACAATCTAAATCATTAAAATGAATACTTTTATTACGGAAAAATGTCTCATTTACCGGGAAATTGAAAAACAGGTTGAAACAAAAATTATGCATAAACTATACATTTTTAGTTGAAAATGAATATTGAATTTATGAATATAGCTAATTATGCAAATCATTATCTACAATACGTTTTATTTCGGAAAAATTTCTCATTTCAACGGGAAAATAGAAAAGCTAGTGTAAAGAAAAATCATGCTGAAACTAAACGTTGTTAGCTGATTATAATTTATTAATAGTAATAACTCATAATGTCTTCAAGTCAAAAATAATTTTCTTATCCTACAGTCCCGTAGGATAGATATGTTTTTATTTTTTACAGAGCAAAAAATTACCATAATTTCTTACAATGTGGTGGTTAATTGAGTCAGAGAATAAATATAGGCTACCTTTTATGTCAGAATATAGCACGGTTCCCGTAGGATAGGATATGAATTGTATCCTTCAAGAACTAAGTATTGAAAAGGAGTTTCGTAAAAGTTTATGGATAATCGTTTTAACGAATTTTCCTCAAGAAGGATTGGTCTACCTTTTATCCAGGAAAAATGTACGGGCCCGTGGGCTAGATACGTTTTTATTTTTCATAGAGCAAAAAATCGACATAATTGTACTCTTCCCGTGGGATAACAAGACAATTGTATCTTACAGGAACCGTGTATTTAAAAGACATTTCGTTAAAGTACGTGAAATAGAGTTCTAGCGCATTATCCTCAAGAAGGCCTGATCTCTTTTTTATCCAGGAAAAATTTACTACTCTCGTAAGATAGATATGTTTTGTTTGTCATAGAGCAAAAGATTGACATGATTTTTTGCAATAGGATATTTGGAAGATTAGAGAATAATATAGATTATTAATTCGTATGATAGAATAATGCACGGTTCTCAAAAGATAACATAACAATTGTACTTTTCCTATAGGAACGTGTTAAATTATATTCAAACAGTCAACAATTACTTCATTTACTCAACTTTTTGAACTATTGCAAAATTTGAACTTGGCGAAAAACTCAGTTAAATATATAATACATTCAACATTTTCGAATTGTATTGCTACTTAAAGAACACAAGTAAAGGTATTTTATAATATTCATAAAAACGTATAGAACTTATAAGATAGCTCTTCTAGGTAGCTATATGGAATATCTTCTTGGAAAAGTAGTTTATCGGATTTTCATGAACTTTCTATGAATCAAAGATCTAGAAATATCTATCTGTCTTTTTTGTTGATGGGATGAAAGTTTCTATTATTCAATCAGTATAATTTAGATACGCTCAGCAAAGCGGGCGGGGACCAGCTCGTTCAATATGAAATAGAGAAAATATTGGTTAGGGTTTGAAGTTATTTTAATTTTTTTTATATGTTAAGTGGCAATTTCTTCGGGCGCATAGGCACGAATGTAAATGTAAATCCGGCCCTGATGGCGAATACTATTATAGTTTTATGAGTTTTTAAACCCTTTGCATGCCTCAAAAGATCAAAGACACGGCATCGATATAAACTTGTAGCGCAAACACTTGCTGTTCTTGTCTGATAAATGTCGCAGTACGTTAACTCTCCCTCACTTTATCTCATATTTAACAGCTATTTTTCCTTATTTGCGGGCACTTTTAAATTGTCACTCTTATATTATCAGGCACAGAAAAAAGAGCTAAAAGTTGATATAAAAATGATTAAACTACATTACGAGTGTAGCAATCATGCAGCGGTCTCTTAGGCTATTAGGGAATATGCAATCTGGCGTATATACAGCCGAATGCATCATATAGCCTGGCTCACTATAAATGTATATATGTTACTGTTAAAGCTTATAATCCCGTTAATTCATGAAATAGCTAAATGGACAACCACTAAAGTTTTGAATGGGAACCCCGAAGTTGATAGAAAAGGAAGTTTTGCACAAATCCCACGCCCGCATAGACTTAGAAGCCCAGAACAAAGGAGCGAACCCCTCCCCCAGAATATTTCATCCCATATATTGCATGAATTACCTAGTTATTTAGTTAAACAGTTAACATACTATATATAATAAATTTCAATAAATATGGACAACCACATCTCCACAGGATAAATATATGGAATTCAAAAATAAAAAATTTCTTGCTATTTTTTAAATATTTATTATTTAAATAAAATCAGACAAAAATTACGATACGTTTGTACTGATACATTGATAAAAACAACCAATTAAAAAGTCCACGTTTTAAATTACGATTAGTTACTGGGAATTATTTCCCAGAGTTTCTTAGGCGTAATACGTTCATTGTTGGTGAAGTTGTTCTCGATGCTAAGACCCAAGTACGGACAGTATTTTGGCTCGTGTCGAGCAGAACTAGCTGCAGGATCACTGTCGATGGCATAAACAGTGAGAATGTTCGTGATATCGTTTTTATTGTCTTCAATCACATCGTCGGACGTCTCGAAGCTTTCCAACTCGGCTTTGGTGCGATCTTCAAATCGATCAGTCTTTGACCAAATGTAGTTCACGCCGAAAATCGGACTTGTCTGTATAACACTGTGAAGTGTCGTGATTTCCTTGTAGAGGGACTCGAGTTTGGTCTCGTCGCCAAGTCGAAATCCCAGTACGTAGCCTCCACTGCGATCCGAACTGACTATAATTAGTGTCAACCCGAATTTCGACTGTTGCACTTTAATCTGAAATGTCAAAAGTTATTTAAACATTCTTGTTATGAACTGTACATAAGGATGTATATCTCTCATGGGGGAACTAGTTTATACCCACCCGCTTTGCTGAGTGCGCGGGTATACCTAACAAATACAATCAGAAACACTGAGATCCACCGTGGAACCCTCTCGATAACTTTGCAGATCTTTAGGGATTCGCAAACAACCATGTTCAAAACCACTAACCTAAAGCTTTCTCAGGATTATCAGAAATGATAAAATTCAGTAGTTGTAAGGTTGTAGTTTTAAGTTTCTAAGATTAGCGCATTCACAATATAAATCTCATAAAGTGTTTTGATTAATATGCAACTTATTTCTATAACACAGAGATATACTTCCTTTCAACTAAGTTTGATCGTAATTAACCGAGACAATTTGTAGATATGGCAATGATATGTTAAAATATTCATTGATGTCAGCAAACCAGACAATGCGTATGTTCGTCACGATCAGAGTTCCCAAATTTCCCTGGTCGCTTGATAGGTTCCAGACGTTCGTAATATGGGAAAAAACTTGTTCAGATGGTAACATTTTCAGCTGCTTGTTCTGAATGATGGATCCTCGAAGTTTCAGTTCTCTGTACGGTTTTGATAAGATGTAGGCTCTAGAAGAGACGATAGTTATATTCGGTATGCAACGTATAGGCAATCAAACGTACTTATGAACTCCCATTACTGAAGTGAAATGTCGAATATTTCCAGTTATTAAGTTAGTAAATATGAACTCATACTTGGAGTTATTGTAGTTGGTCAACACGTGAAGAGCTTCCGTCTTGCCTTTCAAGTGCTAAAAACAAGCTTTTTATCAAATAAGTCGACTGAAAATTAAATTTATTACCCACCGAATTCACAAGAGTTGTACTGGTCGTAACGATGCAGTTGTAACCAATCGCTAAAACGAATAGTAATAGTAAGTAAAAACGTCATGTAGTAAATCCATAATCATATATTAATAGAGTTAATTTTACGCTCATCGAAGCGGGCCGGTAACAACTAGCTTATGCACGATAAGAGAATTGAAGCTATTTTGTATACCATTAATTTTATTGAAGTCGTTAGATTGTTTTATGATTAGAACATCAGTTTTATGCAGTTAAAAAAATGTTGCTTACTTACAGAGATTAATGCTACGTGATAAGATTAGTTGCCAGATTATCCGTAAGTTTGTAATGACCATTTGACCGACGTCACCTCCATTTCCCTTGGTATCCTCGATGGAGTCTAATCGATCGACGACTTTCTCACCAGGACGTAGTCTTATGTAACTTAAAAAATTTCTTGAGTAATATTTAAGGCCGTTAATTTTATACTTACTAGTAAGGTATATCAAATTTAACTTCATTGTCGACGGAATCCATTGTTAAGTATCCTTTCAGTAGCAGATACTTGAATTGTTTGGTATTGTGAGGCTTGACAACGAAATTCAACGTCGCTATGGCAACAAAATCAACACACACCAGAAAGTTTTATACGATTATTACTATCATTGTTATTACCATTCATTCGCATGCATTTTGAGCAGTGGCGCACCATGAATTTATGACCCCCTTTTAATACTTAATATTTAAAGGGGAGGGAGGGTCTGCAATATTTTATTTTTTAATAAAATCAAAAATATTATTGGAATTAACGACAACGTTTGGCGTTTAATATTGAGAGGTGCCACACCGCCCATTTTCCATTTAAAAACATGGGACAAACATTCTATTGCAATTTGGATAAAGCTCACATCAAAAACAATATTTGGCAATGATCAAGATGTATTCTTATATAAAAATTAATACTCTACAAAAAAGCTCTTTGATAATTTTTAATATATTTATTCCTTCAAAAGTTATTCAAGGTTAAAGTTGGATTAATGATAAATTTTTACATTTTTTTAATTTTTTTGACACGACCATCAACTTCATAGAAAATTTTTGCAGAACATTTTTGTAGAGCATACTATTCTCTATAAATTATCAAAATAAATTTTTTTTATATTCCGTAAGTTATTCGCATTATCCGATTTTTTAAATATTCCTAATTTTGTTGTTTAAAATTGATTATATTTCCTCAATTATTAGAATTAGGTATATGATTGTGTGGGCTGAGACCTCCCTCCCTAGATCTTCTTAGACTTTATCTGACAAGGTAGATAAAAGGGGCGTGGCCAACCTTACAACAGAAAGCCTAGAAAATTCGAAAGGATTATGTCTGTCTCCAAACCCTCCATCGCGTGAAGAGGTGAACAATGGAGGAACAGTATAGCATGAGATAACAGCTATCGTCTAGAACGGGGGTCGCCAACTTACGACCCGTTTGATATTTATAAGTGACCTCTAGATATAAATTATAATGTATCTTTTATTCCCTGAAAGACTCTTAAATACCACTGACCCAAACGTCTATTTAATACTCACATATTAGTTGATTTTGATCCGCAGTCAAAAAAGGTTGCCGACCCCTAGTCTAGAATATTTTTTAAAGAATTATTAGCAGTATAGCATGAGTCAACAGCTATCATCTAGAAAGTTTTCTATATAATTATTAATAGATGAGAAAAACAGACGCTAAAACAATGGAATTGAATATTCTAGCAATGGAACATTTTGGCGTTGGAATGTTCAAGAACAGTGCTGATTGGGTATAAATAAGCAAAAAGGCAGAGCAGTGAGTACAGTGATAAATAAATCGTAGGTCACTTAGTGGTATGGTTGATTAGATAGTTGCCCTGTATGCACGTGATCCTGGGTTCGAATCCCAATGAAAACCCAAGATTTTTTTCATGGGTTTTTGGATTCGACGATTGCTAATGACCATTAGTAGTTGATAAACCAAAAAAAAAATTATCCGTTGTGAAATAAATAGTGTAAGTGTTAAATAAATCGTGAATCAGAGCAGTGCTAAATAAATAGTGAACTAGTTATACTCAGTGAAATATAAACAGTGAGTAACAATTAGTTAATAAGTGACTGTGAAAAGCGTTAAACACTAAAACTAAGTAAACTAAATCATTGTTTAAGTGTAAATAAATAAATATTTGTTGCAAATAAATTGTTGTCATTAAACACAAATCCAAGAGCACGTTAAAATGAATTAGAAAAAACTAACTCTTCATAAGTAACTCTTCATAAAACCAATGATTGTTGGTAAGCAATGAGAATAAGGAGATAGACAGAGAAGGACAGAGAAATTGTAATTAAATAGAAAGAGAGGGAACGTCTCCAGGAAGGAAAATAACGTTTTTTTGTTACGTGATGGTTGCTGCTAGTTTACTCTAGGCTCAGTAAAGGAACTTCACAGTACAGAAAACGTGTGAAGTAAAGGAACTTTAGGAACACTAACTTTTAACAGTAAGGAACTTCACATTTCTTTAACTTCACAGTAAAGGAAGATGTTTCTTCTTTTATACACTCCATGGTTTCAGTCAACTCAATGCTGTGGTGTTCCTGAAAACAATTTCTTTCTAAAATTCAAGTCTGGAACGAAGCAAGGACTCGTGAAAAATACCTAAAGAACTTTTTTTAAACATTCTCTTTATTCGTTTTGACAAACAAAAATTATAACAAAATGTTCAGCAAGCGATCTTAATCTATTTCTTCCACCTCATTGTTTTACTTAAGTAAATACTTGTTCATTTACTTAACATGCTGTGATACTGGAAAATATTGTAATGTGTCTCTCCAAGTTCAAATTGAGAGGGGTAACTCAATTAAAAAATAAAAAAATAACCGTTTCGTCGTCATGAAAATAAAATGCTTATTTGCTCGGTTTGATCCGATACCTGCAAACGTCCACAAAATGTTAGGTTAGGTCAACGTTTTTTTTTTTTTTACGCGGGAATTTCAAGGCTTGTTGTCAATATAGAGCTTTGACTCACAACAATCAACACTGGATTGTAATTCGGTGGATATTTGCAAGTCGATTTTGACAATTGCGTCAATGATGGCCCAGAGACATCCCCATTTGCAAACACGCAGTGAAATCCATCTAAAATATGGAAAATGAAAAAACAAGAGGAGAAATAGATTTTTCATTTAGAATTTAATTGTTTTATACATTTTTTTTTTAATTTCATCTTCCGTTTTTTTGGTAATTTAATTATGTTATTATAATATATATATATTTATAGTTTGCATTCTATTAAAATGGCGGACATTCTATCGAGTCCACCATTTTGATTTTTGTTTTGTTTGTTTTGTATTTTTCAATATGAAGGCATGCGACTTTCTTAGCAAATCAAATCTATATAAGTTATAATATACCATAACTAGATATATACTTTAAGTATATATACTATAGTAGTTGACTTACTTGGATATTATAATATAAATATAACAACTCCTGATTTTATTTAATAAAAGTTTATTTTTTTAAAGAAATTTCACGTGATTTGTCCTATATTTATAAAAATATCGTTATTTTCGTTTTTACTATATCCTTAATCATTTTCCTTAAGAATAATCTAATAGTTTTCTTTTTTAATCAAAGCTTATATTTGCTACGAACAAAGCATTTTGTTATATATTTATATATATTATTTATATAATGTATTTATATGAACTAAAACTTCGAAATCTCTTCTCTATATGAAGTATTCACTTTGATCCAGTCAATAAGGGTTTAATAAAAGACATGGTGTTGCGTAGTTTTAAGGTTAGACAGAGCAAAACGCTTCATTTTAGGTTTTTATAAAATATCAGGAAAATGGCAGGTCCTAGCAAAAATATTGTAATGAACAAAATGAAGTTTAAATAAATTTTCTATAAAAAGTTCCAATATATAGTTTTCTATGATCAAAATTTAATACAAGAAACGCTTATTTCACTTATAACTCGTTAAGTATTGATCGTAGAAGGAAAATGAACAGAACTTTTCTTGTAGATAATTTTATTGGCATCATTTTTACTTATGTCAATTTTTGCAATTAAGACCCCCCTTTTGGAGATATTCAGGTAAAACCTTTAAAAGAACCGCTTACGTGATTTTACAGCTTCAAAAAATGATTTTCAAACAAAACAGAAGCAATACTGCTTGAGATTTGGGATATTTTGAAGTTAGTAAGGCATTTTTTTAAGATTGAAAAAAAAATTTGATATGTTTTACAGTGAAACTTCCCGATCAATACATGCGATGCAATGTAATCAAAAATTATATGAACGTCCAGCCTTGAAATTAATGAGTAGATATTTTCGAAGTTGTAGCAACACTTTTCATTAGTAATTTTATTAATTCCCTCTATATAACGACATTTTTATAATTTAATTATATAATATAATAATCAAGATTTTGTGTATGAATATAATTAAGTTAATAAAGCAAGATTAAGAGTACGAAGAAGCAATCAAAATGTTCTTGTGTGTAAAGAAAAATGAAGCTCAAGCCGAAAATCAAACATACATAAGACACATAACGGGACGCCGACGAAACAAATTTCCATTTTATTTCGAAAGTGTGAGATAGTATCGGAAAATTTTTCAAGTAAAACTTGCAGAGAAATAAATTTGCCATCGACAGTGTTCTTGGTACATTTTTGATTTTTCCCATGGTTAAGACGTTGGAGTGAACTTTCTTATCATGAAACTCCACCAAGCCAAACATCAAATAATGCATTTCCAAATCCTATATTTCCGGAGAAAGTACAGGATAAAAAAGAAAATGTTTCAAGTAAAATATTAAGACGATCAAATTTTCAATTGAAAATATATCTTGACAATTTTAGTATTTCTTACTGTTAAGTCAGGAGAGGTGATTGAATTATAATTGTTCATCAATGAACCTTAGACGGGGTAACAGTTCATTTACTAGCAAATATCTAAAAAAGTAGAGGATCACAGGGAAAATGTTTCCAATGAAACATTTTGATAGTTTTATCTTCTATTAGAAATGTCTCTAAGAAATTTTGATATTTGCAATATTTATGCCAGTACAAGTGATTGAAGCTTCCTATTCGGTCAAGTCAAACGTCAAACAATGCGTTTGCTAACACACGAGCGGTTTAGTTGTTAGCAAATTTTCTGACAAACAAATGAGAATAAGACAACTATCTTAAAAAAATTATTTAGAAAACTAAGTTTCCGATCGAAAATGTCTCATAAAAATTTTGGTATTAAAAACCGTTAAATAAGTAGAGATTATAGAAATTGACTACTTTTTCAAGCCAAATGGCCATCGATGCGTCTGCTAACGCAGCAACAGTTCATTTACCAGCAAATATTCGAGAAAGCACAACGTAACAAGAAAATATCTTCAAATAAAATATCTAAATAATGAAATTTTCAACCAAAAATGTATCTTAAAAAATTTAATATTTCCAATAGTTATATCACTAAAGATGGTTGAAGTTTCATATTTAACGTCAAATAATGCGTTCGTTAACACACGAACCGTTCATATTTTGCTATAGAATTTTGTGACAAGCACAGGATACCAAGAACTACTTTTCAGTCAGGAATAACTTTTGAAAATTTTGATATTCCAAGCAGTTAAATTAGTATAGGTGATTGAAGTGGTCTACGTTTTCAAACCAAATGTTCATTAATGCGTCTGAACCACCAGTTCATTAACCAGCAAATATCGACAAAAGCATAGGACCAGTGGCGGATTCAGGGGAGGGGTCACAGGGGTCATGACCCCCCTCCAAGCTTTATTTGCATTAAAAAAAAACTAAGTTTTATATTCCACTGTCTACCAAATAAATTCGGTATTTCTTGTCTTGAGTTAAGGTTTCTTTCTTTCTTAACTTAAGTACCACTTGATTTTAAGCAACCGTTTTTGAGAGATGTAGGTATTTTTAAAAATGTTCCGGTAGAGGACCACCAAACCCCCTGGTTAGTGAGGGGTATCTCTCACCCCCCGGTAATGACCCCCCACCAAGATACATTCTAAATCCTCTCCTGCATAGGACAACAAGAAAAATGTTTTAAATAAAACCTCTAAGTAATTATATAATTTACAAAAAATGTCTCAACAAATTTTTTGATGTTTCTAAAAGTTAAGCCCCCAGAATTGATTAAAATTTCTTACTTTAAGAGGAAAACTGGGACAAGCGTTCGTTGTTACTTTTATCAACACTATGGGCTACGTTCCACTAACGTGGTAACAACGTTAGAAACCAGTGTGAAATCGTTGAATCAAGGTCGTTGTGTTGAGTAAAACGTCATCAATGACGTCATTACTGTAGCTTACGACCACGCAAACCATTCTTAAAAGATTAGTCAGAATGATCACGCGAATGCATCAAACTTAATGAAATCGAAAAAAAGCCAATGAGCTTAACGTTGTAAACACGTTATGTAACCTATTGGGGTGAGGGTAGTTCAAAGTTCACTAAAAATGTACAGAGAACACTTTACAATGATTCAAATGAGCAAAAAATTAAAAAACCCCAAGGGAATAAAAAATACCCCCTAGGGGACAAAAATTTATTTGTCCAATGGATATTTAACGTATATTAAGGAATTATATAGAAATTTGTACTCGGCGCCACTCGTTGGTTAAAAATATAGTTGCTTGACAACATCTGAGCCACGGTGCGTTAAGCTCTGAAATAGTCGACAGCTTTCGATCTGCACGGTACAAAATTAAATCACTTAATCTTGTGTTCATCATATATTTTAATTGAAGAAAAATATTTATTTTATAGTTTTTTTTTTGTAATTTTTTCTCTCGTTTGGTCCTCGAAAGATTTTTTTTTCTTTCAATAACAATGAACATTTATTTGATATAAAGCTTGATTTCAACTCTTTTATTTTCAAATTGCTTCGTTTATAACATTTTTTTTTCTAGGTTATTAAATTTTTTTGTAAGATATAAGATAGAGATTTTTTAAATATAGAGAAAGAGAAATAGAACGTTGTTCAAGTGCTAAATTTTCATTTATTTTTTCAACATGAGAAAATCTACGGGCTAGTTAAATATCATTAAATTTTCTTTAACTTTTTTTTTTAAGTGGCATGAAAGTGAAGATAGCAAATTTTTTAGTATAGAAATCCTATTTTTTTTAAAATTGGTTTTTCTAGTATAGGCCATATTGATTAAATTTTGATGATTTTTTTTCATTATATTATTCAACAACTGTTGTAAAAATTTTGGTGTTACATTTGCAATATATTTGTTTTATTTTATTTTATTTTTTAACAAATTTCCATTCTAAGGCCAAGTTGTGATTTAAATTAAAAAAAAAATTCTTATCAGTTTTTCCAAATTTACGTCGTGAGTCGATTCGAATTTTGAGGTTAAGTGTTAAAAGGTGTTACATAAGTACTGTAATTCGACTTGGCCTTAAAACACGACTGTATTAACGCGAATTTGTAATCATTTAACGCTATAATACGTGAAAAACCATAACAAATCAATTAAATTTTGCACTCGAAGAGAGTTTCCCTCATTTCCTGTTTAATTAGAAAATGATGCATAACATCGACTTGTGACATGCTGTATACAGAGTGGATCAAATTCCTCCCTGTTCGCATTGAAACTCTGTGAAAAATTGCGACATTTTAATATTAAAGATACTTTTTTAAGTGAAAAACTATCATCTCAGCACAAAGCTAAATATAACGAGAACTTTTTTCAATAATATTTTTTTAAGGTCAGTATAGTTTATATTAAATATCACAGAATACAAAGAAAAACCATCGGGCATTTGACGTCGACAAGAAAAAAAACCCGTCAAATCGCACCCCTGGAATCAAACACATCTGAGATAACAGAGCGAGCATTTTTCAATAGTAAATTTCCCAAAAAAAAAAAAAGGAAAAAAATCCGACGACTCTATGTCGCCCGTTTTCCCATCGCGCTTTCTCAATATCATCCGCTCATAGATGTGCCAAATATTCTGTGAAAATTTTCACTCTATCAACAATAATCAATAAATTTCTTTGAAAATTAGTTAAAAATTATGACCATTTCTCTATATATGTTTTCTTTTTTTTTATATATATATATATTTATAATATTTATATAATATTGTTAAAATATAGCATTCTAAAACCAACTGGAACCACCACCAAATTTCGTTCCTAAACCCCCGATGCCTTTTCCGAATAAATTGCCGACTCGTCCCACGACCACCGAAGTGATATTACTGATATTCCCATCTTCTCCCAGACTCTCCATGATGTTCACTTTCGACTTGGGACGCTCAGCTTCATCCATACCCTCGCCATTTCCCCTAAAAACACAACTTATCAATAACCTAAACATCTCACAACCAAAGCCCTGACACTCTTCAAACATATAGTATATTAAACGTTCAACTATAGTTATTACTCAGAGTTTGTGGCGACTAGAAATTTGAACTTGCAGTGTTTGTCTCTCGCAGTTGCCCTGACGGAAATACATTATAAAGCTTTTTCTTTGGGTTTATTTAAGGTCGCATCAACTACTATAGTCATTAGCGACCGTCAAATCCGAAAACCCAGAAAAAACATCTTAGGCTTTCATTGGGATTCGAACCCAGGACCACTGGCGTATAAGGCAACTATCTAGTCCACCACCCCACTAAGTGATCTTTGTAAAGCTTAAGCAATTCAATTTGTTCGGGGCCAGTGCTGGCCTGTGCAATTGTAAATATATATGTAAATAAATGTGGGTAACCACTCCCACTTTACAAGTTCATTCCATTGTTGAACCACCAGTACATATAAGGTGAGGTGTATATACCACTGTGCATAAGCCTTGTATCATTCATTCAGTGAACATTCAATGTTTAGACGGAGTGAATCAAGGTTGATATATCAGTGTGAACTATAGATACAATTTTCACAAATCCCCAGAGTTATTCGAGTGTGATTTCAGTGTTAACTTGGTTTAATCTGCATTTACACTGGGCTTACACCGTAACTCTAATTATATGAGGTTCCTATGATGATATGACGACCTGCTGCGCATGCCTTTACAGGAAAATATTTTCCAAGTAGGCTACGCATACGATATTGCAGGACTCATTTAAGCAGACAGCGCCGACGATGCTCGTAAGACTGCTCTGCGATTGGTTGCAGCAACACAGAATGCAACTAGCGGGAGACAAGACTGAAATTGCGGTGCTAACACGGTAACGCTGGTTTGACAAAGACTTCTCGGTAACCATCAGAGATGCTATCGTGGAGGCTAAACACTCTCTGTGATATTTAGGAGTACAGCTGGATGAGAAGCTTACGAAAGCTGGCAGAGCTGTCGTTAACTTGTCAAGGATGGTGCTCAATACTTCTGGTTCGAGGTACAGCAAGAGACGGCTACACCTGAGTGCAATCCACTCAATAATGTTGTATATAGCGGAAATATGGGCAGACCAACTGTGTCACGAGTCCTATAAGTGCAAATTGGCGTCGATACAGAGAAGAACCGCTCTCCACGTAGGCTGCAAATATCGGACTGTCTCAAAAGCCGCAGTGCTAGTCATCGCAAAAACCCAACCGATCAACCTCATGACGCACGAAAGGAAACATTTTCATCAACACCGGAAAGCCGGTACCCTGGATGGTAGCATCAAAAGCCAAATACAGGGACAGCAAGAGGGGATGGCCACAGCGGTGGCAAAGCTCGACAACTGGGCGGTGGACGTCAGAGCTTATACCTGTACTGACGCTATGGACAGAATGCCAGTACGCGGAGATCAATTTCTACTTCACCCGGTTTCTCACTGGACATGGCCTGTTCAATGAGTACCTCTGCCCCGAATAAGAATTAGGAACAGTCCATTCTGCTCGTACTGTAGAGGCAAAGTTGATGACCCGCGATAGACGTTCTACTCATTCTGGCGATGGTTCAGAGAGCGCAGAGACACCTGGAAAACACTAGAAGTGGTACCAAGCCTGAACTACATTACAAAAGTAATCACTGGTTCAGAAAACTCCTGAAGGGCAATGAGGAAGTATACGGAGGACATTCTGACGGCGAAAAAAACCAGAAGAACACACAGCAAGCGCGTAGTTGTGCAACCAAGGTCAGACTGAAGTAATGCGAAAGCGGTTTCCGGTCTGGCCCCCTTCCACACTAAAAGGCGGTAAAAGGATTGTTTTTAGTGGTTAAAAATCCCACACTACCAACACCATCTTAAATTTCATCCCTGTTGGTGTCCTTTGAAAATTTTTTCAACCTCTACAACTAAAAAAACACCGTAACACCCCGTGGAAATGAATCTGCTTTTTGATACTGATAAAAGCCGGAGTTTAAAGTCATGATGGGTTCTAAGAGTGTCAGAGTCATGTTTGCAATTAGTTCTTACTCAGCTTCCTCGTCGTTCTGTCCCATTATGATTTGACACGTGGCTTCTTCGGCTTGCATCCTCTGCGACACGGTTTGATAGGCCTTTGAATTCAACTTGTCCTCCATGACTCCTTGCAGCTCAAAATCCGAATAAATTTTCTACAAAAGATAAACGCGTTTAAGATCTCGATACGTTCGCACATTGTTTCGATGGTACCTTGACAATATGAGCAAGGCACGTGCACTGATAAAAGTGGAGAGATCGATCCAATCGATCCGACAACCAGTTGCATAACATGTTGATTTGCGACGTGTACCACTGTTCGAAGAAATTCAAAATCCACAGCTCGTCGTTCACCTTACTGCGAATCTGATCCATACAGTTCCTCGTGAAGTTTACATAACCCTGTCCCATGTCCTTGCCGGAGCCGGAAACGTTCTAGAAATCAAGATAGGATCAATGAAAACGCTCAAGTCTTACATTCCTATGATGTACCGTGATACTAAGGATTGATCCGATTAAACTGCCTTCATCGTATCGCGACAACTTTGTTAGAGTGGCTTCCAAAACGGACATCAACTTACTGATCATTCCTTGGTTCATATTAGCCAGAGTTTTATCGATCTGATCGTCAATTTTTGTGTGGTACTGATGCTAGAAAAAAAAATAAACTTGTGTAAGTAAATCATTCTTTTAACTCTTAAGCAGTTACAATAGATGATTTGATCAAACTAAATCTACCAATTGGTAACCACGAAATGATCTCGGTAGACGCTTTCAATATCGATGATTAAGATCAAGGGTAGCTTCAGACTTACCACGTCAATTCCATCAACTGCACACAGCTTGAACGACTGGTTCTTAGCGTCCAATATCACATTAACCATCGCACACATCTCCGAAGGAATAATGTAGTCGGTCGAAATGAACGTTACGGATTTCTTCAACCATTGCTGAAAGGATGTCTCAGTGCGTTGGATGCATGAGTCGATCATTTCACAAGCCATCAACTTAAGACGCTGCTCTAAATGCTGTCGGAATTCCATATCCGGCCAGTGGAGGTCCCGAATGAATGACTGAAGAGCGTCGAGCTTCCAAAACAGATCCTCGGAAGTGGCACATCCATTTCTATCAACATATAGTTATAGTACCTAAGATTCCCAAGACCTTTAAGATTCGTACTCAATCTTAAAGAATCACTTGAGTATTATTTACATAGCTAATTAAAAGGCTATTGCAAAGTAAATACGGATCACAAACAAAAGCTGTCAATGTTTCAGGGAACCTTAAAGTTCCACAAAACCCAGATTGAAGGCCTCTGTAATAGAGCGTTAAAGAAACGGATAGTGAAAATATTCAGTAGATTCAAAACCAACAGTACAGCGACTCCCCAAGTAAGGTTAATTTAATCAGATTTTGAGTCATTAGTGTTAACCGCCCGTTCTACTAAACATAAGCCAAATTATATTAAGAAAAAATTTTAGAAACTTATCAAATCAAGTAGTTTGACATTTAATAGAAATAAATTGAACTTTTGACTTGAAAATTAAATAACTTGAAAGGTCAATGCTAAGCTTGATATTTTAATATTAATTTATTACTTGATTCAAATCAAAATCAAGTCAAGCAGTAAATCGCTTAGTAATTTGTCACTAAATTTTACTAACGGTTCAAAGTATTTTCAAATGAGAATATTTACGACATTGATAATTTGAATAGATACTAATAGTAAAAAATAGTTTATTGATTCCAATAGTGTTATTTAAACCAGTATATTATTATTAATTGACTGTACTATTTATGAATTTTGACATAGGGTTGGATTCTGTTGAAATTTCTCGTTTAAATTGACTGTTGTAACGTTGAGATTCGTTTTGACTGATTGAGACGAAGGTGGGGTCTTCTCCGGGCATACGCATTACCACACATTGGAAATCATTTTGAGATTCTACGTAATAAACGCGTCATTCACACATACAAAATGATTTTCAGGATTGAACTATTCATACGCGTAATACATTTCTATTTTCAATATTAAAACGTTAATTACTTAAAAGTGATTAGTATTATCAAAATTGGTTAACTAACTTTTGAGATAAGGAAAAGGAAAATTTAGAAAGCTCTCTTAGAGGGATTTCCAAAGTTTGTTATTTTTCTAGCTATTCTGGGTAAAAGCATGACCGAATTTACCACTTGGTATAGTAGTAGTAGCTGAGGGTGGCGATTTTTGAGGAGCGGCAAATTTTTGAGACCAGTGTATTTTGGGGACAGCAAGTTATGATATAAAAACTTAAGCCTAGTACTCACTAGTAGACATGTTGCGCGATTTGTCTAGATACCGTCTAGAGATGGTCAATAGACCGTCTAGAGACAATAGGTTTTTTCGCGGTGGTCCATAATGAATCGGTAACAAATCCGTCCAAGTGGATTTAAGCGATTTAGGATAATCACCAAGCCCATACACGCTTATGGACTGATTAAGGGTCATTTTTTTGTGAAAAATGTTCGGAAGTAAGACGAGGATTAACGAGAACCCACGAAAATTGTTAATTGATTTTAACGTTGACAGGCATAGATGCTTCGTTCACACAAGTCTACTTTGGTTGACCGATTTTAGTTATTCGATCAAAAGTTGAATGATGAAAAACCTAGTGTGATAACTCGTTCAAACTTTTTTTGATTCACTAAAAAGCTCATTACGGTTCTCACACGAGGTTCTTCATTCAACTTTTTTTGATCAACTAAAAACGGGCTGCTAAAGTTGATTCGTGTGAACGCAGCATGACAACGAAACGGGATTTTGAATTAGCCACAATTTAGCAAACTGCGCATGAGTAAGAGAATCTAATTTTTTATCCTAACAAATATCTGAGGATCGCTAGAACCAATAATGAATCGGTAACTAACGTATTTCGTGTAAACCGCGAATATCGGATCGTAACTCGGCTCATAAACTTGCATGCGCTTGGCGACCTTGGCGATGATCCTAAATCGGTCTTGAACTGATTCGTTACCGATTCAGTATGGTATCCGCGAACGAACCTAATACTCTTTGTCTCCTAAGGTCTTCCATTCCGGTCGGGAGGCGTTACACCTGCAGTTTTTGGTCTCGCAACTGGCCTTAGACGAGGACTCGTCTATAGACATGTCTATGGAGACAACTTGAGACGCGTCTCAAAGACCAAAATCGCGCAACATGTCTACCTACTGGTGAGTACTAGACTTTGAAAATGACTTAAAACTTATAGCCAATAAAACATGTTTGCGATTTGTCTAGATACCCTCTAGAAATGGTCAATAGACCCTCTAGAGACACTGTTCTTTGTCTCATCTAGCCTCCATATTACAATCTAAATTTCTCAGTCTCATCTTCGCAGTCTACCATGGAGGACAAAATAAAATATACAAAATAAATGGAGCTGGCCTTGGCTCGCCTCTAGACAATAGTAACGTCCACACTGTCAAAATGTTGCATGTCTAACGTTGCATGTTGTCTCCTAAGGCCTTCTATTTCGGTTGGGAGACGTTAGACTTGCAGCTTTTGGTCTCGTAACAGACCCTAGACAAGGACTCGTCTATAGACATGGAGACAACTTGAGACGTGTCTCATAGACCAAAATCGCGCAATATTTCTACTAGTAAGTACTAGACTTTAAAAATGACTTAAATCTTATAGCCAATGAAGGTGAAGAGTTTTTTGGGGCACATCTTAAATCCAACTCTTACATTACACAATATAAGGTGATTATTTACCCTTTGATTTCCCAACGTTCCTTTTCAAAGCCTTTGTAGATCGATTGGGCGATTGAGGATTCCATAAGGTCTACGTAGCGAACTACCAGAGGAGCGAAGGTGTCTCGAAGGTGTTGATGGAAGCGACCGTTTTTCAGATTGTCTAAATCAAAAAAGCAATGCATTGTGAAAGTTGGATCGGTCGGTGGTCGATGGTGTTACCGTCTGTGCGAAGATAGTCGTTCATGATCTGGAACAGGGGGAATGAGTCCCACGTATCCGGAGGCTGTTCGGCCAGAACTCGATCCATATCAACCGCGAACAGAGACCAAAAAATCTCGGCATGTTCAACGAGCAAATCGCTGAACCATGCAAACGCCTAGAGAATGTCGCGAAACAGAAAACCGATTTTAAAACCGAGTTGGTCTTGAACGCAAACGTGTGGAAACTATATAAGCATTATAATGTCCGTGGGTAGTTTAAAATGCGAGAGAAATTTTGGTGTCTGCGAGTCTAACCTGACGTGTGACAAATAATGTTTTGAATGTTTATCGAGGAATTTTCTTCGTTTTTTTGGAAAATGAAAATTGACATTCACATGCGAAGTATCACATATATAATATATATATATATATACTTATAGGTATATAAATATCAAAATAAGGATGTCCAAATTAGCACAATGAGAAGCGAGAAAGAGATAGAGAGTAGAAACAAAGTCATACTGGAAAATAGGTATGTGTCAGTTAACTGCGACATCTGGTGGCACCAAAATAACTAACGTATTAGAGGAACTTATTATAGCCATAGTTAATACTTAAATCTATCTATCACTGATATTTTAATAATTTCAGTCATTTATTTACTCAACCCCTTGGTAAGGGTTACAAAACTTTAAAAAAATTTCAAATAAAACTTGTAATAAAGAATTAATCACATCAAAAATATATTTATGTTCCCATTAGTTTCGCTATAATTAGCCATCAAAAGTCACCAATAATATTTCCTCTATTGAGCCAGTGCTAATTTTTAACACCAGATGGTGCAGTTACAAACTGACACTTACCAACACCATATTGTATGACTTCGATATGATCAGTTAATATCCAATTAAAAAAGAAAAAGAGAACATACACGTGGAAAAAAATACAAATGAAAATGCAAACTCAATCTTATCTCACCATTTTTCTGTTAAATTTTTGGAAGAAACACAGAAATAAAAACGTGGGAAAAATATTAACATTTAGGCACAGGTCAAGTTATAGCAGACAATTAACTACAGATAGAGTAGATGTTCAAAACGACAAATAGATACCGTCAATGATTCCAATTTGATTTGAGAAAAATCATTTCGATTTCCAGCATGGTTCTTTTCTCAGTCCTAGATTTAGTCTAGGAGACATTTCAAGGTACCAAAGAAATTCATAATGAACTAATCCAGCGAGCAAAAAATTTTCAATTACGTAAATTTTACGTAAATGTTACAGAACTGTTACATAAAGTCTTAAACTCAACACCATTGGCGGCTCGTGAAAAAATTTTTTAGGAGTGGTACATTGTTTTAAAATTACCAAATACCAAAGATTAATTTTATAATTTGTTTAATTAATATTCAGTTCTAGTATAAATGTACCAGATTTAATTTTTTTTTGAGGAGACTGCCTCTTTTTTCTGCATAGTCAAGTCTAGTGATTCATCAAGTCAAGTAGTTGTAAAATTTTGTAAATGAATTGTGATTAATGTTTTGACTTGCGAATAAAATATCCAATGTTAATACTTGATTTGATTTGATATTTAAGTATAAATATTTTGACTTAAGTCAAATCTAGATCAATTAGTTTGATGGTCAAATCAAATAGTGAAACTCTGGTCGAGCCGCCGCTGTTCAAAACCTTATCAATCATTGCCAATTTTCTCAAATCAATTTGAAACGACATTAATATTGATGATCTCAAATTAGTCCAATAACAAAGCACATTTGATCTGGAATAAGATCAGAATAAAGCATTTTTGCTTTTATTTTTTTTATATTTAGATGAGAATATACCGTTTACCTACACCATCCCCCTAGTTTGGTTCACTGTGTTTTAGATCCAAGATAATTCATCCCCAACAATTCATCCCCGACAATACATATCCGTGCCAAATATTATCCCAAACAAAACTATTGCATATACTGTTAAATCAAATTATTGTCAAAATCAAACAACTTATACATAGAGACAAATTCGAGAAAATGTTTAAATACTTCGAAAACTGTAGATTTTAGCAAAACACATCAAATATTTAAAGTTAAAGGAAATTAAATTTCCCACAAAAAATCCATTTACTTTTTTTCGCCAGGACTAATACTTTTCGAGATATAAGAGATGGAAGTTGTAATCATTGAATGAACATATAGTGATGAATCAGTACCCTAAAAAAGATTACCAAAGCTTATGGGGTTTGTAAAAAAATTAAAAGCTGATTAATTTGAAATGTTTTACTATAAATACAAAGTATACAATAATTCAAGGTACCGTTTTATTGTTCTTTCAATATTTCAAGCATTGAAAAATGTTAAGCTTCAACTGTTACTTTCCATCCCCTTTATCTCACTTAATATTGAGCTTAGCAAAAAAAACTATGAAAACGTATTTTGTAGAAAATTTAATTTGTTAAAACTTTTGTAATAACATGCTTTTCACTACAACTCACGGTTTTCGAAATATTAAGGAAAATCTTACCCAGAAACCTTAGGCGTGCTTATGTATATAATGTTTATCTGTACTCAAATGTTTTCTAATCTACTTTTCATAAATTAATGAATGAGGTATCATTATAAATGTCTTGATTGTCCGCTTGTTATAAATTTTCCTGTATTATAATAAAGTCAGTATGGCGCTCTCTAGAGAACAAACAGTCTAGTTATAAACTAAAAAAGGTGTCACCATATGATGTATAATATGATGTACACTATATTTCACTTAATATTGGACCTCTAAGAAAAAGTTTCATATGAAAGTTGTGGGAAATTTTGTCCTCATTCAAAATAATATTGTTGCGTTGTACTGAAACCGAGTTAAAATCAAAATATCTAAAAAAAGCGCGAAAATTTCGAGGTTTTTCAGTCACACAGTGTACCGACAATCGAAAAAGTTTGAATTTTGCATATTCTCAGCTAGATATATAAAATAAAAAGTTTACCTGATCTCGTACTGGGTAGAGCTTGTTTTTAGGATTGGACTGAGCCACATGACAATAAATTGAGGTTATAAACACTAACGAATTCGTCATTTTTAATCAAAAAAATCTACATGACATGAATATTTTCCATTATCTTTCAGTTTCAAACAGTGTGAACTTTTTTGGGAATAACTTTAGATCTATAATGATTTTCAATGGAATATGCACATATTAATACGATCCATGTTTAACTCTAAAATCTAAATAGATTCTAAATCTAAATTCTACATAGAAGCATTTTTGCTTCTACACCGTGTATATTGCTATACAAAAGGTTTGTTCCAATCATCCAGCTATGGCGGTGCACAAACACGACCAACAGACAAAGAGCAAGACAACATTTACCAAGAGACAAGAGTGAGTGAAGATCTGTTTCAGCAGGTTCGTTCCGTGCGACCATCCAGCCCTATCCAGCAGTCAGCACAGCCATTTACGTACATTTTCCTGACGAGCGCTTATATCGACACTATTTCGGCGATGCTTATGCACTGCTTTGCACTCTGTCTGTCACTGCCTTGTCGACCCTCAACCTAAGCTGAAACAGTTCTTCACTCATTCTTGTCTCTTGGTCAATGTTGTCTTACTCTTTGTCTGTTGGTCAATGTTTGAACATCACCAAAAGGACGATTGGAATAAACCTGAAGTGTTTAAAATAAGCACAACCAAGAATTTTTCCAAACAAAGAATTCTGATAAAATCATAAGTAGTCCTTTGATGCTTTTTTTAAACAAACATCTTGTAACATCTGATCTTGAACAGATCTTGAAGCTTTTGATGTTGACGTGCGCAAAAGCACTACATTTTACTTCAGTCTGTCAACAAGCTCTGTTTTATACCTTTTCACATTGCTTGTTTTAAGCTTTTAGTAGATAAAAAGTAGCCAAGCTTCAATGTGATCAAAACTTCTGAATTAGCTTAAAAATCAGAAAGGTTTCTTGGGATTTGTTTTTTGATTTTAGGTATTGAAACCATTCGTATAAAACAGATTTGAGTTAGCAAATAGTATCAGTATAACATTTTCAGGGTACAGGGTGCTTCTAACTAAGTCTTCAAATTGGACATGTGCTTTTGAACATCGTCAATATGCGCATATTCAATGAGAGTTATTACAGTAGTAAGGGTTTCTTTCATTGAAGGTTTGACTCTCTTTAAAACTGAGTGAAAACAAGAGCGCGATAGGATACTAAGAAGGATGTCAGGATTGAAAATCATTGGAACTAAAGAAATTTGGTTGATTCAGCTTGGATTTTTAATTTAAAGCCTTAATTGTAAATATTGTATGGGAAAGCTTTAGAAGTGAAATATGAAGGGATGACGGGAGTCAATCGCTGTTTCCTGTTAGAAGAGATTCGTTAGTGTTTATAAGTCTAGGGCTGTTGGTAGATACTTAGTTTTTTTTTTAAATATAGAAAATGAATTAAGAAGTACATGCCCTGGGTTGGGGCGCAGTGTACGTGGCATGCGGTGGCATGCAATAGCGAAACGCAGGGGCGGCTTTGGCTTCGCGGGCAGGTGGGCCTGACGCCGTACCTGGAGCTGACACTGCCGCCTTCTCACTGGACGGGAGTGCACGTAACTAAATACATACACACAACACAAAATCATCAAACATAAGTCAAAATAAACACACACACAAACAAATTATTTATACAAACACGTTGTCGAAAGAACGAGAAAATGGTTACGCTCAAATAGGCGCCACTTTCGAATTACTGTCTCCTCGGAGACAATCTCTACGTCTTTTCATCTTTCATCATTTCGATGCAACATTTAGTAACACTCAAGTACATTTAGTCTAACAATTAGAAAGTCAAAAGAAGGAACATACATTTCGAGTATCTTTCCAGAGGAACATCGAAAAATGCTCGTCAAACTATGCTTCCAGGATACTTCTTAGTAACCGAATACTTTTAGGATACTTTTTAGAACCAAATACTTTGAGGATCTCTTCGTATCCGAACACATCTGAGATATCTCTTAGTAAGCAAATACTTCTAAGATACCTCTTAGAGCCAAGTACTTCTGGGATATCTCTTTATATTCGAATATTACCAAGATAATTTTTACTAACCGGAATACTTCTGAGATACCTTTTAGTAACATTTATTAATCCAATGAAATAAATAACTAAGAATTCCTTAATAACCGACTTTTGACGAACATTTCACGAGCATTGATAAGACCCGAGAAGAAAGATAGGCGCAGAGCGATAGAGGACAGCAATAATTTAAGAAGAAACAAAAAACAACTGTCTCTGTGTCGAATGATCTATATGAAAGAGAAAAAGTGGCGGAGCCACTTGTCCTTTACTTGTCAAAAACAAAAAGGTGCAACTGTACATCAAAAAAAAAAAAAAAAAAAGAATCAGTGTGAATTTGTTTGTCTTGTCGTGTGTTTCTTGCGTCTAGCTCATCCAAAAACACAATGAAAAATCTATCTCGTTTGTTCCTTGTATAGTATGATCCAGGAATTAGTCCAAGCAATTCAAATACCTCAGCGTAGTGCTCTTCGTTCTGTTGTAGAAGATCCACGCAAAGCTCTGCCAAATGGATGAGATCTTCAAGCTTCTTTTGTGGACTGATGATGATTTCGCCGGTCCTCTCATCGATAACGCCTCCTGTGAAACCAACGCTTGGTCATTTTGATTTCATTAATGATCCTCGAATGATATACCTTCGATTTTTGTCTCGGATGATAAGTGAGTGTAGTTCACAAGGGCGGCTGTCTCGAGGCATTTCTTGATCATCGCTCGAACTTCCTCCGGCGGCACCGGGGTGACAATATCCTTCATAAGAACTCGTTCCAGTAGTGATAGCGTAGCCTTCAGTGCTCCTTCTGGTCGTCCAAATGGGAAACAGTATCTGAAATTCGTGATTTGACTCTCGAGAAGAATTCGCAACCGTTCTTTGATATCCTGGAACTTTTCTTTCTCCTCATGTGTGATACTCCCGACTCCATCAGGACTAAAATATTAATTGATTTAGTAAAGCACGAATATGAAATAAACCGATAGAGGATACCGATTTCCATGGACGTGACTTGCACAGAACGCAAAGCTGTAGTGAATCAGTGTCGGATCGATCATGACGTCTTTTTCAGCGCGATCCAACAAATCAGAAAGATAACACAAATGCCGATAGCATCCTCGAACCCCATAACGAGCACAGTATTCATCTAAAACGAATACTTGTCCAGGACTAAACCATCCCTGGAAGATCATATACAATCAATCAATCGATTCAACATAAGCAAACGGATACATACCAAAGAACAATATGGATCATTCAGTCTATAATCAAGAGTCAAATTCTGCAACAGCTTAAATAGTGAAGCATGGTCGAACGTACATGGATCCGCCGAGATGAAGTCTTCCATACCGTGCTTTCGGGCGCGATCAGCATCTGAAAATTGCACACATCAAAATTCTGCTTCCTTCAACCAGCACATGGATAGATGCGATCAAATCTAGGTGGAGTACCTCCTTGGATTTTCGATATTGTCGAGTTCTTGTCTTGTAGAGTTAATGGAGGTGACGGCTTATGCGATTGTCCTGTCGCTCGATACATGGCCATCACCCAAAGATGGCATTCGTTCTCGTCGTCGCTGGCATATAAAATGCTATCACCTTCTCGGACAGCATTGAAGAAGAACCTACCACCTTCCAAATCTACAAAAAATTGATCGTAAGACGAGCAAATCAAAAACTCATCACAGCTTAGACATACCCATGCTGACCATCATGTTAGCTAAAACATACAAAATATATCATCAAAATAAAGATTAAGTAAGTTAAAAATTAGTAGGAATCTGGATATGTGAAATAGTATATATAGTATATGAATAGTATAGACTTCCTGTTAGAGGTGATGTCGTAGATGAAGAAAGGGGGACTTTGGAAAAAGAGATACGTCCAACTGAACAAGTCAAGTATTGTACCTATTATGCTCAGACTATAAAATGGATGGAATCAAATTTTCAATTACATGGGGCTTATATTCGAATAAAGAATCAAGCTGGATAAACGAAAAAGATCTTTCTGAACTCCTAATCTCGACAACAGGATGGGGATGTATGAAAATGGGATTAGTGGGAAGTCCTATCGTGGGATAAAGATAGACCCTACACCAGACCAGAGTCTGGCTTTCTTTTAGATAAGTCTCTTCCGAGCATGCTTTGATTAAGCTGATCGAAAAAAAAACTGGATATAGTAATTTTGACACTTACCGCTTGAAGATTCGATGTAGTCGACTGTATAACCATCCAGTTGCATCATTTCCGATGGTTCCGACTTCTTTTCCTTGTACGTGCACATTGCGAAAGTGTACTGCGATACTTGCACGAGGACAAAGTATCGTTTCTTCCATTTTTTCCATACGGATTTACCAATCGCGTACAGGTATCCGCAGTGTTTCATGTTGAGTGGTTTGTCCATGCGACACGCGATTTTAATCTTCAAATCCTGGTCGGGTAGGTTTTTGGGAACTACCATTTTGTGCCACTCGGGAGCCTTCGACGATACGGGTGTTGGTCGGAGGATAACCTTACCTAGTTCTTTATCTTCAAGAGCTAACATTCCCGGATTTTCTGTATACAACTTCACCTTGACCACTGGTAATGGATGGGTCGTGCAAAAGTCACCTTGAGTATCCCACCTGGGATATTTTAACAGCTTTAAATGAGCCTTGAAAAGGTAAATTTGAGTGACTTACATTGGTTTAGAAGCTTCTGCCTGATCGGTTTGAAGCCTTTCTCCGTTTTCTACTTCCATGGTACAGTAGACGATTCGATTCGGTGATAGGGATTTGATTCCTTTTACTTCCATAACAACAACCTAAAGTTGGAAGTATAATATGATGAGGGATATTAGTTTTGGTTTTGAACGAGTACCTCTAGTTGGAAGGTGAGGACAACGTCCAGCTTGGTTAGCTGTGTGTCACTATCCGCTGAGTCTCCTTCCAGTTTGGCCAGGGATCCTTGCGATCTGCATTGAATTGGTTTTTTTGGAAAGAAACTAAATTAATTTTGGTATGTTATCGTAAAAAATGGCATCGAGACAAGACATACACAACTACACCATCGACAAGTCACAACATCAACAGTATTTTACGAAAAATCAAAAGTCTAGTCCCGTTTGTTACTTGGTCATACCTTCCACAAACAGGATCAGGACAATAACAAAACAAAAAAACAGACATCAACCAAAGGAAAAAGAAAAACTCTATGGCTCGTGCAACGCAAGACACTTCTCAACAGCTTTCCACTGTCTATAGGTAGTACTATTAAACCTACCCAAGCCATTTGTTAAAAAAAAATTTTCGTAAATTTTGCAATTTCTGAAAATTTCCTTAATTTCTTTTTTTTTCTCAAAATCTGTGCATGATACGTTTACCACAAGTAGAATAATGACTAAGTATTTAAGACATTCTATGATTTGGTCCCAACCTTAGACATGAAAGCTTTGTGGATAAATCCGTGTAGGGCTTGCTTCCGGAAAGCGGCTTTGCGGATGTATCCCTGAAAAGCTTGGGAAGGGTTAATTGAACTGTAACTGTCCTTAATGTCGGGTTTTATATGGATATGTAAGTGGTTTGTGTTAGTTCCGTGTGCTTCTGTGATGTGGCGCATTTGTATGTCTTTCCTTTCTCCATAACCTAACTTTTTTAGTTTCTCAGATTACACAAAAAAAAAGAAATGAAAACATCAAAATAAACATCAAATACACCAAAAAGACCGATAGAAAATAAAACTAGAAGAAAATCAATAGTGCACCACGTTAGATTTCGTAAAGCTCAACTTGAGATGTACCTTTCCAGAGATGGTAGTTTGGACGACCAAATCGTTCATAGCTAACAATTCAATTGATCACTAAATCTGAAAAGGTTCATCCCCACGGCACCCATTAATCGATTTTTTTTCACTGTTCACATCATTAACACCGACTAAAACTATATACAAAATTTGAAAAGAAAATCAATCTTAAACTATTTACAAACTGTACGAAGAAAGAAAACTTAAATGGTCCCTAAGAATAGGTGCTTCGTTTGACTGAGACGAAAAAAAAGTTTCGAAAGAGAGAAAAAAATGTGTTCTGTCAAAGCGTCATATTATGTGGTTAAAGAAGAATTATTTGATTTTAGTTAAAAAAATACCCAGACACCCCTAAAAGTTCCTCATTAAGATCACTTAAGGTAGTTGTTAAGTAAATTGATGTGAAGGTTTTGAGAATCCCAGCGAAGCCAATGCTTGAATTATTAATTCTAATATTTGACTTGAGTTTGACTTAATTTCAAGTCAAATTTAGGTCAAGTAGCTTTAAAATCAAGTAAAATGGCGAATAATAGGTTTTCTCTTCTCTTTGTCTTTCCTCCGTTTTCTTCAATTAGTGCGTTCTAACGACGTTTGCGACGTTCATATAATGCGGTTTCAATACTACCCATTGAACATAAAACGTTCAACTACATTGTTCAACGTTTTGAGATCACTGGGGAATGACTGGGTTCAATTTAGCTCAAAATATTTGAAAATTGAATTTCATACTAAACGAAAAAAAGATCAACAAAGAAGTTATTGCGAACAAAATGACAAACTATTCGAGTAACCTAAGCTTAACATTAAAAAGTACAATCAGTACAAGTTCGAGATCTCTAGGTTTGTGCCCGCCATTGCATGAACGTCGCCAACGTCGTGGTAACGCGCTCATTTAAACGAAGGAAAAAATAAAAAGAGATAAAAAACCTAAATTTTATTTTATCGCTTTTTCTTTATTAGGGATTCACGACTTAACTTGATTTCACAGCAATCTGACTTGATTCTCAAACTACTTGACCGAAATTTGACTTGGTCTCAAGTTCAACTTGAATTAAACAATAAACTTTTAACTAAGCCAAGCATTGATTTAGCCAAATACTAGGTATATATGCCAAAAAGATATCGTCTGCGCATGTCAAAATATTTAAGCTCGAAAATCTCAAAAATCACACTTTTATGATTATCTCGTTTCCTGTGCTTTTAAGGACACATTGCGTTATTAGCAAAGCTGTAAATCATAAAATTTTCTACCGGGTTCATCCTGAAAAGCGTTTTCATATAAACAACCGTTTCCGAGATAGAGCATAAAAACGGGATAAGGATCTATGGCTTTTACACATACAGCTTACATCCTTTCCCGTTTTGTTCTTTACCTCGAAAGCAGTTGATAGTATGAAACTTTTCTTAAGAAAAAACTTGTAGCGTTTTTTCTGATCTACAACTTTACTAATTACTAATAATGTCTTTAAAACTGTCCTTAAAATTTTCAAGACCTTTAAGCTTGAAAATCACGTGCACCTGATATCTTATGAAACTTTTGAATCAGCCAATAGAATTCCAAAAAAGAACAAACATGTGCAAGATCTGTCGTGAAGCGACAATTGTCGTCTCATTTAACAAGTGACACGTCTTACAAAATACTATCCGATTGTTCCTCGCTTTAAAATAATATCAAGCAACTACCTTAAGCACTGTCCTAAATATGTTTAACTGAAGGGTTCCAGTTGTATTTCTTTTAACCAAAATCCACTTGTATGCTTAGAGTTTAGTGCAAATTGATACAGTTTCTTTTATTGAAGGACATAGCTAAATGCTTTTTTACCTACCTATGATTATATCGTTTGATTTTATGGAGTCCATACTTCGAATCCATCGACCCCTTGGACACTGGTAACGATTCCAAATTGGCCATTAACAGATTAATCGATGATTTCAACTCTTCGATGTACAACGATTCCATTTCTTTCAGTAAAAATCTAGGCATCAGCTTCCGATTCTGAAACAAAACATCAAAGATAGACCATGCTTTCCAAGTCGTTTGGTTGTTCTTACCTTTTCCATTTCTTGAACCCTTTGCATTCTTCCATCTAACTCTCTCCGAATAGCCGCCGCCTGTTCGTCGGCTGAATCTAACTGTAAACGAACGAAGTTATAGAGTCTTTCAGACGGAATTTGTCAAAGTCTTACCAGTAAGGCATTGAAAAGGAGTTGGTGTTCAAATTTCTTTATTCCCAAAATTTGCTGAAACATATCGTAAAGCTGCTCCTTTGATAAAATCAATTCCGAATTTAAAGATTGCTGTTGCATACGGGACGGTCGTTTCGATTCTTCATCACCCAAACCTAGAACAAGTCAACCAGGAAACAATAAAACATGCCGGAATGAGCACAGTTGAATATTGAAAAGAAGAAAATCAAGAAAGCAATTAGAAACCAAAGTGAAAGCATAGAATAAGAAGAAATACTGAGAACACACACACACCGGGTAGGCTACCTTTCAAGATGCAATCAAACTTTGCCATCCATGACGTGAGAACAGTTTCCTTGCTAAGACCATCAATTTCGGGCAACGATCTGAAAAGAACCAGGTGACAGTTGGTTGTCGGGTACATCATTTCTGGTTACCTACCGAACACGTTTTTCAATGTTGTTTCGAAACACCTCGCGGAAGTCATGCTGCGAGCAAGCACCCGATTGGACCATTTTGATGACACGTTCCGACTTCAGAAACACGTCATAGTAGCTCTGCACGGCGTTCTGGAACGCCTCATCGGCCATTATCTGCGTCTCGCCCTTCAGGAAACTCTGAAACCGGGAGCTGATCGTCTCCAGCTGATGCTTGGTGATTTTCGTCTGGCGTCGAGTCATATCAGTGGGCTGTTTCGCATTGAAAGGATACGCGATGCATCGAGATATGAACACATATAACTGAATTCGCCGCTTTCGCTCCTCTTCTTCGCGTTCCTGTTTTTCCTACCAATCAGCAACAACATGGGTCACATTCAATTAACTTGATAATATCCAAAGGATCTGATTCATGTTACTAAGGGAAGTATATAGTTCTCACCAGGAGTCTAACATTCAAAGTTTTTTTTCTTATTTGTTTATTTGATATGAAGAGAAAAAATACGTGGCACTATTTTATTATTGGGACAACTGGAATCAACATATTTTTTTTTATTTTAGTGGCATTATGTCGCTTTTGCCAGGTGTCAGGTCAATAAGCGTATGGTGGTGATATCAAAGTGTTAGTGTATGTGGTTCTTACTTGAATATCCAAGTCAGTCTTCTCGCTAGCAGCGGACGGTGATGGACTTGTTGGCCGTGGTAAGGAGTTGGCTCGGGATGAGCCCACACTATGACTTAGCGATTCGGAAGCAGCTCCCGTCGATCCAGGAGATAGTGACCGGGACGCACTAGCGGCCGATGAAGGGACCGAAAGATTACCTCCGCGTTCCGGTTCCGTTGGATGGCTGTAGGGGTGCGACGGAAACGATTCAGCTTGCTGCTGCTGCTACAATTGGAACACCATTAGTTAGCACCAGTAACATACCAAAATTTGTAGATGTACCGGAGGTGGGTGATGATGGTGGTGATTCTGATGGTGTCCATGCCCATGGCCGTGTCTACCAGATCCATGATGTACGTTTTCTTCCTCGCTGTCGTCCTCCGAAGAACTTGGGTCAATCATCGCTTATCACCGACTGGAAATCCACGAAATATGAACGTCAAAAAACACATCGATTATAGGGCGTCAGTGAACTTACGAGGATTTGATCAGAGTTGACATGAAGATTTTGGTGGACACTTGCTTGAAAATCGGGTACTTGACTCGTTGATTTGTAAATTGGCTACGTGGTCACTGGGTACAACTACGCAGGCATATTCCAACAATGACCAACTGCGATAGAACGATTCGCGATAACAACGATTAAAACATAATCCGTGCAAGGTGTACCTATGTTTGGTGTTTGAATATCTATTCCGAGTCTGAATATCGTCGATAATGAGAAAATGACGTTGGAAAATGTGTTTGTTATTTATTTAAAAAACTGAGGATGGTTCACAGCCATTTAAATAACGAAGACGGTCGCGAAACCGTTTTGCTGTTAATTAAGTATTGTTGATCACTGACGAGTTTCGATTTCGAGATGTGGGCCATTGGTGTTTTCAAGCGCACACCATCACTACACTCAGTCCCGCTTTCGTATTGATTTTCACCCACGAAAAGCGTCACAGAGTCGGACTAACACATTTCCACGTCTCCCTCACATCCAATCAAACATTTTCCCTCGACAAAGATGTCCCCACACAACCCTGCAGCAGTCTCGTAAGCAAAGCAACCCTCGGTGGTGTCGCTGCTAGGAAAAAGTACACCCGTGAAATCCCACTCTGTGTCGAGGAAAAAATCCGATTCTCAACGGCTCGTATCAAAACAACAAGGAAAAACGCAACATTTTCCGACTCTGTTTTGTGTGGCTCCCCGCGCACCGTATCACCCGTCCGCTAATAGGTCATTGGTTTCGTGTGCTAGACGAAGAGAGCCACTAACGATTTTCGCCTCGTTGCGACGTAACGCGCATGCGTCCAGTGCCCATTTTCCTCATTTTCCTAACCCTTTCACGGTCACATCATTGACTTACTTCCGACCAATAGTGAAAATCGGATATTCAATTGAACTTTCTGAGTCATTCCATTTTTCAGTCTAACACGGGAACGACGCCTCCGCCACCCACCCGCCCTTCGCAACCACCGACAACCGTTCATCGTTCCGGCGCCAATTTTAAAATCAAACCAACATTTTTTTCACATTTTCATATCTCACTTGAATTACCATATTCGTCAATCGGTACATGTTTTTACATTAATTGAATATCATTATAATATGATGCATCATTATTAAACATTAGCATATAGATAACGTGGAAAACGACAGAACCGGATTTGTGGAATTTAATTCCTCGTCAATAAATAACTTTAATGAAAGCATTATTAACAACAATAAGTAAATCAATTCAAATAATTCATTTTCATTGTATATACCTACCTCAGAAATGATGCATTTTACAAAGAACATTTTTCTTTTCATTAAAGATTCAAAAAGTCGTAACAATGATTTGATTGTAAAACTAATTGACGTAAATTAAGCTTAAAATTAAGTTTAATATTTAAATATCAAATCAAGTCAAGCACATTTGCAAGTTGTTTCATTGCAAAATTAAAATGTGGTGGTTCGAAAGTCTTACTCTACGTCTTTTGAGCTGTTGATGCTAAGCGTTTCATTGCTTGTTCTAACATGTTTGATCTGTATCTTGGAAACGATAAGTTTGTAAAGAAAATTGGGGGGGAGGTTAAGTCGCTTTAACATCTAAGATCATATCACGACTGTCTTACACACAGAAAGTTTTTGTAGGTCTTAGGTATTAGAGGGTTGTTTTTGTTCCCGGGAAACGGGAAATTGAAAAATGAATTTCCCGGGATTCCCGGGAAATTTAAGAAATATTAAATCTGAGGTGCAAATTGTAAAAGTTTTTGGGAAAAATTAAACAAATGTTGTTTTTGCAAAAAATAAAATAAATTTAACTAAAAATTAAATAAATTCAGTACGATAATCAATAAAATATAATATTCACATAATTATTTTCATTTACTTGTTTAGAAAATAGTATTTTAGAGATGAAATGCAATTAAGGAAAAAGTCGCTTAAAGATTATTTTCTCTTGAAACAAAAACTGGATGACACAGAAAGTTTGTTCCAATCATTCGGCCATGGCGATCACAAACACCACCAACAGACAACAAAGAGCAAAACAACATTGGCCAAGAGACAAAAGTGAGTGAAGAACTGTTTCAGCTTAAAACCGCTCGATCGCATTAGGCCAGAGTCGTCCCATGTCCGTATATTTTCGTGACAAGCGCTAATATCGACACTGTTTTGGTAACGCTTAAGCACTGGTTAACCGGTTTGTAACTCAAGCGAGCTTGTCAATTTATGTTTTTCACTCAATCATGTCTCTAGGGCAATGTTGTCTTGCTCTTTGTCTATAGTTCAATTTTTGAACATCACCAGAAGGACAATTGGAACAAACCTAGAGTATATATTTTATATACCGAAGTAGGACGTTTTGGCGCCACTGAACCACTGATGTTTAAAATGGAAAACCGGAAGTTGATACAAAAAACAACCCTCGCATAGTCTAAAGACCACGGTACAATGTAGCGAAGCCCTCCGTGAGAAAACGTCCTGCGTCAAAACGTCCCGCGCCAAAACAGCGGCGCCAAAATGTCACGTACCAATAATATACCCCCACATATAATGTGAGATGTATAGTCATTAAAGCATCCAATTTCTTTTGCAAATTGGTAGTAATATTTCCAGCATTTATATAATGGCATTTTACAATATAATTTTTCCTCGTAACATAAATATTTAATTTATTTTTGGTAGATTTTTTGATTTATAAAATGTTGAATGCTGATTTGATAAGCGTGTTAATACTTATGTTGATTATGAAATTGTATATTTTTTACGACTATTACAGTTAACTAAACAAAGATTTTGGTATCGATATCGCAAACGGCATGACTAAAAAACCGAGAAATGTTTTATTTTTTCCTGGAAAATGGAAAATACAAATTAAAGAATTGTCCCGGGCGGGGATTTCCGGGAATAATCCTATAGGGGGTATTCTAGTCTAGGAATTTGAAAAATATCAAAATTTTCTTTTCATAATCCGATAATTTATATATTCAAAAATATCTTCCCAAAAGGATTTTTCAAAATTCAAATTATTTCCGAAGTTTTAGTGTCGTGGCAACTCGACCGGTTGAGACTTAACGTAAAATTTTAAACGTGTTTTTCTCAAAACTACTTTTTTGATACGGTAGCCACAATATCTCAAGTTCTAATCGTTCGATTTTCTTGAATTTTGTCATGAATATTCTTTAAATATCTTTCTATTGCATGAACCAACAAAAAATGAAAATTTTAAATTTTTAATATTTTTAAAAAATTTGACAAAGTTAAAATATGAGTGAAAAAATCGACCTTTATTGTTGAGTAGCCGCCATTTTATGAAAAAAAATTTTTTTTCAGTTTTGGAGGTTCATACGATAGCGACATTCGTACTTATCAAGAAGCCATCATTTTTTTTATTTTTCAAATAACCACAAGGGTAGAAATCATAGCGACGAGGACACAGCCTTTTTTTTCCTCCCTCTACATCAAAGACGCATAATTCAATGAAAAAAATATTATTTTTTTAAATTAATTTTGTGTACTCTCTGAATAGAAATAAACAAATGATAAAAAATGGATAGTAAAAATATCAAATACCTTTTTTTATCAATTGGCAAAAAACGCTCGAAATTCGGACCTCTAGACTAAAATACTCCCTTAAGTCTTAGATCATAAATTTTAAATCTAGGGATTATGAATAAATAAAATAAAAATACTAGATACATGGAGTTAATGAAGGAGAGGAGCAAGGATACCTAGTCAACTTTTTAATAAGCACATCAAATAACTCTACTTTTTTGAGTTTTAAATATATGATCTCAGCCTTAGAAAGTTATTCATATTGATATAACCTGTGTGTAAATGAGAGAAGTAACAAAGCACACCAGGTATCGAGCAAATCTTGAGACTGAGAGTTTGAAGTCCCGGGATCCCGGAACCTCAATATCAGCAAAAGTTCTAAATAAGCTTAAAGAACAATACTGGGTACATGGGCATACCTTGTGAGGGAGGGGGTAGAAAGGTGTAGCTAATCCCCTCCGAACCGCGATTATCACCCCTTAATAGTGTTATATGATGAAATTGTGGGTGAAGTAAAATTGATGAGCTCTTATTTAAAAATTATCATGCACTTTGAACCGTGTCATAATAAGTCATCGGTGTCTGAGACAAAATCCCGAGAATGATTACAATGAACTGGTTTACAAACTGGATTTTACAGAAATGTTTTTTCTAAAATTTAAATTGTTAGGTTATGTAATAGACTAATGTAAGTGGTCTTCAGTGAGTCACGCACACTGGTTGAAGAATTTATGATTATAATTTTTTTTTCTGTTAAGTCAAACCAACAATATGAATTAATAAATAGTGGCTGGACCAAAATTTATATTTAATTAATATTCCAATCACTGGTGGGTGACTCACTGGTAATTTCAAGTATTGACATTTCCATTCGATATATTTCCATAATTTTTGTTTCCAGAGAAAAAAATAATAAGAACCTACTTCAAAGTAAATTATCAAATTGTACTCGTACTGTCACAATATTTAGCGATCTTTAAACTACAAAATACCAATAACTAATTAAACCTTTTTTTTTACTAATGAACATTAATATTAATTTTTTTGGCTGACACCAACTCCAAAAATAACAACAGTTGTACATTATATCATTCTAATCATTTGATATACACATATATTTACAATTTTATGTCTAGGTGAGCTTATAATAAATATTTTGATTATTGTTTGTTGTTGATTAATTGATTGTAAGTTTTGGACACAAGGATACGCAATAATTTTTTTACTTTTTAGTGCATTTTTTGTTTGAGACTTTTTATTTATTTTAGAGTCGGTTTTTCATTTTGTTATAATTTTTATATCTCTGATGTCTGCAAGTAGGATAGTTGCCGAGATGCATGATAGGATACCAATACGGTGTACGTGCTTGGTAGTCATGTCCCGTGGTAGTTCGAAAAGCTGAAATTGACACCTGACGGAGGATCAAACGTGGGATAGGGGATTTCCGTAAGGATTCTCATTTTTTCGTTGTGCTTCATTTTTTTGAATGTTATAGGAATGCCAGTGCTGTGTAGTGCTATGGCTCTGAGCTGATGTTAGAGACATGCGGATTGACTGTTTTTTTTTAGAGAGGTGCCAGACTTAGCAAGGACGTCTGCTTTTTTATTTCCTAAGATACCAACATGAATGGGAATCCATTGTAATGCCATGTACCAACCTGTTTTAGCGAGACTGTCCAAGACGACACGATATTTGTTAGTACAGGCGTAATCGGTAGGGTAGTTAGACGATAGTGATGTTATTGTAGCTTGAGAATTAATAAAAAAGACAGCTTTATGATACGTCTTCACTTCTTAAAGTTTGGATGTAGCAAAACTTCCTCTACTTCCCGATCAAAACAATGAAGAGATTTTCCAACTGCAGTGAATCCTTCAACTATATCGCTGCAGTAACCAAGACCAGTTTTTTTGGAACCTGGAATGGGTGAACCGTCTATTTTTTTCATAAATTATGAATAATTATTTGTCTGTACCTATCTTAGAAACGATGAGTCTCATGAAAAACATATTACTTTAAAAAGGAAATATTATAAAAAAGTATAATGATAAATAACAAGTTTTTCCAATCTGCGATATGCAAATCACTGGGGGTACATAATGAAAAAGTCAATGTTTCGTTATGAGTTTTTTTTTTCGAAAAACGATAAAGAATTTCTTCCTGACCAACATACCAAAGTCCCCACTGATCGGCTATGGGCGTTGGAAGTGGAGGGGGTAAAAGGAAATATTTTGAAAAACATGTTCTCAGGTGAAAAATGTGCACTATACAAAATTTAATTTCCTTTGAGTAGGTTCTTATTAGTTTTTTCTCTGGAAACAAAAATTATGGAAATATATCGGATGAAAATGTCAATACTTGAAATTACCAGTGAGTCACCGACCAGTTGTTGGAATATTAATTAAATATAAATTTTGGTCCAGCCACTATTTATTAACTCATATTGTTGGTTTGACTTAACATAAAAAACAATTACAAACAAAAAAGTATAATCATAAATTCTTCAACCAGTGTGCGTGACTCACTGAAGACCACTAACATTTGTCTATTACATAACCTAACAATTTAAATTTTGGAAGAAACATTTCTGTAAAATCCAGTTTGTAAGCCAGTTCATTGTAATCATTCTCGGGATTTTGTCTCAGACACCGATGACTTATTATGACACGGTTCAAAGTGCATGATAATTTTTAAATAAGAGCTCATCAATTTTACTTCACCCACAATTTCATCATATAACACTATTAAGGGGTGATAATTGCGGTTCGGAAGGGATTAGCTACACCTTTCTACCCCCTCCCTCACAAGGTATGCCCATGTACCCAGTATTGTTCTTTAAGCTTATTTAGAACTTTTGCTGATATTGAGGTTCCGGGATCCCGGGACTTCAAACTCTCAGTCTCAAGATTTGCTCGATACCTGGTGTGCCTTGTTACTTCTCTCATTTACACACAGGTTATATCAATATGAATAACTTTCTAAGGCTGAGATCATATATTCAAAAATCAAAAAAGTAGAGTTATTTGATGAGCTTATTAAAAAGTTGACTAGGTATCCTTGTCCTCTCCTTCATTAACTCCATGTACCTAGTTATTTTATTTATTTATTGTCGCTTTAGCTGCTAAGGTTATGTCCCAATTTGGTCAATAAAGTCTATATAAGGTTATAAACAGTTAATGTCTTTGTGGCTCGTCAATACACCAGAAAACCCGAATTAAATCTATTAGAAGCATCGGTAGATGTTGGGCCCATGGCAGATGATGGTAACATCCCGTCAGGAGTAATTTACCGGTCAGTGGTTCGCCGCAGTATGGACATAGAGGCCTCGATGCTTTTGTCATTAGGAAGCTGTGCGTTAATTTGGTGTATCCAGTTCTCAGGCGAGTAAGGAACAACTCCCCTCGTCTTCCGAGATCACCAAAAGTGGTCAAGCTCCCAACTAAAGACTTAAACGATCTCAGAAGATCGAGGGAAACCCCCCACTTGCTATGACAACTCCTTTGTAATAAATTTTTTATGTTTGTTAACGAGACATTTAATGAGGCCCTGCGATCTCTCAAACCCATTTTGGCGGCCTCTTTGGCAAGAACGTCGACCCTCTCATCCATCCCTATGCTATCGTGCCCAGGAACTCACATAAAGGACCCCTCGTATACCCAGATGCCATATTTTAGAAAACCCAGTATTGTTATTTACATTTATTCAAATTTTTGCTGACGTTTAGTTGTACTCGAGGTTTGCGTGGTATGCACCTAGAGAATATAATCCCGGGAGCTCGAATCCCGAGATCCCGGAATCACAGAATAATAACTATGACCCATTGTCTGATGAGCTCATTTAAAAGTTGACAATGTTCATTTTTTTTAAATACCAACTGAATCTACGATAGTAGGGATTCATCAAGTCTAGTAATTTGATATTTTACTCGTTGACTCATTAATTTGAGCTTAACAGTAGCAATGGTATAACTTGAAAATACAATTCTTGAATTGACGTAGTATTTCTTCTTTCTCCCAGGCTTTTCCCTATTCGAGGTCACCGTGCCGTATCTCTTCCTTCATCCTGCTCTATTTTTGGTGTTCTCCTCTATCAGTCCTTTTTCTCTCTCATGTCTTCTAAGACACAGTCCTTCCGTCTTTTCCTTGGTCTTCCTACTGGTCTCCTTCCTTCCACTTGAATTCTGTTCTTTCACTTTCCAACATAGTCCTCTCCACTTCTCGTCATATGTCTGCACCACATACACAGCCTTCTTTCCTGTATTTTCTTTGAGCACTCTACCACTCCAACTGTCTCTCTTATTCTTTCATTCCTGATCCTGCCTTTTTTCGTCTTCCCCAGCATCCACCTTGGCATTCTTATCTCTGCCACATACAACTTCTTCTCGTGGACCCTCTCGGTTGCCCAAGTCCCACTGTTATAGATGAGCGCTGGCCTCACAACCGTCTTGTATAATCGGCCCCTGATACTGGCTATTCTTCCATCCCACAACACTTCGGATATTCTTTTCCAGCTCCTTCATCCCATCTGAATTCTGTGGTTCACTTCCCTGCCGAAATCACCATCTTCTGTTATGAACGACCCCAGAAATGTAAAAGAGTTTAACCGTTCCAAATTCTCTCACTGAAACTCTACATCCCCATTGTTGCCTCTTCCTCCAAACCACAGGTATTCAGTTTTTGTCCTGCTAATCCCGAGCCTGTCATCTTCTATAGCCTTCCTCCATTTTTTTAGTCGTTCCTCAACTTTCTCTTTACTTTTCCCCACCAACACAATGAATTGACTTAGTAGTTAAGAGCTTTTAAATCAAATTTAAGTCAAGTAGCTTGCAAATTAAGTCAAGTGGTTAATCCTTAACACTAAATTAGTTATTTGAAATGCTTTATTGTTTTTTTTTAAATATCACATATGTGGTAATATTTTTAAATCATTTTCAAATTGATTTTAGTAAGTGGGATTTAAAAAAAAATTAAAATCGTTGTCCTGTCGATTCCTATGTGTACCTAACAGCACCCTTTATTATTTCATATTATTCAGTTATTTCAGTGGAAACGGTATTTAACGCAAGTTATATTTGACAATCCCAAACTAAACAAAGATGTCAATTAAGATCATTAAGTTTTCCATAACAATCTAAATGTTATCTTTGCAGCTTTTTTTTTTTTGGGAATCCTAAGACTTTGACAAAAATCGGCTTCTAAAATTACATGTAATTATCATGTTTGAAAAAAATGGATTACACGTCCAAATAAAAATATAAGTTCTTATCAAGTTTTAAAGGGGGACCAAAATGTTTCCATGTCCAATTTTATTGTAATAAAACGATAAAGAATTGATAATGAACTCAAAATTATGAATGTTCAGTAACAAGAAAATTGAATAATTGGTGATGTATGGTTCCGGCATGAAGGTAAATTTGTGTTCAAAAATTTGTTAACTCAATTAAAGCAAGGAAGTAATTGCTATGTTTATTTAATGTCATGTTGAAAATAACAATGATTTAATAAATGAAAAGCGTCAATTATTACTGGAAAATTTGAAAATTTTCTAGCTGTTTGTTATCTGAGTCAATTTTATTATCACATCATTATGTTTAAAAAAATAAATAAACGCGCCGGAAGATAATTGTTTGTATAGGTAAATGAAGAGGTATTTGTAATCAAGGCCGTAATATTCATTCGCCAGGGGTTTCCATTGATATCAGTTGGAAAATCTGAATTTCCGGATCGCAAATGAGTCGCATCGTAAAACCAGCAGTTAATAATCACAGGAACTGTGAATCGCGTTGAAAGATCCGCTAAAAATCGTCGCTATGTGGGCGACCTTTGGGAATCCCGTTCAGCCACAGTTTTCGGGGCGACCTTAGCCACTGTGAAAGTGGTACACCTGATAGAAGGTTGCGATTGTTAAGGTAAAAGATCTTGTTGTTGAACGTCTCCATTTTGGTCGAATGCATTCGACAAAATCGCCACCAAATCGGACCGCGATCAATTCACAACACGAATTTGCTGTTGATTTTTTTTTACAGACAGTGTAAGTGAAAAGACGCGACGCAACCAGCTATGTCCAAGGTCTTGGAGCTCACCGTTTCCATAATTATTGCGACCAAAGGCTACGAAATGTTTACTCTTTGAATACAAGGTGTCACAAAATAACTCACTTCAGCTACGAACAACACACCAATGAGAAAACCCTCGAATCAAAAAAAAAAAAAATTTACAATTAAAACTAAATTTCCTAGATCACCATTCCATGCACCAGTGGAGTGCTTGGTTGGGTTAAACATTTTTTTGATTTCTTAAAAAATAGTAAGATAGAGAAATTTTGGATGTTAAAGAGATTGATGATCAGAAAAATTGAAAAGAAAGCACTAAGAAAATGACGATTACAGTGCCACACAAAAAAGGTATCTGATCGAGAGACTTTTTGAAAATTGAAGAGTGCTGAAGAAAAACTGACCACGGATTTGTGCACGGCGTGTGAAAATACACTATACCGCTTCTTAAGGTCAGATAGTTTTAATTTTTTTGATCTAAGATCATAGCAGCTGTCTAAACACAGTAAATGTCCACAACCTATTGATCTTATGAATATCTAGGGTTCCGCAGAAATCGAATCGAGCACATCCGATACATGGAGAGGATGTCTAATCACAACGTCAAATAGGCTTTGATTTTTTTTTACTACTATCATTACATTTTTACATACTTAGAAGTAGTTCTTACTTTTAAAAAGTCTGCTGGAAGAATTTTTAAGGAGTCCTATACTGTTTAAATTATAAGCAAGAGATGGATCTGAATGGGTGCCCATTCTGGTTCCGCGATAAGCATCATTTACACACATTCATCTTCCTCCAACAATAGGTCTCTTTACATATCCCATTTTCTTACGTCCCTTGTTGGGAATTTGGAATTGTTGCTATTTAAACGTTTCATTACTAGAAACTACTGATACTTAAATCTGATTTAAAGAGTTTATAATATTTGAGAAATAACAAATGTTAAATTATATTTATTATAGTGAATATGTTAAAATTCAAACTATTTGGCATTAGTTGAGGGAAATTAGAGACTATTGTACTAAATTAAAACTGAGTGGGTCCATTTAGTGATGCAGTGGTTAGAACAGTTTACCGCTACATGCATCAGTGGTACTGGGTTCGATGCCTGTCGAATCCCTTTTAAGACTTATGATCTACGATATAAGACCTACAGAAATTTTACAGAAATTGAAAGACTTTCGTGATATGACTTTAGATGTCAAAGCAACATAAAACACACAAAAAAAAATAAAAAAATGAGAAAAAATAAAAAAAATATATATATATATATATATATAAAAATAAAGAAAATCAAAAATTTAAGAGAATGTTTTTTTTATATTTCTGCATTGTCTCAGATATATCTTTAAAATGTCATTATGATTGATAACTGGGAAAATGGTGAAAATTTGGTCGAGAACGCCAGTCTATACTTAATGTTGAATGCGAAATTGGTTTCCAGCCGGGGCCCTTTCTTTGCTTAGAGATGGGGGAGAGAGGGATGTTTTTAGTGGGTGGAAATCCCATATATCCGACATCTTCTTTTATCCGTATCTTTGAAAGATTTTTACCCCCACCCCCCACCCCCTCACAAAAAATTTTTATAGAAGTAAGCTTATGAATATCAGACAAGTTGCACTTGAATTAACTTTTAGTTTGGAGTTGCCAATTTCAATAAAGCCTAACACAAAAACGATTAGTTTAATCAAAAATATGACAAAATATTTTTTATTTATAATTCTATTTTCTACGAGTTTTAAATGGAAACTTTTTCCAAATTGATCTTAGTTTATTAAATATTTGGACATAACGTATGTGTAAGCGCAAATAGCAGTAACTTAGTTAAGTATTACCAGGTACAAGTTGACAGTATTAACAGTTTGAGTGTTAGCCACAGAAAAAATTTAATATAAAAATTTTAAGTGTACAATATAATTTTGTTTTCAAACATTATTCCGTCGTTATATAAGTTAATCAAATATTGTGAAGGAATATGGGATTGAGCGTTGGTTGATTTGTATATAGGAGCTGTCAGTTTTAATCAGGCTAAGCACCTGAGCTATTGGTTAAATCAAAAATGACTTATTAATGCGTACACCCATATATATTTTATTGAATTATTTGTCTTATAAGTTAAATGTAAAAATGTTTTCCAGTTTTCCCTTATTTTTCAGATATATAATTTATGAGTAGCAATCAGTGTAAGATAATTTCTAATTTCGGGTTTTTAACTTCGATAACGCCTAGCACCTAAACTATTGGTCAAAACTAAAATTTTTAAAGAACACTTTTTATGTGAAATATTATTTGAAACATGTTTCATAAAATAAATTTTGTCATTTATCAGTTATTTTATTCGTTATTTACATAATAAAAAGCCTGATGCGTGAACTGGTTTCTAATTTCGAATTGGCAACTTTGATCAACCCTGATATCAAAACTATAAGTTAAATAACAAATATTTTCAGGATGTATTTTATTTAAAATTTAATTTTTTGCAAGTTTTATTTGGGAAATTTTTTCAAAAATTTTCTAGTTGATCTGGTACTCTGATCGATAGCCACTGTCAGTGTAGCTACGATGTTTAGTAATTTTGAGTTGCCAACTTTGATAAGACCTATTAAGATAAGAACAATTTTTACTTAGTTTCTTAAGTAATGTTTAATTATAAACAAGTTTTACATAAAATATTTTTTCACAATTCTTTTAGTTTATCTGATATTTCAATAACAATTAGACTGACGCGTGAGTAGATTTATAATTTCGTGTTGGTAACTTTGATGAAGTCTAGTATCAAAACTATAAGTTAAAACAAAAATTTGATAAGAAAATTTTTTGTTTGAAATATAGTGTTTTATAAATTTTATTTGAAATATTTTGTTATATTTTTTCTAGTTTCTGATAAATTCCATAGAAATATGTTGGGTTTTGATGAATGTTTTGAATTATTATGAATTTTTCTAATTACAGAATAATTTAATTTAAATTTTAAAAATCAAAAGCTAACTAGAACGAAATTCAGGTTCGCAAAAATATCAAACATTCCGTAGACATCTTTTATTGAACTTATAAATAGTATATGTATTGATGTTGAGAAGATAGATGTGATCGCATGCAACCGTGCCCTAATAGCTTAGGAGACCGTTGCATGATTGCAACACCCATAACCTAGTTTAATCATTTATATATCAAATAAAGATCTTTTTTTCTGTGTATAATTATATAAGGGTGCCAATTTAAAATTGCCCGAAAATAAGAGAAAATAGCTGTTAAAAATGAGATAAAGCGAGAGAGAGTTAACGCACTGCGACATTTATCAAACAAGAACAGCGAGTGTTTACGCTACAAGCTCTATCTCGATGGCGTGTCTCGATCTATTGTGGCACACAAAGGGTTTAACAACTCGCCAAACTCCTATCTGGAAAATATCGTCAGACGCTCTCTTACTTTATCTATAACTTACATTATCTTTAACAGCTGTTTTTGCTTATTTCCGGGCAATTTTAAATTGGCACCCTTATATGATCATGCACAGAAAAGAAAAGTTTTTATTTGATATATAAATGATTGAACTACGTTACGGGTGCAGCAATCATGCAGCGGTCTCTTAGGCTATAATGGTTGCTTACTCAATTTGTTTTCGGGTATTATACTATTTATACTTTAAACTTAATATTTCTACTAAGAAATGCAATAACTTGCTAATTCAATGCTTGACTTGATTTGATATTGAAATTTAATATTTAATTTGAGCTTCAGACAAATTTATAGCACGTCTAATAATGAATCCTAATGGACGTACAAAACATTTAATGAAGACAAATCCTGTATGGAGCTGGACTGTGGTCATCCCCCCATTATTGATCGACTTCAAAAAAAGGAGCAGGTTCTCAATTCCACTGTATTTTTTTGTTTGTTACCTCAGAATTTTTTATTTGAATTTTGATGATTCTTTTTTTATTTGAAAGCTAGTGTTTCTGATTTCAATTTGAAAAAAATCGTTTATTTTACATACATTGAAAACTAAGGGATGAAATATTAACTTTTTATAGGATCGTTCAATTTTGATAATTTTTTTTTTTTTTTTTTTTTTGTAGAACATAATTTTAAATTAATCTCATTTCTATTTTTTAAGAAACTCCACTCACAAGGGGTTAAAAATTAGAGATGAAATAATAAATTTTTCCTGGCTAACCCGATTTCGATAATTTTTTCTATTACGTGCAACGTACCTTTGTTTGTTCAAATTGTTCACATTTTAATTTGAAGGAAAAAATCCAGCCCCTAAGGATGAAAATGAAATAGTGACGTTTAACTAAATCATCGAATTATGATGATTTTTTCCATTGGAAAGAGTATTCAACTTAGTTTTTTTATTAAATTTTAAAGCAAAAAATTTCAACCCTTAAGAACAAAAAGGGATGAAGTAGTAATTTTTAACATTTTACGACGCTGCCTCATATGAGCAGCGCATTTTGTAGGTTTACCCATATTCAAAGAAATACAATCAGTTATTAAACTTTCAGATCACTAACAATCGATAAATAAATAAAAAATACAACAAAATGAAAAATCGATTTAAAAATAAATAAAAACCATAAGACAAAAAATGTACTAAGAAGTAAAAAAATAATTGCGTATTCTTGCAGTGTCTATAACTTATAAATTATTAGGATGATACAATGTACAACTATTGTTATTTTTGGAGTTGGTGTCAGCCAAAGAAATTAATATTAATGTTCATTTGTAAGAAGTTTTAATTAGTGATTGGTATTTTGTAGTTTAAAGGTCACTAGATATTGTCACAATTTTAGTATATTGTATAAAAGTGCATTTGAAAAATAAATTTCGTAAGGTATTCTCGTTTATTGCTAAGTACCAATGCTGTCGTATTTCCTTGGCTGACACCAACAAAATAACAATAGTTGTACATTATACCATCCTAATAATTAGTAAGTTGTAAACACTGCAAGGCTATGCAATTATTTTTTTACTTTTTAGTGCATTTTTTGTTTAACAGTTTTTATTTATTTTTAAGGCGGTTTTTCATTTTGTTATAATTTTTATTTATCTATCACCAAATGCAATTGTACTATTAAATTATAAGGGACATCAAATTAATGAGTTCTTGTTTCAAAATTATTATGAATAATGGATAGTACTTAGTAAGTTATCATTTGTTAGTCGTTTATGACAGTGAATCAATTGTGTTTTACAAAAATATTTTCTCCAAAATTGTTACAAGGTCTGAGCGGTAAGATCCCAAAAACCTACCCCTATCGAGTTTTCAAATCAAATCAAATCACCACTGATGTGAGGGAAATTGAACAAACGAGATTGGAATCTCGTGATTTCTTAGATCTTTGGTGTAATCGGATTTTGATCGGCACTCTGTAGATCTTTCCGATATGCCGTGAAACTCAATCATTTTGTGGAGGGCAACAAGTGGCCCCTTCCATCGGATGGTGGGCCCTCGTTTTGATTGTTCAATCAGCAGTTCTGAGAACATGAGATATGAAAATCGGAGTAAAATGCAGGGGAAAAATTTTTTTTTATCCCGTTTCAACGATGTTTGGAAGAGGGTACGTCGGTGTTTTGAGATTCAAGACAAAATGTTGGGGAGTAATAATTTCAATTTTGTATTCAGCGAAATAATACTTTAGTCATCAATTAAGTATGTAATGATTTATTTTAAAAAAAGTTGTATAAAATATGACGGAGGATCAAATTTATACTTAGTTTGGCTCCGGCAGCCAATTCGACAATTTCTCGTCGCGGATATTTTTTTTTTTGGCTCGCGACTTTTGTATGAATCGACTTTGTTTTGAATTTTTACGGAAATTTTAATTTTTTTTTTTTTTTTTTTGGTGTGAATTTTTCCAAAAAATTTTATTGAAAGTTTAAAACGCGTGTGATACGTAAAAAAAAAAATGTTGACGTTACTGATTTCCATTACAATTCTAATTATTTCAAGTGTTCAAGGTAAATTTTTCATTAGTCAAGATTTTGATCGTAATTACATCAATTATCAATCTTACAAAAATCTCTCGACGAAAATTTTAATGTTATTCGATCCAAAAAAATTTCGATGACGATTCAGTTTCCTTGTACACATAACTTGGCAAATCACTGTTTATCTCTTATTGAAAATTATTCCAATCAACAATCAAAACCAATTATTTCAATATCCACCTATAATAGCCGTTGTATCTCTTCGTTTAACACGACAATTTTCATGTCACTCTCACTCTGTCCATTACTAATTTCAATAAATTAGTACTTCAAAAAACGGGTTTTCTTAATCTCGAATAAATTATCGTTTCAATATCAGCTACAAAAAATTTTTGATCAGATCTAAAAAAACTTATTTACGTATCATTTCAAGATCGTAAAAACTTTTTGAACACACAAAAATTTATCATTGGACTATCATCACTTCCATTTCAAATATCTAATAAACTTGCAGAAATATGAAAAAATCTTTCAAATAAAACTTGTAGAAAATTTAATTTTACATGAAAAATGTTCTCTAAATGTTTTTTATTTAATCAATAATTTTGATGTTAGATTCGATTTAACGTGACAATCCCCAAATTACAAATCTTCCCACGAATCATCAAACACGATGCAACTGACCATCATAATATAGAATAGACTGAAGAAATATGAGAATATATTTAATATAAAATTTGTTTAAAATTAAGTTTACTTAAGAAATTTAATTTAAATTTTGTTAGTAAAGCTAATAGTTTAGTGGCTAGGTCGTATCAAAGTTGGGCACCGAAATTACAAATAAGCTGAATGGTAACTCTTAACTAAAAAATCTGAAGAACTAAGAAAAAAATGAAAAAAAAAATTAAATCAAACTTGTAGAAAATTTAATTTTACATAAAATTTGTTCGAATCATATTTTTGATTTAATCAATAATTTTGATGCTAGATTCATTCGAAATTGACGACTCCCAAATTATGTAATAAGTTAAAGCATTATGAATCTTCTCACGAATCAAACAAATTATTGTAAAATTATCGCGTAGACGAAAAGATATATGGAAAAATTTGAAAAACTTGTTTTTAATCAATTTTTATTTAAGAAACTTACTGAAAATTGCATAATGAAACAGTTTATGTGCAATGGTTTAACAATGTTGGCAACCCGAAATTACAAATATCGGATTGCTACTCTTAATTAAAATATCTGAAAAACTAAGACAGAAATGAAAAAAATTTTCAAGTAAGACAAGTAGAAAATTTAATTTCACACAAAAATGTCTATGAACTTGTTTTTGATTGAATCAATAATTTTGATGCTAGATTCAATCGAAATTGACAGCCCCTTAATGTGGTCATGATTGAAGTATCAAACAACATGATGTAATTTTTTTAAAAATTGAATAAACTATTAGAAATATGGAAAATATTTTTTACGAAACTTCTTTAAATTAAATTTTACATAAGAAAAATTTTCTAAATAACTAAGCCTTACTAAGTACTAAGTCTTGTCAAAGTTTGTAGAAAAATTACCCTCAATCAAAATATCTAGACAACTAGGAAAAAAGTGATATAACCTTTAATGAAAAATTTGTAGAAAACTTAATTTTAAAAAAAAAATGTTCTTAGCATATTTTTGATTTAATCAATATTCTAGACGCTATAGGATCGATTGAAATTGGGGATCCCCAATGGCAAATCTCGGGAATCAACTTATCTTTGTACAACAATATAAATGATATTAATAGAGGTGGTTCATACACTAGAAAAATCTGTCTAGATTGAAGTTCAATTTAAATTATAATACCCTAAAACAAATTCAGTCAGCAACCCTTAAAGGGCGACCACGGCTATCCTCTCACCATCAATATACTATGTATAAGTTCAATAAAAGATGTCTAAGGAATATTTTCTTGTTTCATACTTTCGTAACCCTGAATTTCAATCCAGTAAGATTTTAATTTTTAAAATTTAAATTCAATTCTTGTGTAATGAGAAAAATTCATACTGATTCAAAAAATTGACCAAAACCCAACATATTTCTATGGAATTTCTCAGAAACTAGAAAAAAATATAACAAAATATTTCAAATAAAATTTATAAAACACTATATTTCAAAATTTTTGTTTTAACTTATAGTTTTGATTCTAGACTTCATCAAAGTTACCAATACGAAATTATAAATCTGCTCACGCGTCAGTCTAATTGTTATTGAAATATCAGATAAACTAAAAGAATTGTGAAAAAATATTTTATGTAAAACTTGTTTATAATTAAACATTACTTAAGAAACTAAATAAGAAATTCTTATAAAAACTTCAAGTTTAGGGGCTAAGTCTTATCAAAGTTAGCAACTCGAAATTACCAAGCATCGTAGCTACACTGACATTGGCTATCGATCAGAATATCTGATCAACTAGAAAATTTTTGAGAAAATTTCCCAAATAAAACTTGTAAAAAATTAAATTTTAAATGAAAAATATCCTGATAATATTTTTGATTTAACTTATACTTTTAATATCAGGGTTGCTCAAAGCTGCCAATTCGTAATTAGAAATCAGTTCACGCATCAGGCTATTTATTATGTAAATACCAAACAAAATAACTGATATATGTAAAAATTTATTTAATAAAACATGTTTTAAATTATATTTCACATAAAAAGTGTTCTTTAAAAAGTTCTGTTTTGACTAATAGTTTGGGTGCTAGGCGTTATCAAAGTTGGCAACCCAAAATTATAAATTACCATACACTAATTGGTACTCTTAATTACATATCTGAAAAACAATGAGAGAAACGAAAAAAAATTTCAAGTAAAACATATCGAATATTTAATTACACACAAAAATGTTCTGAACTTGTTTTTGATTTAATCAATAGTTTTGGCACAGGATTCGATTGAAATTAGCAACCTTCAAATTACAAATCATTTCATAAATCAGCTTGTTACTAATCAACACGAAACATCTTACTATGAAAATATCAAATAAAATGGAATATTTCATATTTCAATATAAAACTTGTTCATAATTAAGTTTAACTTAAGAAATTTACATTTACTTCAGATAAAGCTAGTAATTTAGTGGCTAGATCTAATCAAAGTTGATCAACCATAGTTCAAATCACCGTAAACTGAACATCACTCTCAATCAAAATATCTAAGAAACTAGGAAAAACCTGAACAAGTCATCCAAATAAAACTTGTGAAAAACTTAATTTTACACAAAAATGTTCTAGAGATGTTTTTGATTTAATCTATACTTTTGATGGTATATTCGATCGAAATTGGTAACCTGCAAATTACAAATCTCTCATGAAGCAGCTTACTATAAAAGTGGAAATAAAGAAACCTTGTTCAGAATTAAATTTTAATTAAGAAACAATTTTAACGTATAAGTATTAAAAAAAAATAAAGAAAATGTAAAAACATTTTTCAAACAACTTGTAGAACATAAAATTTAAAATAAAATATTTTTAATTATGATCTCATCTTAGTTAACAAGCTTGGATTACAAATCATTTGTAACTTATTTTCCGTCAAAACATCTGATTTAGTAAGGACTATATGGAGAAATATCTAAAATAAAAGTTGTATAAGGTTAATTTTAACTAAAAATTTTTATATAAACTTTGATATGACTAAAAGTTTTATTGCTCTATGTGATCAAATTTGTCAACCCGTAATTTTGGCCACCATACGCTTACACAAGCTTTGAGTCCAAATATTCGATAAACTATAAGAAATAGTGGAAAATGTTTCAAATAAAATATAAAGCTTGTAAAGTTTTACATAATAATTATTCTAAGCATATTTTTGATACAACCAATAGTTTTGGTGCTATGTCTTATCGAAATATACGATCTCAAATCAAGAATCATTTCAGACTTAAAGGGATATTCTAGTGTAGAGGCATGAATTTCGTCCGGGTTTTGAAGCCCTGTACAAAGAAAACAAAAAATATTTTACCAACCATTTTTTAATAAATTGTTTATTGATGTTTTATTATTACATACAAAATATAACCAAAAAATAAAATTGACAAAGTTGTGAGCACTCAAAGGAGGAAGTCCAAAAAAAAGAGTGTGTCGTGGCGTGCATTATTCCAACCCTCCTTATGAAAAGAAAAATAAAAAGCAGACGGATTCTTAATTATTATAGATGCTGCTCTCGTATTATCCTTAGACAAATTTAAAAAAAAAATGTTTTTTTTTTTGCAAAATAGCGGCTGTTTGAAAAAAAAATTTTTTGATACTTTTTTAACAATTCCAAATTTTTAAAAATAGTTAATGAAAAGTTATAGTTTTTAACAAGATTCACACAATAAAGAGATGCATAAAAACATCCTTTCAAAATTTGAGGTAAATCGGTCCAGTGGAACTCGAGATATCTTTACCGCTAGCTCAAAAAAAGTAATTTCAAGGAAAAACGCGTTCAAAGTTTTGAGTCAAGTCGGATCGGAACCGATGTCACAAATCTTTCACTTCTAAGGGGTTGAAAACTAAAGGAGGAAATACTAACTTCTTATTGGATAGCTCGATTTTGATATTTCTTTTTTTATTTTAAAGCTAGTGCTTCTCGTGTGGTCCCATTTTAATTTGAGGAAAATCGTTCACTTTTAAGGGGTTGAAAACTAAGGGATGAAATATTAACTTCTTATTGGATAACTCGATTTTGATAATTCTTTTTTTATTTGTAGAACACAATTTTAAATTAATCTTTTATCTATTTTTTATTAAAAAAACTCCACTCATAAGGGGTTAAAAATTAGAGATAAAATAATTTTATAAATTTTTCCTGGCTAACCCGATTTTCATAATTTTGTTTCTATTACGTACAACGTACTTTTAAATTGTTCACATTTCAATTTGAAGAAAAAAATCTACCCCCTAAGGATGAAAATAGGGGATGAAATAGTGACATTTAACTGAATCATCGAATTTTGATAATTTTTTTTTTCTGTTGGAAAGAGTAATCTACTTAGTTTTAAAAGTTAGTTATAAAAGGGGTGATGTAGTAACTTTTAATATTAAACGGCGCTGTCTCATTAGAGCAGGGCGTTTAGAAGGTTTAACCTTTTTCAAGAAAATAAAATCAGTTATCAAACTTCAGATCACTAAAACGCAAGAAATAAATAAATATTATAAAAAAAAATGAAAAACCGACTTCAAAATAAATAAAAAATTTTAAACAAGAAATGCACTAAAAAGTAACAAAATAATGGCGTATCCTTGCAGTATCTACAACTTACAAATTATTAGGATGATACAATGTACAACTATTGTTATTTTTGGAGTTGGTGTCAGTCAAGAAAATAAATATTATTGGCAATTTGTAAAAATTCTAAAAAGGTTTAGTTGGTATTTTGTAGTTTAAAGGTCGCTAAATATTGTTACAGTTCGAGTATATTGTTTAAAAGTTCATTTGAAAAATAATTTTTATAAGGTATTCTCGTTTATTGCTAATTACCAATATAGGCGTATTTCCTTAGCTGACACCAACTCCAAAAATAACAATAGTTGTACATTGTATCATCCTAATAATTTGTAAGTTGTAGATACTGCAAGGATACGCCATTATTTTGTTACTTTTTAGTGCATTTCTTGTTTAAGATTTTTTATTTATTTTAAAGTCGGTTTTTCATTTTTTTATAATATTTATTTTATGGTATATTTTTGAATAATTAAACTTTAGAAATATGAAAAAAAAAAAATTTTTATTTTTTCAAAATTCTACATTAGAATACCCCCTTAACCCAAATTATCAAAACAGATTTTAAACGGATCAAAATAGGTAAAAATCTTTCATATAAAACTTGTAGAAAATTTGATTTTTCATAAAAAATGTTTTCAACATATTTTTGATTGAACCAATAGTTTTGAAACTAGCTCTAATCAAAGTTGATTTCAACATGAAAATTGAATCGTTCATGAAATTTTCGAAAAAATAAAAAATATATGAAAACCATTTTGAACAAGATTTTTCATATATCTACCTAATTTTTTATACAAATTGAGTTCGATTATATTTTCAGGCTGAATGAAAATTTCTATTGGCATCGTTAAAAAGAGTTCGTATACGAAACCTTGAAAACCTTGTGCAAACTAAAATTTATTATTTTTGCTGTACCATTTTAGAAATCGATTGTATTGAAAATAACTAGAAGAAAAACTTGTTGAAAATTAAATTTAAAATCGAAAATGTACTAAGTAAAGTTTTGATATTTCAAATAGTTGAGCCGCTAAGCCCAATTGAAATTGACAATACTTACCTATAGACGGTCTCATCTTTGAAGAAGCATTAAAATTGTGGTCCATTTCTTACGTCACTGTTGTTAAAAATCGGTTATATATCATATTTTGATTACTTTATTAAGAGTGAGAGCTAATTGTACTGTAACTATTGTAATGAGAAAAACGATTAGACCTAGGTTTACCCGGTTAAAGCCCACAACTTGTATAATTTCTAGTGATGTTCCGATTAGTCGGCGACTAGTCGGTGAAGCCGACTATCCGGCCACTTTCGTAGTCGGCGACTAGTCGGCGACTAGTCGGCAAAGAGCGCCGACTATCCGGCTTCTACTTCATATTTATTTCTCAATCAAATGTACCTATACATTACTCAATTACAATTAAACAAAAACCTTGATTGTTAATTTTTTTTTAAATTTATTTTATTTAATTATATTTTATTTTATCAGTCTCCAAAATTATTTATTAATGTAAAGAAAAAATTAAAAAATAAAAATACATATGAAATTTATCAAACAAAAATAGTATCTTAGCTATTAAACAAAACCACGTAATATCAAATTTTTGACAAACTAAAATATCAGCTTATATCTATCTTTATATCTTATTATATTTAAATCACTTAATTATATTTTTTTTTTAATTAATGGTAAATTATGGTGCAAAAAGACTAAAGTTTCTGCTCTATCTGGCAGCAATCGATTTCTTTTCGTTTCATATATGTTCCCGGCCTCTGAGAATAGTCGCTCACTGTAAACGGAACTTGCGGGACAACAAAGGTACATTTTAGCAATGCGCGACATTTCAGGATACCTACAACTGTTGCGGCTCCACCACAGAAATGGGTCATCATTGCGGTTGATGACCGGTAATGCACAGTAGGAGTGCAGTTCATGAGCTGCCTTTGACTTGTCATCTTGAACACCATCTATTTTTCGTGATGCAAATTTTTGGTAACATTCCCAAAAATTTCGGTGTGTTGCTATCCCTTTATTATCTGCATCAATGGAGGTGCTATATAGATCCTCTTTGCCACTGTCGCTCTCGTCATCACTCATGCTATTCTTCAGAGATTCCAATAAAAATTGAGACCTAATGGTGATAAGATCCTCTGTCTCAAAAAATTGTTGTTTATATCTTGGATCCAATAATGTAGCCAGGGTAAAGATTTTGTTATTCTTCAAGTCGAACCTACTCTTCAAATCATTTTCCAGCAGGACTTTCATTTGCATGATTTCTTTGTTTTCATCATTGTAAAGTTCTAGATATTTCTGTAAGGTTTTCAGATGAGGTATTACTTCAGACACTGAAGAGCAACTTAAACTTATAATCTTGGTAATCTCTTCAAATGGCTTCAGCAATTCAATGCTTTTTCCAAGTATTTTCCACTCTTCAGTAGACAAATTTTCGAAATTCACCGATGTTTCAGCCAGGTATAAAGAAGCAGCCCGTTTTTGTTCTAAAAGGCGAGATATCATATAGTATGTGGAATTCCATCTGGTACATACGTCTTGGACAAGCTGGTGGTCTGGTAAATTTAGTTCTTGCTGCAAATCATGAAGTTTTGACTGAGCTTGGTTAGAGTGGTTAAAGTGTGTGACAATTCGTCTCGATTTTACTAGTATTTGTGCCATGGCATCATATTTCAAAGCACTATTGATTGCCAATTGAAGAGTATGTATAAAACAAGGTACTCCTTTAAAAACTGAATCGTCAATTGCTTTTGTCACATTTCTACCGTTATCTCGCACAACGGCGTGAATTTTGGTCATATCTATATCCCACAAAGTTGGAATTTCTTCTAAACAGTTTTTTATATTACTGGCAGTATGTGTTTCAGGGAAATGTTTCATTTGCAATACTGCGTGATGATAATTGAAACTATCGTCAAGCCAATGAGCTGTAAAACTCAAAAAACTTTCCTTGTTATTTATGTTTGTCCACATGTCGGTAGTGACTGAAATTGCAGATGCACTCAGCACTCCTTTTCGTATTTCAGATTTAGTCTCTTCGTAAAGTTGAGGAATGATGTTTTCTGTGAAATACTTTCTGCCTGGTATAGTATATTTTGGTTTAACTTTTCTCATCAAGTTCCTAAAGCCAGTATTTTCAACAATTGACAACGGCTGGTTGTCAAGTGCAATCATCTCACCGATCGCAATATTGATGTCTTTTGATCTTGAGTCTTCACGTGACCATTGTACAGCAAAACTATCTTCAATATTTTGCTGACTTTTTTGACATAAACTGACCTCTGACGATACTGAAGTTGACGGAGTAGGCACTGCTGTAGGTAGTTCTTCTTGGATTTGCGACCGGGAGAAATCATCTGTGGTCGAACATTTGATCACAGAAACTAACTGAGGTAGCAAGGTTGGATGTCGGTGTTTGATATGGTTGTTCATGCTTGTAGTATTTGCTGTTTTTCCCTGCCCACCACGAGAAATTATCATTTGACAATGGTTACACTGAACTTTACGGGAATCATCGTCCAATTGATCAAAAAATATCCATATACGAGACTTTCTTTTTGACATGATTAAATTTTGAGCTCTTTCACTTTAATAAACAAAACTGTATTTTTTTTTACATCCAAACACCGCTCTGACTTGTGCAATTAAAGCAAAAGTCAAGAAACAATGGGTTAACAATACAATTTTGAAAACATGTTTCGACTCGCTCACAGACGGCGGTTGCGACTTGCACGCGAATCAGTTGTAAACGAAGCAAAACGAAGCGTAACTAAAATTATCGAATACCTCCGAAACCGTGATCGGCTTGGCCGATTAGTCGGCCTCTTTACAACCGACTAATCGGCTAGTCGGCTAGTCGGCCAAACTCATAGTCGGCACATCTCTAATAATTTCAAATATAAATTGGACTTATATTGCGAAGCTTACTCGGGTAAACCTAGGTTTAATTTTTAGGGCTTATTTTAAGTCCTCTTGCTTAATTTTTTATTACCCGACTACAAAAAATAAATATTATAAAAAAATGAAAAACCGACTTCAAAATATATAAAAATTCTAAAACAAAAAATGCACTAAAAAGTAACAAAATAATGGCGTATCTTTGCAGTATCTACAACTTACAAATTATTAGGATGATTCAATGTACAACTATTGTTATTTTTCAAGTTGGTGTCTGCCAAGGAAATACGACTATATTGGTACTTAGCAAAAAACGAGAATACCTTATGAAAATTATTTTTCAAATGAACTTTTAAACAATATACTCGAACTGTAACAATATCTAGCGACCTTTAAACTACAAAACACCAATACCAACTAAACCTTTTTAAAATTTAAAATTACCATTAATATTTATTTTCTTGACTGACACCAACTCCAAAAATAACAATAGTTGTACATTGTATCATCCTAATAATTTGTAAGTTATAGATACTGAAAGAATGTGCCATTAATGTGCCATTGTTTAAGATTTTTTATTTATTTAGAAGTCGGTTTTTCATTTTTTTATAATATTTATTTATTTCTCGCGTTTTAGTGATCTGAAGTTTGATAACTGATGTTATTTTCTTGAAAATGGTTAAACCTTCTAAACGCGCTGCTTATATGAGGCAGCGCCGTTTTATATTAAAAGTTACTACATCATCCTTTTTTGCCCTTAAGGGTTGAAATTTTTTGCTTTTAAATGTAACACCAAAACTAAATGGATTATTCTTTCCAACAGAAAAAAAATTATCAAAATTCGGTTAAATGTCACTATTTCATCCCCTATTTTCATCCTTAAGGGGTGGATTTTTTTCTTCAAATTAAAATGTGAACAATTTAAAGGTACGTTGTACGTAATAGAAACAAAATTATCAAAATCTGGTTAGCCAGAAAAAAATTATAATATTATTTCATCTCTAATTTTTAACCCCTTATGAGTGGAGTTTTTCTTTTTTAAAATGGATAGGAGATTAATTTAAGGTTGTGTTCTACAAATAAAAAAAGAATTATCAAAATCGAGCTATCCGGTAAGAAGTTAATATTTCATCCCTTAGTTTTCAACCCCTTAAAAATGAACGATTTTCTTTAAATTAAAATAAAACCACACGAAAAGCACTGGCTTTCAAATAAGAAAATAATTTTCAAAATCGAGCGATCCAATAAGAAGTTAGTATTTCATCCTTTAGTTTTAAATCCCTTAGAAGTGAACGATTTCCTACAAATTAAAATGGGACCATTCGGGAAGCACCAGCTTTTAAATAACAAAAGAATCATCAAAATCTCTTCACCCAGTCGGAAATGCTGAGGTAACAAACATAAAAAAAAAATACAGTCGAATTGAGAACCTCCTCCTTTTTTAACCGACTTCAAAAAAAGGAGGAGGTTCTCAATTCGACTGTTTTATTTTTTTTTATGTTTGTTACCTCAGCATTTCCGACTGGGTGAAGCGATTTTGATGATTCTTTTGTTATTTAAAAGCTGGTGCGTCCCGAATGGTCCCATTTCAATTTGAAGGAAATCGTACATTTGTAAAGGGTTGAAAACTAAGGGATAAAATATTCACTTCTTATTGGATATCTCGATTTTGATAATCCTTTTTTTAGTAGAACATAATTTAAATCAATCTCATTTCCATTTTTATAAAAAAAACTCCACTTATAAGGGGTTAAAAATAAGGGATGAAATTCTACATTTTTCCTTGCTAACCCGACTTCGATAATTTTTTTCTATTACGTACATCGTACCTACAAATCGTTCACATTTCAATTTGAAGAAAAAAAATTACCCTCTAAGAATGAAAATAGGGGATGAAATAGTGACGTTTAACTGAATCATCGGGTTTTTATGATTTTTTTTTCTTTTAGAAAGAGTCTTCCTTGAAGTTTCTTTCATTACATTTCAAAGCAAAAAATTTCAACCCCTAAAAGCAAAAGGGGATAAAGTAGTAACTTTTAACATTTAAACGGCGCTATCTCATATGAGCAGTGCGTTTAGTAAGTTTACCCATATTTAAAGAAATAAAATCATTTATCAAACTTCAAATCCCTAAAAATCGATTTAAAAATAAATAAAAACTATTAAACAAATATTATTATTTTATTATTATTATTATTATTTTTTTATTAGTTTTATTTAAATTCGCTTCAACAACTTGGTCATTAGCGACTGACAATTACATAGTTTACATCTATCTATAATAACAACTTAGCGACCAAAATAAATAATCCTTCAATATACTTTATCTAATAGAATTTATAATAGTTATGTAAAACAATAATCTTAATGTAAGTATAAAATATCATACTAATGTTAACAATAACAATAATAACAATAATGTATAACATATAATATAATATAACATAGTATAAGATAATATAAATACCATAGCATAAATAATATAATATACACGTTTATAACAATAATCCAACTGTATTAATTACAATAAATTTAACTATTGACTAGATTTTATCGAATTGGTGGATGGCTTTTAGAAATTGAAAGGTCGATTTGACTCCGTTTTGAGTTGCCAGACAATCCTTTAAAAGCTATTGGGCAAACCATTTAATTGTTGTTGATCATAGTAGGCTTTACACTCCAGTATCATGTGCCTGATTGACATTGCTTCTCCACATCCAGGACAGGGGGGCTGTTGTTCGCCATTGAGCAGGTGTTGGGGGGTCATTATAGTGTGGCCGATCCTCAATCTTATAAGGATTGACTGTTCCGTTCTTGAAAATTTCTCACACATATTATTTTCCTCCCGAACCGTTTCTTTTATTTCTAGGAGTTTTTGAGGGTTGTTTTTCCAGACGAGGTTCCATTAGGACCAGATATTTTCTTTAATTTTTTTCTTATAGTCACTTACTGATATCATTCCAATTTGTTCTATTTGTGTTTTTAGTGTAGCTTCTTTCGCAGCTTCGTCCGCTTCCTCATTGCCTGGGATTCCTTGATGACCTGGGATCCAGATAAATGCTAATCGGTATCCCTTTTTTATCAATCTCTTTGCATAGCTTTGAATCATTAAAACGATATGATTCAAAGTTTTTGAATTTTTTAAGCCTTTCAATATAGTCTGTGAATCTGTGAAAATTCCTGCTGGGTCTTTTTGTGGCTGTGCCTCAATTAATTGTAAGCATTTTATGATAGCATATGCTTTACAGGTAAAAATTGAGGCGTAGTCTTCCATCCTGAACATCTGCTTTTCATTATCTCCTATGACCACGCATCCCGATTTGCCATTTAGGACCGATCCATCAGTAAAATACATAGTGTAGTTAGCGTATTTGGTGTTTTGTAGTTCATAGTATAGGTTTTGGAAGTAACAGCTGGGTGTGTTGGAGATTGGGTATTCACTCAGGGATAGATCAATCGGGAGATTTATGTGTTCCCATGGAGACAGTAGTTAGTGTTTTGGTGTGGCTCCTTCAGGGAGGGACATGTTCAGTTCACTGAGGTATCTTGTAAATCTCAAACTGAGAGGTTGGTGGAACTTAGGGTGTCTTTGGTGGAACTCTTTGATGACTGGGACTTCTTTTATAAATGCTTGGAATTGATTACCATCTTTGAGAAATGCTTTTGTTTCATAAACAATAGCCAACTTCTTCCGTTTATACTTCAGGGGAAGTTCTCCTGCTTCTGAGAGGACACTGTTGGTTGGACTAGTTCTGAAAGCTCCGATTATATTTCTTAAAGCCCCAGCATGCAGGCGATCAAGGGGGGTCAAAGCTGTCGATGGTGCAGAGTCATAAAGGATTGACCCATAGTCCAACGTTTGGAAAACTAGCGCCCTATAAGCCTTTGATAGGACCTGTGATGTTGCTCCCCATGTAGTCGATGGAAGGATTTTGATGATGTTCAGCCTTTTAGACAGTTTTGATATCAGGTCTTTAACGTGTGGTTTCCAGTTCATCTTCAAGTCAAATATCACACCTAGAATTTTCAATGTTGAGGAGATTTTTATAATTTGGTTGTTTAAGTAAATGGGCTTATCAAGACGTTTTGAATGTTATTATTATTATTCAGATTAATACGGATCAAAAATTTTTGAAAAAACCATTAGTAGACATCATAATACGAAGTAATTCAGATCCCAGTTTAAGAACGAAATAAAAATCAGATTAATACGGATCAAAATTTTTTTTTTTTTATAAAATTTTTGAACCGTATTAATCTGATTTTTATTTCGTTCATAAACTGTGATCTGAATTACTTCGTATTATGATTATTATTATTATTATTTTATTATGATTATATTATACATTAAAAAGTAAAAAAATTATTGCGTATCCTTGCAGTGTCTACAACTTACAAATTATTAGGATGATATAATGTACAACTATTGTTATATTTGTAGTTGGTGTCAGCCAAAGAAATAAATATTAATGTTCATTTGTAAGAAGGTTTAATTAGTTATTGGTATTTTGTAGTTTAAAGGTCGCTAGGTTTTGTCACAGTACTAGTATATTGTATAAAAGTTCTAAAAAATCAACTTCTTAAGGTATTATCGTTTATTGCTATAGTTATTTATTTTGTCGTATTTCCTTGGTTGACACCAACTCCAAAAATAACAATAGCTGTACATTATATCATCCTAATAATTTGTAAGTTGTAGACACTGCAAAAATACGTAATTACATTTTTTAATTTTTAGTGCATTTTTTTTTTAAGATTTTTTTTTATTTATTTTGAAGTCGGTTTTTCATTTTGTTATAATTTGTATTTATACTAGTTATCATAACGATAGGACCTTTTTTGATTCGGAAACTCGACGGGAATAGGTCGATTTATTTTAGGGATATCAACTAAAACGTTTAAATATCGTGACGACTTCTTTCAGTTTTCAATCTAACTCGTAAATTTTGGAAAAAAAATCTTTTTGTAAAGCACAATTTGGGTTCGTATTTACTAGTATTCAATATTAAATTTCGACTTCAAATGGTTTGTGATTATTTTGAAGTAGCTGAGCGCTTAATTTTAACTTGATCTACGATTTCATCAATACAACAGCATTTAAAGATAGAAAAACAAATACCCAATCAAAAAATTGGCAATAGTCGTGGTTCAAGAGAAGAGAATAGTGCAGCTGACCATCCCTACCCCCCGTTTGGTACGACCATGCTCTCACCTATGCATTATTCAATACGAAGAAGTTTCATAAAATTCTACGATTTGTACGAATTTCCATAAATTTGCAATTACAATTTCCCACAAGAAAACAAAAAGGCATTCGTATCAAACTTGATTGAATCACATATCGTGACATTCTATTTTTATCGGTTGGTTTATCAATGATCCTTTCACTAATACATTAGGTATTTGAAAATGTTTATATTTGTATAAATCTAGTTATTATTACATTTAAAACAAACCGATGCAACATCTAGCTGGATAATGGTCACTAAATCGTCATCAATTAATCATGTATTAGCGCAGTGGTTCGAGCAATTGCTATTAGGCGTCAAGTGGTTCGGGTTCGATCCCCGTTGAATCCTAGACTTACGATTAAAATTGATTAACAAAAACTTTCTGTGTTTAGACAGTCGTGATATGATCATAATAGTCGGCTAGTTCCATCAAACCTAGGTTTACCCGGGTAAACTCCGTAATACCCAAGAATCATTTATGGGTAAAGTTAACAAAATATATTTGAAATTGTACACGTTTCGGACTTTACTCGGATACACGACGTTACATCCGCTTTCTTAACTTGGGTTTATCAAAAATGAGAAAGACATCAATTATTGAAAATTATATTTAGGATTGTGATGGGTTTGAAAATATTATAAAAAAATGAAAAACCGAATTCAAAATAAATAAAAAATCTTAAACAAGAAATGCACTAAAAAGTAACAAAATAATGGCGTATCCTTGCAGTATTCACAACTTACAAAATTACTAGAATGATACAATGTACAACTATTGTTATTTTTGGAGTTGGTGTCAGTCAAGGAAATACGACTATATTGGTACTTAGCAAAAAACGAGAATATCTTATAAAAATTATTTTTCAAATGAACTTTTAAACAATATACTCGAACTGTAACAATATCTAGCGACCTTTAAACTACAAAATACCAATTACCAACTAAACCTTTTTACAATTTTTACAAATTACCATTAATATTTATTTTCTTGACTGACACCAACTCCAAAAATAACAATAGTTGTACATTGTATCATCCTAATAATTTGTAAGTTGTAGATACTGTAAGGATATGCCATTACTTTGTTACTTTTTAGTGCATTTCTTGTTTAAAATTTTTTATTATTTTGAAGTCGGTTTTTCATTTCTTTATAATATTTATTTATTTCTCGCGTTTTAGTGATCTGAAGTTTGATGACTGATTTTATTTTCTTGAAAATGGTTAACCTTCTAAACGCGCTGCTCATATGAGGCAGCACCGTTTAATATTAAAAGTTACTACATCATCCCTTTTTGCCCTTAAGGGTTGAAATTTTTTGCTTTTAAATGTAATAACAAAACTAAGTGGATTACTCTTTCCAACAGAAAAAAAATTATCATAATTCGGTTAGATGTCACTATTTCACCCCCTATTTTCATCCTTAAGGGGTGGGTTTTTTTATTCAAATTGAAATGTGAACAATTTAAAGGTACGTTGTACGTAATAGAAACAAAATTATAAAAATCGGGTTAGCCAGGAAAAATTTATAATATTATTTCATCCCTTAGTTTTCAACCCCTTAGAAGTGAACGATTTCTTTCAAATTAAAATGGAACCATTCGGAAAGCACCAGATTTCAAATAAATTAAGAATTATCAAAATCGCATTATCCAGTCGGAAATGCTGAGGTAACAAACATTAAAAAAAAAATACAGTTGAATTGAGAACCTCCTCCTTTTTTGAAGTCGGTTAAAAATGAAGACCTAGCCGGTACTGTTACCATGCGTTTTGATCCCCGGACAAAATATCTCCATGACAAAATATCCTGAGACAAAATATCCTCAAACAAAAAATTGCAAATACCTGATAATTACTAGCTCAAAAAATTTCAGGAATAAAACACAGAAAACACTATAAATGACATTTTAACTAAAAGGATTCGAGTTTGAACTCTCAAGTAATATAAAAAATAATTGAAAAAATAACAATCCTTCGATACCACGTATTTAAAAGATCACTAGATATTAAAAATATTTTTTTAAATTTAAAATGCTCTTATAATGCAGGATCTGTTTTCATAGAGATTTTCAACGAATTCTGAACACTAATAGATTTCATAGGAATAACTGCAAATCGTATTTGCAGCATAATTTTGATGTTAAAACATTTAGTTTTGTGTAAAACTTCGCGGTGTCAAGAAGTGCACGCTCAGACAATGAATCAAAATCGGGTAAACAAACAAGGCCTATAATTCCTTTTGTTGGGGGCTCCGCCCCGACCCCAAACCCCCACCAGGGGACCCCCTGGACCCCTTTGGCATTAATTGCTGGAGGTATTTATATTAATTAACTTGAAATACATGACAGTTCCCATAGCTATGTCTTAATTGACAGATTTATCAAAATCATTTCCCATAAGAAAAATTCGTCTTGAAATCCGGTTTTTATCGAAAACATGGGAATATTTTGTCGGGGAAATTTTGTCCGGGGATCAAAACACCTGATACCGTCCAAAGTGTTGTATATTTACTTGGGTCTATGATTTACATTGGGTGGACCAGGATAAATTTTTTTTTTGTTTATATGAATAAAAATTATCATGAATATAAATGAAAATATCATAGAACGAATCAAACCCAAGATTTTACCTTCTTTAAACACTTATCTAATGCTTGACCACCGTGAAAGAATTTTCACATTAATTAATATTTAATATTTACTTAAAAATTATGATTCAGTGAGTGACGTAACTTTTATTTACCAAAACAATTTTTTTCTGTTTGCAAAGCCACTTCATTTTAAATCTTTCATGCCTATAAGAAAAAAAATCCTTGGTCAGCTAAAAATGCATATCAATCATTTTTCCATAGCCTTTGCAATACAGATGGGTTCTATACTGACCTAAACATCCTTGGAAGCAAATGGTTTACTTAAATTCTGTTCCACTTCGCAACCACGACGTTAAATATTAATTTAGAATCATTTTTTCCCCGTGTATTATGACAACCACGGTCGTTGCTTTGAGTGAAGTGTCAACAATGACGTCATTCTTTTTAGTTACGATCACGCAAGCCTTTGGGGCTGAGTGATGAGCATCGGTCCAACGATTCAAAGTTACTGCCATCGGAAAAAATTAATTGATCTTTTTTATTGGAATAGTCAAAAAATGGTAGATCTCACCGGAATCTTACCCTGGTTATTAGCGTTACTATATAATGTTTATTTCATACGACTAGCTAAGGTGATGCTCAAACACTGACAGACAAACAAAGAGCAAGACACATTGACAAGACAAGATAATTGGCCGCATTAGACCGAGAGTCGAGCTATGTACGTACCGTACGTACATTTTCGTGACAATCGCTTATATCGACCCTGATTTGGAGGTGTTTAAGCACTGATTAACCGGTTTGTAACTCAAGCGAACTTATCACGTTATGCTCTTCGCTCTTGTCTCTTGGTCAATGTTATCTTTCTCTTTGTCTGTTTGTCAGTGTTTGAACACCACCAGAAGGACGATTGGAACAAACCTATAGTAGCATGTATTCAGGTCCTACGATAAGACCGTCGACTCACCCCATTTTTGTACATCCCTCATCATCTTATAAAACCTAATGATTTCCAAAACGACTTTCAGGACAAGAAAACACAGCGTGTTTCACGCCGAAATTCGAACGAGGCACTTGCATCAATTTGAAAACCTGCAATCCACTGCTGGCCCTACTGCGGGTGGCTGCTCGCAATCGTGAATATTTACAGTTTCTTAAGGATTCCCAATGTGGACGAACGGGTGGTCGCGATATTCTTGTCTGTTGTCCTGGAGAACAGGCCACCCCTGCCCCAATGGTGGACGCTACCGCTACGTATCCTTTAGCGCAATACCCTGAATGTGGAATGAACAACAATTCTCAAAGTGGACGAATTGTCGGGGGTCGTGCTGCAGAGAGAGGTTGGTTGAAATGATGAATATAAACGAAATAAGATAACAAATTGATTTTAAGGGGAATTTCCTTGGATCGCCGCGCTTGGATACAGTAAAAATCGATCGAATCCGAGATGGCTGTGTGGGGGTACTCTGATTACGAGACGACATATTTTAACAGCAGCGCATTGTGCACATCGTCGAAATGATCTGTAAGAAACAGCTAAATATCGGCTGAATTTAGCATCTCATTTAAATCAACTTGGTATAAATTAATTGGTCAACTGCCATCTTGCCCTGCTAGAAGGATCTCATAAAATCTCATAGAAAAAAAAAGTTTTTTCAAGAGATTGAATGAGATTTTATGGTATTCTATGAACAAGAAAAAATTAACCATAAAATATTTTATGAGTAGTTCGTCAACTCATAGACTCTCATAAAGTTATTGGTTCTTTTCTTTTATGAGATTTTTATGAGCAATCTAGTAAATTACTAATATTTATTAGTACTTTACTGATAAATATTTACTGTGTTTGTCTTACATGTATGTTCCACGAAAATACTCATAAATGCTCATAAAATCTCAAAAAAATAAAGTCAAAATTATTTTATGAGATTTTATTGGTGTTTTTGTCCGGAAAAATACCCATAAAAACCAATAAAATGCACAATCTACATCCGAAGATATTTTTGCATAAATATCTCATACGATCTCATAGAATTTCACCATAAAAATCCAGAATCGTATGATCGTAGATTTTTTATGAGATCCTATGAGATATTTTGTTACTCAAAGGATCTCATTGAATTTACATTGTGTGATCTATGAGATCCTATAAGTAATTTCCCGGACAAAAACACCAATAAAATCTCATAAAAATCTCATAAAATATTTTCGACGTTTTTTATGAGATCCTATGAGATCTTTCCAGCAGAGATGCAGACACAAATAAAATGTTGAATGTCGATCAAACGCTTTTAAGTTAGTGGAATGGTAAAAAGAACGGCAATGAGCGTTTTAGATCGAGTGCTAAACTAAACGTATCCCTAAATATCTTCAGCTTGACAGACTATGCTTTAACTTCTATATTGTTTCTAGGTATATAGTTCGATTGGGAGTCTTAGATATACAAAATCCCGCTGAGAATCCAACTGATGTCTTGATCGAAGAAGCTCGTCTCCATGAAGAGTACGATTCCACTCGAATCACCAACGACATTGCAGTTTTGAAACTGCGATCAGATGTAGATTTTACCAATGAGCGTAAGAACTGGCACATTTTGACTAACAAGAGTATAATGTTGATCGGTTTTAGCTCTAATCCGTCCAATTTGTATGCCGACTGATCCAGATTTACGTCGTAACACCTTCGCTAGATACACACCGTTTGTAGCTGGTTGGGGTTCGATATACTTCAGTATGAAACTTGAGAGTAGTCCATAGGATATTGGTTGATGATCACTTTGTTTTAGATGGACCTTCTAGTTCAGCACTTCAAACGGTTCAGTTACCGGTGCTGACGAATGAACGATGTGCCCAGGCTTATGTCAATTTCAAGACTACTGTAATTGATCGACGGGTTATCTGTGCGGGAACTGCTCAAGGTGGTAAGGACACTTGTCAAGGAGATTCCGGTGGTCCCATGATGCAGACTCGTATCATCGACTCCGAAACGTTTTACTATCAGCTTGGAGTCATTTCGTACGGATTTCGATGTGCCGAACCTGGATATCCAGGCGTCTATACTCGAGTCACTGAATTCATTGAATGGATCGAAAGCAAACTATACTAGAACTGATAAGGAAAGCATCCCAGGTGTCTTCTTCGATTCAATTTATTTAGCGATACAAGCGACCTTCATTTTTTCGGTGAAAAATACTATTAGGGGTTGAATTACATCCTTTATAGCTCAGTCATTTACTAGTTTTAACTGGAAAGTTTTTCAGGAGTTTTAAAAGTTGGTATTTTTATAGATTTCGATGCGATCTTTCTGAATTTCAATTTTGCCACCTCGTATTTTGGTCTTTCGCGCCACCATATTATAAAATTGTGCTCAAAAGGCAGTTTTTTGACAATATCTCCGTTCCGACTCATTTCACGGCAAAAACATTTCTGTGCAAAATGAAAGTAGAGAAAATTTCCTAGAATTTTGTTTTAATCTTTTTTTTTGTAAAGTTAACAGTTTTGGCGTAAAATTAACAGATCGCCGCAATACTTTATACATCTACGTCTACCCGTGACATTACAACACACACGTGTATACCATTCACCAATGTAATCAGTTAAAATTGTTAAAATCACAGATAAAGGTTTGCGGCGCTCGTACGCCAAAACTGTTTTTTTAAATAATTTTCTATTTGCAGTTAAGAAATATGCTATGCACGAGGGCGGGCACAAACCATAACTGTTTGTTTAACGAAAAAAAAATAGATATTACATAAATTATTGGAAATTTTCTCTATCATTTTGCCAGAAATGTTTTTGTCGATAAATGAGTCAAAAAGGAGATATTGTTAAGAAACAGGTTTTTAGGCGCCATTTTTCAATATGGTAAGGATACAAGATGCCAAAGTTGAAATTCCAAAAATCACATCAAAATCTGTAAAATTACCAACATTTTCAAAGCTCCCGGAAACATTTCAAAATAGTCCAAATGACAGTATTGTTAAGGACAGTTTTTTGGAATAGGACTTGTTAAGGCTGGATTCATATCAAAACTATAAAAAAAATCCTACCTACACCACTGATTTAAAATAAATGGTATAATTTTCAAACTTTGCTAGTATCTGGTTTCCGGTGCTTTTTATTAGTTTTTATGTTATTTACTAAGTGATAGAACGAAAAATTTTCTATATGTTTAATGCTTATGAAATTTTCATACCGCCAACCGTTTTCAAGATAACGCCCGATATTTGATAGGGGCTTAGCCACATGTTAAATAACCATAATATTTTGACCACATATTGCACTCTATGTATCATAAAAACGAATCATAAAAAATATTTATAAGAAACGAAATTTTCGGTTATACAACTTTTCACTTAACACAAAATGTCCTTGAACGCACAGGAAACGAGATATTTACGCTTTAAACATATTGCTGTAGTTATGCAACCAACGTTACCTAAACGTGTTTACAATCGTATAAATGGTTTTATTCGCAGTGGTTACAACCCAAGAAAATGGAAAAAAAACTCATTTTTATTGAAAAAAAAAAATGTACAGTTCAACCCTCATAACTAACCCCTTAAATGCAATCGATTTGGTAGCGCTATTTTTTTTTAGTTTTTTATGTGGATTACAAAAAAATGGAGTCTTAAGAAGTGCCTAAATTTTTTGATGTTCCAGTGAATATAAAACGGCCAACTACGTAACAGTTCTGTAATATTTACGTAAAGAATTCTACGTAACTGTTACGTAATTAGACGTTTTGTCTGGGATTTTACAAACCACAAAAAATGTTTTTCCGCCTTTAAAATTAAGTTTTTTAGATTTCAATGAAGAATACGCCTGGGATACTAACCTTGTGAGAAATACGGACTTTTTGACACAAACATTATAAAAGGTTGAAGTTTTAAGAACAAATCATGACGTTATATTTTTTTATTATTTATTTGAGTTTAGTTATTATTTTTGTCGTGTATATTCACTTTGTATTATTTTTTTTTTTAACTTCTAGTTACATAAAACCAAAACAGAACTGTGACAAACGTTTAAAGAGTCTACGCTCGAAGTGATCAAAGTGATCAAAAAGTGAACATGAACTGATCATGGATCAGTGAAACACGTCTCATGTGTTTGCCTTGACTATAACTGCACTAAATTCAAACTCTAAAAACCTTTGTTACAGCCGTACATGGTACAATCTATTTTTTTTTGTATTTTCATGAAAATATAGGTACATACAAAAACCAATTCCTGCAACTGAAAAACGAATTGTTTCTGTCACAAATGACGTGCACATTTTCCTTTTATCTCCATATGCTATCAATGAAAACGGTCTACTTTGTATGTATAGATTACAGTAAAGAAATGAACTGGTGTATCTTAAAAGCAAACATGAATCGACACTGGGAAAAAAATATTTTAGATCTAAGTTTATTTTGATCCATGTAGATCAAAAAAATTGCATTCAATAGATCAACTTAGATATGCTTAGGCCAATCAAGATCTACGGGTGTTATATTAGATCTAAATAGATATAATGGCTAATTTCATTTTTAAACAAGCTTTGATCAACTGAGACTTAAGAAAATAATCTTAGATCTACCAATGTAGAACTACGTAACTTAACATCGATCTAATTAAATCAAGGACTTACCCCTTGTATATTTTTTTTAATATGAACATATAAAATTGTAACTTAACATAAGTTAATTATAAATATAAAAGTTAAAAAAAATGTTCTTACAAATAAGAAAAATGTTTTTAATGTCATTAGCTCGCGCAGATGAGATATTTGTAACAGCTTTATATATATATATATATATATATATACTAAAATTGATGCATCAGCTCATCCTTTTAAATAGATTATAAATTCATTCTTGTAAAATCTCTTTTAATCTCTTCCAATTTTTTGATTTAACAATATGTACCCTTGTTGGTCTCGATAGATCTAAAATATTTTTCCCGGGCAATCCAAAAAAGTGAATGATATGATCAAAATCGAAAAATTGTTAAAATATCTAAGGTATTGTAAATGGGATATTTTTACGTTTACGTTTGTTCATTACTGACCATCAGGAAATGGTCTTTTTCTACTATATATAGTGAAAGATGAGTAACAAATTCAAATTTGACTAATTAGAAATCAGATGTGATCATAAGTGGTGGCTCTTCTATGAGGCAATGCCTCTCCAAATAAATTGAGAAGATTTTCGTTACTTTCTTACAGGAACCGAGCATTTTTCTAGAATCGTCAAAAGACTTAAGAGTCGTTCATAGTAATCCAGTGACAACGTCACATTACGTAACATGAATGTAAAAGTTACGTAATAGAAGAATCGTATATTGATGTTACGGACCCATAATATGACTTTTGTTCACCGGGAAGTTTCATCAAAATTTATTCAACTTTTTAACAAAATGGAATCGTAGCTATCCTGTAGAAACCACAAATTTTTCCAAAAACGTGCTATTTTAAGATCTCAGACATCTTTATACACAAATTCATTAAAATCTATTCAACTATTTATACTAGAAGAAATTTACTTATCCTACAGGACCTGTACACTTTTCCAGAACTAAATATTCTCCTGTTTTCATTGTTATATAAGCTATTTCTTGATGAATAAATAAACCGTATTTACCGATACCACCAAGAAAGTGCCTGGACAGGACCAGATCACTAGGCTGATAATAAAAAATAAAAAAAACTACCGATAGATACAATCGCCTCCCTCACAAGGATCTTCAATACCATCATTAAAACCGGGCACTACTCGTCACTGTAGAACGTGGCTATAATGGTTTCAATATTCAAACGGGGTAAATCAAAAAACGAGGCGGAATCCTACAGGCCCCTAAGCCTTTTACCATGCCTGTTAAAACCCTTCGAGCAACTTCTCTTGAAGAGAATTCAATCCATCCTCGAAGAGGACAAAGTCATTCTATCTCACCAGTTTGGTTTTAGACAGCATCACGCTACAACCGAGCAAGTACACAGAGTAGCACAGACCATCATGGACTCAAAAAAAAAACGCTCTGCTGTCTTTCTAGATGTCAGCCCGGCATTTGCCAAATAGGGGGCTCAAACATAAGATCAAAAAGGTACTGCCTTCCCAACTGGCTAGGATCGTCAAAGCCTATCTAACCAACAGACGATTTAAAGCTAGATTAATGGATGCAGTGTTAACATCCTGCCAAATAAAATCTGGGGTTCCACAAGGCAGCATCCTCGAAGCGACCCTACACCTCATATACAAGTCAGACATGCCTGCTGCGGACAACACCACAATGGCTACCTTTGCAGATGACACGGCTGTCCTCGCATGCGACCCCTGCCCACTGGCGGCCACCGAAAAACACACTAAATACCCTCCAAGCATGGTTCCACACATGGAAAATAAAAATTAATAATACCAAGTCGGTCCATGTGACTCTCACAACCAGGAGAGATCCTCCAGTATTCCAGAACAACAGACTAATCCCCCAGGCGACGGAAGTCAAGTATCTCGGAATTCACTTGAACTGACGACTCACATGGCGGAGGCATATATCCATGAAGCGTCAACAACTTGGAATCCTGTCCCGGAATTGCAACCTGCTTAGCTATAAAGCCGTTCTAAACCCGATCTGGGCGTATGCAATCCAACTTTGGGGCATTGCTAACAGCTTCAGTATTAACATCATACAGAGGTTTTCGTCCAAAGTGTTGCGACTAATTGTCGATGCCTCATGGTACATCACTAACAAGGACATCTATAAGGGCCTAGGTATGGCTACCGTCAGGGAGTAGGCAGCCAGGTTCAGTTTTAAATACCTCAGGCGCCTAAATGAACATCCTAACCACCTGACTGTTAACCTCCTGGACAACAGTGAAGATTCCGCCAAACTGAAACGCGTGTCATTTTTGAAGCTGCCCTACAGTTAGCAGTACAGTAAGGTTCCATGCGTTTTGATCCCCGGACCAAATATCTCCATGACAAAATATCCCCACGACATAATATCCTCAGACAGCAGTACCTTACAACGTCCAATTTGGTTAAAAAACAACGCGATGACCACACCTAACTTGCTAATTTCTGTTGAAAAATAAGTTGGGATGGTTTTATTATTTTGTCCGGGAATATTTTGTCATGAGGATATTTTGTCGGGGATATTTTGTCCGGGGATCAAAACGTCTGATACCGTACAGTAGCCACCTTCTCTGGAGTGACCTGTCTCGTCCTTATTCCCGTCCCGTTCACCAAATTCGCTTATTATCTTGGAACAGATTGCGAAATAAATAAAAAGAAAAAAAAAATACCGATACAAGTTGGTACCACGGGTTCCCATTGTTGAAAATTTTCTTTAAATATGTTTTTAAACAAGGGAAACAAAATATAAGAGTAAAAACTCAAAAATACACTTTTAGGACATCTTGTTTATGGCTGGCTAGTGTCACTTAATGGAAGATACTGTAACAACACCCGGTACCAAATTCTCACGTAGGTACCAATATAATTAATGAATGACCTAACAATTTCATTTATTTCGTGATAGACTTAAAATTTTGAAAATTTTTTATGGGTATAAAAATTTATTTGGCTGTATTTTTTTTATGGAAAATTTGGACGTTTATAATTTTTTTTTTTTTTTGAAAATGTCAGTAATATAGGTTTCTGTAATGTCGGCTTTTCTAAATGTGTGTTTATTTTGAGGTTTCAGCTAATCAATTTTATACTTGTGTCAGTTAATTGAAATTTTCTGCTTTATATTTGACTCGGAGTCGTTCAACTGGTCATTGTTGTGCTTGGAAAATGTTCGAAAATCTCAACGAAATGATTAGCTGAACTACGAAGCAGTTTAACAATGTATAGATTATTTGTTTGTCTATTTACTATTAAAACTGTGCAAATCGCGAAATACTAGTAGATAACACCTTTCAATGATTTTTCAAATCTCAAGGCAATTTCTAGAACGTTCTTAGTCATCTAAATCAATTTTTCTAGTTTCATATTTTAGATATTTCTCATATAGATTTTCTATAAATAATCTTTCTACTAAATTAGTAATAATATTCTTTTTGTTATTACATAGGGTTGCCAACTGAACATCTGAGAAAATCTTATTGATATTGTACGATCAACAAAAAGATATCTTTGAGAGATCTTAAAGAGAGCTATCAGAAACTTTGAGTCAAGAGAACTTATACTAGGAATAATTTTACTAAGAAAAACAATTTTTTGACCCAAAACTTCTGATTGAATTTTACAACATTTTCTTGCAAAATCCACTTTTTAATATTTTCACTAACAGTACAAAATGTAATAGCCATTGGAAAGTTATCTTTAGACGAAACATCTACAAAAGTTATCATTTTGTTTACTTTTAGATATCTTTCAGATAACTTCTATAGAACCTTGTCCAAACGATAACATTATTCTAAGATGTATCATTTTTTTAAAGATATCTGATTATGGAAGGGTATACTTTAAGTTGGTAACCCTATTTTATACGTCTTTTTTCTGCTTCTCTGCATTTATGAAAAGGCCGCGTCACTCTGGAATAAAGTCTTATAAATATGAGCAAATTTTTTTCTTTCTTCATTATATATATGTATATATATTTTTAAATATATATAATATGATTCTATTTATTTAAAATAATGTCAAGTATCTACGAGATAAACTTTCTGTTAAATCTTCTTAAGATTTTCATCATAAGAACAAGCAACAGTCTTTCAAAACGGGTACCATATGTAAAAAGGTTAAGATATTGAAGAAAACATCGACTTTGGCACTTAAAATCGTTACGTTTTTCAATGGAAACAACGTCGAAGTAAGACGGTGATAATAGAAGATTGTGACGATTGATTTAATGTCTTACAAATATTCTATCACATATTCTATGTAATAGAATTCCCCAGAAATAAGCTATGAGTATAACTATACCAATGACCAAAATATTGATGTACCACCACATATTTCAATTCTAAGCACTCTTCTTTAGTAATCATCGGCTAGTCAAGGATCTCTCCAGGTTAAGATCCCCAGATACTATCAGTTTTACTGGGCAATATTCCATGTATGACGTCATATCTGAAAGAATGACTGAAAAAAACTGCACAGTCTTTGGAAGTATTTAGGCAGTTATAAGGTCAATCAAGGTAACGAGAACAGTTTTCGTTTACACAGTTTACCGTTTAGTATCGTCAACTGCGCTCGCCCAGTTCTTTCAGTGATCTAATAGTATACGGCTTTAAACATCATGACAGAGCTAACCAAACTAATTGACATGGGAGGCAGCACACACTCTCAGTTTTTCCTTCGTACAGTTTTAGTACAGTTAAGTGCGCAGTAAAACTAAGAATGTATGATGGAACTCAATGGTGGATCATCACATAACAGTCACGAAGAGATCCAGGACTATCTGAAGACTACCTTAATGATCATCAAGCCAAGGCAGACTCTGTGACTACCATGTGACGATTCAAAATGGTGAATCACCGAGAGTTTTAAGACTACCTGATCACCACTGTAGAAGATTGCTTGGCAATCGAAATATATATTGTCAGGTGTAATCATTAGGTAGTCTTCTTTAAAAATTGTGAACCGTAAGATAACAATCGTAAAATGATGAATTATTACGGGACAGTCAAGGGGAAGTCCAAAACTACCTGATAACTACAGAAGATTGCTGAGCAATCAAAATATTTATCTTTAGATGTCATCAGATAGGTTTGGAGCGCTCCATGAGTGATATGTGAGAATTTACTCAGGTCACATAGTAGTCACGAAAAGGTCCAGGACAGATGACCACTGAAGAAGATTTCTGGGCAATCGAAATATCTATCTGAGGCGGCAGTAGATGACTCACCTATCCTTTAGAGTCAAGAAAAGATTAAAAACTACTTGATGGATACGGATGAAGAAATTTGGGATGGTGCACCAATATTTTGGATACAGATGCAGTTTATGTCTGTGGTTTACTTTTGGTGAATTAATTTGCATAAAATCTGTACTATAATATATGTTAAGCACATTTAACTGCTCTAAGGACAGTGATGAATCTTATAGATTGATTTAAGTTTCCTCGGCTTCCTCGCGGAACAAATACGTTGACCAGTAGACCAGATTGAACAAAGCAAAGATGAACGGGAAGATGATGCGTGACATCACGTCGATCCTCTTGGATCTGGTCGGAAATTTGCTGAGCCACGACCGACAGCAGTGTGGTCGCCGAGACTGCATGTGGATCTCGCACTGGCGACCCTTTTCAATCAGCTCACCGGGATTACGCACCAACGGCTTCTGAAACAAGTTCATGGGTGAGCTGTGTTGAGTTTTGAGCCGAAGACAAGTCAACCTCTGACAAATTATTTCATCGATACAAAAGTCTCTATTTGTCTAAGGTCTAAGTAGGATCTATCGGTAAATGGTACGTACCATAAACGTAGCGTTACTGTCCGTGTCCATAACTTCAGAAGTGGCGTCCATCGAAGCAGCCTGCTGCAACTCTTCCTTCCTTTTCTTCTTCATGTTCTCACGGTGCATATCCGAACGGGATGCATAGTTAACCAGAGCGAACTCCAGCAGAGCGCCGAAAACGAACGTCAAACACACTCCCGTCCACACATCGATCGCTTTCGTGTAGGAGACCGGCGGGAGTGAAGCGTTTATTCCAGAAGTCTGTGTCGCCATTGTCAAGAGTGTTGTAACGCCTGTATAAAAGGAATCAATAGTTGAAGATGTGGCTGTTTCCAGGTCAAGTGTTCTCAAGTGTTACCGAGAGACACTCGAGCGGGAACAGCTCCTTGATCCAACCAGAACGACACCCACGAGACAATCACCAACATGCAACATGGAATGTAGATCTGAATCAGGTAGTAACTGAACTCGCGTTTGAACAACAGGTCAACTTTCAAGCAACTGTATGCACCGGTGTTTGTCTTACTGTTACAGTAATCAGTCATAAACTTTTGCAAGGTAAAGCGTGGTAGGTGTAAGTTTTTTACGACTTGCACCGGATCGCCGTCTTTCCAAAGAAATATCAAATCATCCGTCGTCCATCCATCTATAAAATCATACCGTTACAAGCGGCTTAGTGGAAGCTGTACTTAGCTAAATAACTTGGTCACAAATTAGTCATAATTGGTCAGATGACTTCAGTAATTGATCAGCAATCAGTAAAAATGTACAGTTAACTTAAAGTTTTAAGGTCACTTGTTAAGGTGAATTATTAAGATCAACTGACCAATTAGTGACCTAATTATGATGATATAGTTTTACAGTCCTAAATTGAGTCTAAAATGAGCTCGTTAATATTTAAGATTTAATGCACTTACAGCTTGCCATTCTTAAAGAGCATATTTGACGATCAAGTGGATACAACTGGAGGTTCATCGGACAGGAAAGGGTTAGAGAAATCCTTCAAAAAAAAGAAAACAAACAGTTAGTTAAATGCGAGCTTTTTAGATGGTTCTACAACAATCGAACCTAATACTATACAACACAGCTCCATACGGGAAGATTCGAATATAAACATTTGGCATGATGATGTTATGGAAATGGCCTTCTTTTTCATTCGAGAAGAACAGATCGGGCATCCAAACACGACTGGCCTCAGTCAGGGTTAAATATTTGAGCCGCCCGCCGAAATCGTCGAACTTTAGTCGCTCGTCGAGCCATTGCTCCCGGAACGTGAACTGTACACTGTATTCCTGGAATCGAGCGAATTGTTTCCAGCTTCTAGACCGTCAACCGCTATACAAAGCGAATGATCAGCTCGAAAGCAGCATGCAGGCGAAATTGATTTGGACGCGAGTAAATCGTTTGAAAGGCTCCGGGAAAACAAAACTGTACAACTGTTTTTTTATCAATTTTTTGATTTGGATCTGCACATGCTTAAAAAACGAACCGAATGACGCCCATTAAGCATAAAACGTAACAGTTTTAAAAAATGAACATAAAAATTCTTTTATTATATCATTTTTACATCCATATAACGTTGTGTAATCAGTGGATGATTTTTTATAATTTCAATTTTTTTTTGATATGAAAAAGATTGTATTTGAAATACACAACTGAATATTTATACAGAGAGAAAGTTAAAAAAGCTAGATCGCACGAATACACGTGCTGCCCCCTACTCCGAGTATGAAATTTGTAACTATTCCTTAGTCACTCTTTTGTTCTTTTCTCTCCACTGTTCTACACTTGGAACGACTATAGCCATAGAGAAACGGTCGAGGCTTCAGTGCGTTAGACGTTCTGAGTGTAGAACAGTGGAGAAAGGAATAGAAGAGTGACTAAGGAATAGTTCCAAATTTCCTAGTCGAAGTAGGGGGCAGCACGTTTATTCGTGCGATCTAGCTCTCTTAACTTTCTCTCTGAATTGCAGCAACTTTAGTTCGAAGCTGTCCTGGAAACCTTGGTAAAATAATCTTGTACTTTTGTTCCCCTGAGCTCTACATCTATACACAACATTGCTATACATTTATACAGAACAGCGTTTCATGGTGAAAATTCAAAATTTAAAAATGTAGCTGAACACTTTTGCAAATATTGGCAACATGCTCGACACATTCAAAGCACATTCAAATAAAAAATTCGCTTTCCCCTGACAGAGTGTGGTCTCAGAATTGAACGACACCCGTTAATAAATGTCGATATAACCAATAAAATATAAAAATTGTATTCTTGTCCATTTGATCAATATCCATTAAATTGGAATGTCGATCGAACGACTAGATTACTCATATCGAAGGATTTAACCTGTCAAGTTCCTTATTGAAATAAATCGTGTGCCTAGAGGTTCCCTTCTTGACTTGAGTTTGACAAGTAACTTGATTTGAATGTCAAGCTATTTGATTTAAATTTTGCTTGAAACGAAATCAAACTCAAGTCAAATGATAAATTATTCAATTTTCTAGCTAGTTTGTATTGTTTCTAACGTGATAAAATTACGTTATATATCCCTCTCCCCGTCCCTTTCATCAAAGATGAAGATTCAAAGAATTCAAACAAGATGAGATTCAGTGACTCGATATAATGAATTTCTAAAAGTGGTTGGTAGTTAGACAATTAAAGCTTGGTTTGATTTGACAGTTACGTATCAATACTTGACTAGAATTTGACTTGATCTCAAGTTGAAGTCAATATCAATCATGAAAAAATACGTAGTGAATCTCAACACATATTTGCATTGCTTTATATGTCGTCGTCCGATGGTCACGGATCGACTTTTAGAATTCCATTTAGAATTTAAAACTTGAAACACCGGAAAAAATGATGAAATATTGGCCCGGATTGTCAATCGGACATAGAAATTGGTTTGTTAACATTAAAACGTATGCTGAGACCTAGGCAACCCGTTTGACGTGCTTGTATGTGACGTTGGCCTATAGAGAGCATATGTTAATATGAATTGTTGTATTTGTCGGATCGTAGGAAAATGAAGTGAACCTATTGCATTTCTAGATGAGAAAAATTATTTAGGAAGGCGTTGTTGTCAACGCACTTACCATTTTGATGTCACTTATGGTCGCAATACTTCGCACAAACAGGTTTACTCGAACTATTGCGGGTCCATCTGAGAGAATTTTTGTATAAACATAGAAATTATGTATAAAACGGTTCATTAATGACGTGAATGAGTTAGAGAACAAATGTGTGGGGGTGTGTGGGCGTAGGGGTGTGTGTTTGTATGTATGTAAATGAAAGCTGAGATTTCGAGACGCGTCCACGTTTTTACTTAGTAAAAAACGTTAAATTATTTTTTTTTTCTTTTCCAACAATAAAGCTACATTTTTAAGACAGAAAAAACCTGGAGCGTGCACACGATGTTATGAGAAATTTTTCGCTTGATTTGTGTTTGTTGAATAAGAGAAAAACAATTGTCCTGCTGCAGGATTTGTGGCTCACCTGTGCCGTTTTCCCCGGATGGGCGAATCCGGGCATCGTACCGCCCCGGGCCTAGAATCTGATCGAGCACTTGCTTTTCCTTCTCGCGAAAGTTCACTTTTATGTTACCATTACATCTAGAAGATCAAACACTTGATGAAAATACAGAAAAAATTTTCGTTGGAAAAACCACTTACAAGGTGAACTCGATCAATGTGACGACGAGGAAAAATAACGGTCCCAACGAGAACATTTTCTTCGAGCTTTTCGTATACATCGAAGACGTGACTGGGCTCGCTCTAGCTGTTCACGGGAAAACGCATTCTGTTTTCATTTTCAGTTATCACGCGAATTACGAACGAGGAACGATTAAGTCGAATGAATGATTTTTAATGTGCGTCGAATGAATTTAATCAAACTCATCACTGAATCGCCGTGATTCGCTCATGCATATATTCATTATGTATAGATTTTTCCGATAACAACGACCACGCAAGCGTCACCGAACACCTCACATTGCAGTAGCTTATTTTCAAACTTCCTTCGGGAACTTCAATCAACAACATACAATTGGTTCGATTCGAATTTAAAGCACATACAGGAACATTTTCTTTAATTTACCAACGACCAATCATCATCTCGAACATATATGGATATTAAGTTCTTGATCTGCATCAACACATCCTGAATGATTCCAGGTCATGGGCATACCCAGCTTTTAATCTACGAGAAGGCAACGCTTTAAAGACGCATTATATCATTATAAAAATTGAGAACTTCGCACTATTAAAACTACTTTTAAATAAATATCTGCTGCGAAGCGTCACAGTACTTTCTTTTACTTTCATTTTTGAAACTTGCTGTTGGTTAAAAGAAATATAAGCACTTAATAACTATGCATTTAAACAGAACTATATGCATACAGCACAGCTTATGTACATATATATGTATATATGCATTCCCAACCTTCACCTCAGAACCGTTCTTATTCGAATTTTCTCAGGAAAAAGTTTCAAATAAATGTTGTAAGTATTAACAAGTCTAAGAACCACAGCAAGTTTAAAGAAAATCGTTAGAGCCGTTTTCGAAAAAAATTTTAAAAACCCACAAAATAACGTGATAAATGAAATGTGAAGACAAAGTTTCAAAATTAGTAAAATTCAGATAAAGGTTTTGATACAATATCGCTGTCACATATACAAAAATGTTTCTAAAAACCGATTTTCCTTCAATTTTATCATTAACTAGACATACTTTTTAACCCCCAATCTAAAAAGTCGGATGATATGAGGTTGAAGTGTGTCTGTCTGTAGACGGCCTTTTTAACCGACTTTAAAAAAAGGAGGAGGTTCTCAATTCGATTGTTTTTTTTTAATTTTTTTTTTTTTATGTTTGTTACCTCAGTATTTCCGACTGGGTGAAGCATTTTAATGATTCCCGAATGGTCCCATTTTAATTTGAAGAAAATCGTTCACTTCTAAGGGGTTGAAAACTAAAGGATGAAATACTAACTTTTTATTGGATAGCTCGATTTCGATAATTATTTTTTTATTTGATAGCTAGTGCTTCTCGTGTGTTTTCATTTTAATTTGAGGAACATCTTTCACTTCTAAAGGGTTGAAAACTAAGGGATGATATATTAACATCTTATTGGATAGCTCGACTTTGATAATTCTTTTTTATTTGAAAGCTGTTGCTTTTCGTGGGGTCCAGTTTTAATTTGAGGGAAATCTTCCACTTCTAAGGAGTTAAAAACTAAGGGATGAAATATTAACTTCTTATTGGATAGCTCGATTATGATAATTTTTTTTTTATTTGTAGAACACAACTTTAAATTAATCTCCTATCCATTAAAAAAAAAAAACTCCACTCATAAGGGGTTAAAAATTAGAGATGAAATAATATTATAAATTTTTCCTGGCTAACCCGATTTTGATAATTTTGTTTCTATTACGTACAACGTACCTTTAAATTGTTCACATTTTAATTTGAATAAAAAAATCCACCCCTTAAGGATGAAAATAGGGGATGAAATCATCGATTTTTGATAATTTTTTTTTCTGTTGGAAAAAGTAATCCACTTAGTTTTAAAAGTTAGTTATAAAAGGGGTGATGTAGTAACTTTTAATATTAAACGGCGCTGTCTCATATGAGCAGGGCGTTTAGAAGGTTTAACCATTTTCAAGAAAATAAAATCAGTTATCAAACTTCAGATCACTAAAACGCGAGAAATAAATAAATATTATAAAAAAATGAAAAACCGACTTCAAAATAAATAAAAAATCTTAAACAAGAAATGCACTAAAAAGTAACAAAATAATGGCGTATCCTTGCAGTATCTACAACTTACAAATTATAAGAAAATAAATATTAATGGTAATTTTTAAAAATTGTAAAAAGGTTTAGTTGGTAATTGGTATTTTGTAGTTTAAAGGTCGCTAGATATTGTTACAGTTCGAGTATATAGTTTAAAAGTTTATTTGAAAAATAATTTTCATAAGGTATTTTCGTTTTTTGCTAAGTACCAATATAGTCGTATTTCCTTGGCTGACACCAACTCCAAAAATAACAATAGTTTTACATTGTATCATCCTAATAATTTGTAAGTAGTAGATACTGCAAGGATACGCCATTATTTTGTTACTTTTTAGTGCATTTCTTGTTTAAGAATTTTTATACATTTTGAAGTCTGTTTTTTTAGGATTTTTTTTCTACGACCAGTAAATAGATAGAGCTTTAAGTTTCTTATCATTTATAACATATATTTTGACAGTATAAATATAAATTTTAAGCTAAAAATATTGTGTAGAACATGAGTTACAGCGTTCTGAACACCCCCACCTCGAAAAAATAAGCTTGCACTTCCTCCACGATTCCGGCTGATTGGCTTATCCGAAATAAAAAAAACACAACGGCGTTTTAATTTGTAAGCCTAAATGCACGGAATGAACTATTATCAAATGAATATACAAAAAATTGGACTTTTGGTAGACATTTGAAATAAAAGTTGTAAATTTTGCGTTTTTTTTTTGTTTTTTGCTATAAAAAAATCAAAATTTTAGATATTTTCAATTGATAATAGTTCATTCCATGCGTTTACATGTGTTGAGTGTATCCTATAAATTTCAAGTCATTCGGTCAAGCCGTTTTTGAGATACAATGGAGGAAAGTTTTAAAAACATGGTTTTGAGAAAAATGCGTTTAAAGTTTCAACTGCCAATTCAGCGCTCCGAGCAGCTCTTTCTTCTACCTGCTGTATCTTTAAAACGACTTCGAAAATTCAAAAATCACTTTACTACTGTATGTTAAAAAAGTAATTTATGAACAAAACAAAAAAATTTTTTTTCAGCCTATCACATGGGATGACCCCCTTAAGCTTTTTGTACTCCTGTTCTGCTCATGTATTCTTGTTGTACAAAGATTTTTGCTTATTCCAGGTTCAGCATTTTTCCTAACAAAAGCAGTCCCTGTATTAAGCTTTTTGTGCGCCTGTTTGGGTGTCATTTATCTCATACAGGTGTCGCCATTTTGTGAAGGCATTGCAATTAAAAAATGACACGGATTGCGTTTTCCTCCTCATCCCTACACAGTCTGCAGTTGGGGTCCTGTTGAGGCACCCTAATTGTCTGCAGATGCTTTTTGTACCTACAGTGTTCGGTTATCAGTCCCGTTACTGTTCTGAATTGGTTCCTTCCCAGGCGTAAAACGTCAGCGGTGAGCGAGAGGCAAATTCTCCCCATCGTTCTCTTGCTCAGCATCTGACCGGAAATTTCTAGCCAGTATTTGTTTTGCCGCTGGGTAATCCCCACTCCAGGCTGCGGGCCCACGAATGGGGTCATCGAATGATCAGTCTAATAACCATAATAAGTTTTTAAAAAATCTATAGCCACTTTCGAACAAAATTGTAAAACCCTAATTTCTACCCGAAATGGGGGAGAAGTTCCTTTTACTCTCTCTCTCTCTCTCTCTCTCTCTCTCTCTCTCTCTCTCTCTCTCTCTCTCTCTCTCTCTCTCTCTCTCTCTCTCTCTCTCTCTCTCTCTCTCTCTCTCTCTCTCTCTCTCTCTCCTCTCTCTCTCTCTCTCGGCAATGTGGCAGGTTCTTTGTAACAGGACAACGTAAGCACGTTCGCGAAATTAGGTTACACGGTGATTTCATTTCTACGTACTAATCGAATCATGATCTCATCATCTTCATCTCACTAATTAACACATAAACAATGGATAAGAGAAATACATTTCGTTGGATTTGAACTCAAATTTCATATCTATTAAATGACTTTTTATTTAATTTATTAAATTTTACCAAAAAAAAAAAAAAAAAAATCTAAGCAACCTTTGTATTTCCAAATATGTTAGTACAGTCATTTGGTTCTAAAATAAGAGGTAATCTGGAAAGTTTTCTGGGAGTTTTTAAAATTGCTAACTTTATAGATTTCAATGCGTTCCTTCTGAATTTTAATTTTGCCGCCACGTATCTTTACCGCTCGTGTTGCCATGTTGGAAAATAGCGCCAAAGACACAGCTTCTTAGCAATACCTCTTTTCCGACTAATTTCACGGCAAAAATACTTCTATACAAAATGAAAGTGGAGTAAAATTTCTTCAAATTTATGTATTTACCTATTTTTTCGTAAGATCAACAGTTTTGGCGTACGAGCGCCGTAAACCCTATCAACACCAACCCGTGACATTTGAACCTATTGTAACGTTTTTACGGGTTCGTTGGTTTGTGTATAATGACTACAAATTTATTTTAAACAATTGTTTATTTATTTATCTAAGACTTATACACTACAACAATGTTCACTGTCAACAATAGTCACAGTACTGTTTATATTTCACTATTACACTGTTAACTCTATTTACAATGTTTACAATAATCACAATTTATTTATACTCGCGATTCACTATTCACTTTATTTAACAATGCACTGATCACTAAGCACTTCGAGGAATTTATTTAAATACTCTTCGACATTTATTTGAATACTGTCGATGAACACTCGATGATTTGTGTTAATACTCGTCGGAGGTTTATTTGAATACTGAACTGTTGGCTCACCTTTCGGGCCATTTATAGTAGCGATCACCCGTTTCTAGATTTTTCGATTGGTAATCTTAGTGCCTGTCTTACTCTCCTCCATTGATTTACCAATGGAGAGAGTTCTAGAACAACACGTTCCTCGTCTCATCTTTTGTACTGTTAATCCGTGGTCATAAAAGCCGCTTCAGGGGGTCCATCCTTTTGTGCAATTCTTATTGTTGGTTATTGGTTAATCCTCGACTTTCAGGCGCCAGACACAAATGGGTGTCTTGGATTTGTGACACTGCCCCCTCTTTAAAATCCTTTCGCCCCGAAAGGTATCCATGGCGATAGCGGCAACCCGAACCATAACGGCAGCCCGATGTTTGGTAAAAGAAACAGTCCACAGTCTTTTCTTTTGATAATGACGAACGGCCGTAGCAGCATACCAGGACGTGAATACCAGTAGACCGGAAAATCACTTCTATCATGGTACGTACTATCCTCCAATCGGCGCCGTCGAAAGCACTGGTCAGCTTTGGGATCGCCACCTTCCTGATGTGTTGTCGCAGTAATTCTTCCTTCAATTCATGTAACGCGTTCCATAGAACTTGATATCCCTGTTTCTTGCCCTCCTTGGTCCGTGTCACGAGATAAAAAGCCTTCCTGGTGTTTCCAACTGGGATCTGGAGTGTTCGACCCAATAGAGGATGTTGGTTTCGAAGTTCATCGATGCCTCCATATTTCGTCCGGAACACGGCAGCTACTCCATGGGACATATCCAAATCAGTAGAGACGCAGTGAGCAAGAGAATACTCCGCAGGCACTCGGAATAGGTCTTGGTTCCGTTCTTCTGTCACACCATATCGGATTGTTCGAGTCCCGGAGAATTCAGCCATGAACTCCTCGAAAGTCAATTCCTTTGGCGCTCCCATAGTTCGTAAGCGGGCCTCCTGTGTCGGCTGATTGTCGTCTCCGTTGTACGGACTTAAACGATTGAAGTGAATCACTCGAGGTTTTCCCTTCGGCTCCTTCTTTATTCGGTAGATGGTGTCGTTGATCCGTTCGATTACCACGTAAGGACCTTCCCAATAAACTTGGAGTTTCGGCGATAATCCACGTCGTCGTTTCGGGTTAAATAGCCACACTTTACTGCCAGGCTGGTAGATCTTTCCGTTGACCCCGGAGTCGTAACGGTCCTTCATCCGATCGCTTGCATTCTGGATGTTCACACGAACACGCTGATGTATGTCGTCCATTCGGTTCCGCAGTTGCGTCACGAAATCTTCTCCAGCAATTTCTCTTCCAGGTGGGCATCCAAATTGTAGGTCACATGGCAAACGAAGTTCTCGACCCATGATGATCCTGGCCGGTGTTTCTCCAGTTGTTTCCTGGACTGATGATCGATACGCCAGAAGAAATAGGCTGAGGTACTGGTCCCAGTCTCGTTGATGGTCAGAGACGACTTTTGATAGGTATCGGTTGATGGTTCGATTCATCCGTTCCACTAATCCATCTGACTGCGGGTGTAATGCAGTGGTCCGAGTCTTCTTGATGTTCAGGATTCGGCATACTTCTTGGAACAGAGTAGATTCGAAATTTCGGCCCTGATCCGAATGTAACTCCAAGGGCACTCCAAATCGGCAAATCCATTCTTTGACCAGTACATCAGCAACTGTAGTCGCTGTTTGGTCCGGTAGAGCGTAAGCTTCAGCCCATTTGCTGAAGTAATCCATTACTACCACGATGTACTTGTTCCCTTTGTCGGTTTCCGGGAATGGTCCAGCTACGTCGATAGCGATCCTCTCGAATGGACTTCCTACATTATACTGTCGCATGGCGGCCTTCTGCCGTCTCTGTGGCCCATTACTCGCTGCACAGGTGGTACACTTCCTACAATATTCCTCCACATCCCGTCGGCTATTGACCCAGTAAAATCTGTCCCTCACTTTCATTAACGTCTTTGTCACTCCAAGGTGCCCTCCAGAAGTACCACAGTGGATTTCCCTCACCACCTCTGGTATCCTACAACGTGGAACAAGAGTCTGTCTCCGCTCTTCTTTTCCATCCGCATTCACCAGCACCCTCTTCAGGAGTCCGCCGTCGACAACCAGGGATTCCCACTGAGCCCAATACGCCTTTACATTTGGGGAATATTTTGCCACCTCCTCCCATGTAGGTTTACGGTCCTCTTTCTTCCATTCGAGAATTGGTTTCATATCCGGGTCCTCTTCTTGATCCTTTTGTACATCGGTCGCTTGCCAGTCGTCCGCTACTACGGTGGTTCTGTAGATTTCGGCATCGCGTTCTTCCGTCCTGGTACAATGCTTGCAATTGTCAGGGCATGGTCGTCTTGACAATGCATCAGCATTTCGATGCGATGTTCCAGCTCGATGTTCGGTGTTGAAGTCGAATTCTTGAAGTCGTTCGATCCATCTGGCTACTTGTCCTTCGGGATTCTTGAATTGCAGGAGCCATTTCAGAGCTGCGTGGTCGGTTCGTAGCAGAAAGTTCTTTCCGTAGAGATACTTGTAGAAATGCTCGACTGCTTTGATGACTGCCAGTAATTCCCGTCTCGTTACGCAGTAGTTTCTTTCCGGCTTGGATAGTGTCTTGCTGAAGTATCCGATGACTCTCTCTTCTCCATCCTGAATTTGAGATAGGACTGCTCCAACTCCTACGTTGCTGGCGTCGGTATCCAAGATGAATTTCCCTGATGGTAGTGGGTAACTCAAAACAGGAGCCGTAGTCAGAGCGTGCTTCAGCTTTTCGAAAGCATCCTGGCAGATGTCCGTCCATTCGTAGTGATGTCCATTTTCGGTTAATTTGGTCAACGGCTTGGCGATGTTGGCAAATCCAGATACGAAACGTCGATAATATGTGCAAAGTCCCAAAAAGCTTCGGATTTCGTGCTTGTCCTTCGGTACTGGCCACTCCTTCACGCTTTGGACTTTCTCTGGATCGACTGCTACTCCCTTATCGGATACGATATGGCCTAGATATTGGACCTTGCGTTGGAATAAATGGCACTTCTTCGGGCTCAACTTCAGTCCAGCTTCTTGTAATCGTCGGAATACCTCCTCCAGGTTCTTCAAATGCTCCTCAAACGTTCGTCCCACAACGATGATGTCGTCAAGATACACCAGGCAAGTTTTCCACGACAATCCTCTCAAGACAGTCTCCATCAATCGTTCGAATGTCGCAGGAGCATTACAAAGTCCAAATGGCATAACTGTGAACTGCCATAATCCGGAACCAATGGTAAACGCCGTCTTCTCTCTGTCCTCGGGTGCCAATTCTACTTGCCAATATCCACTCTTCAAGTCAAGGGTCGAAAAGAATTTTGATCCGGCCAAAGTATCGAGGGTGTCATCTATCCGAGGAAGTGGGTAACTGTCCTTCTTCGTCACGTTGTTCAGTTGACGGTAGTCCACACAGAAACGTGTCGATCCATCTTTCTTCTTGACTAAGACTACCGGTGAAGCCCAAGGTCCATTTGATGGTTCGATTACACCATCGCTTTCCATTTCGGCTATGATGTTTTCAGCCTCTTCACGTTTTGCCAATGGTAGTCTTCGCGCTGGTTGTCGGATTGGATTGGCATTTCCCGTGTTGATTTTGTGTTTGACGATGTTGGTTCTTCCTCCTTGTCCATTTCCGATGTCGTAGACGTTCCGATATTTACCGAGGAGTTCCCGCACTTTTGTCTTCCGATCCGGCGTCATTTGTTGGGTGGATTCTGCCAATAACGTTGTCAATTCACTTGGGAACTTGGTATCCGTATTTTCTTCCGTCTTGACCTGTCGGACTACAGACGAAACCGGTGTGCAGTAGCCCAAAACGGTGCCCGCCTTTATCGTCATCGGGCAATAGTTGGTGTTCATTACCCGTACCGGAATTGTTTGCAGCACACGAACCAGGGATTTTCCAAGTAGCATCCCTTTCCCGACTTCAGTATCATGGGTTTTCGGCTCGAACATCATGATGTTTCCATTGGCGACTCCATTCTCCACAGTTCCTCCTAGGATTGTCTCGCTTCGTTCTGGTAATGACACACCCTCGGCCAAGACGATGCACAACTTGTTCTCATCCCGACGGTGAAGTACGAGTTCTTCCAAATTTATTTTCAACACACCGCGCTTGAAATCCAGTGTGAAACCCCGACTTCCGATGATGTCCATTCCAACGATGAATTCTTCGTCGATGTCCGCTACGAGCACTCGATGTTTAAAACTATTACTGCCGATGGTAAGAATGACGTCAACTTCTCCGTGGACGGTGGTGGCTTGTCCATTCGCTGTTCGTAGTCGCCATCGTGATGGTAAAAGGCGCTTTTTCCTTACGACGTCCTTTCTCACAACCGTTCTCGTCGCCCCTGTATCCAGCAGGAGAGCTAGTTGGTTTCCATCAACACTCCCGTCGACGAAAATGCTGCTGGGCTCGTGTTGTAGTGCGGCAACAGTGGCTTCCTTGATCTTCCTTGGGGCCTGGTGGATACAGGTCGACGATTGCCCCCTCACATCGACCTGCCTTAGTTTTCCGACTTTGGTGGCTCATGAGGCTCGTTTTCATGGGGACACTGTCTTCTGATGTGTCCCAACTTTCCACACCCATAGCACCTCACTTCCTTGGTCTTTCGTTCGAGTGGTTTCCGGCTTTCCAATACACGGATCCGACTTACTCCATAGGCGCTCAGCTTTGCTGCTTCGATTTCGAGACCACGGGTGAGGGCTTCCGTTAGGCGGGTTGGCCGAGCGAGAACCAATGCCTGGCGGGTTTCCCCGTTCCGTACCCCGTCGACGAAAGCTTGGACGGCCAATCTTTCCACGATATTCTCCGGTGTTCCTGGGTAAGCAAGGCGAGCCATTCGGGCCACATCGGCTTCGAACTCTTGTAAAGACTCTCCCGCCTTCTGGACCCGGTTCTTTAGCTGTGTATGGAACACATGCTCGAGGTGAGTCTGCCCATATCGCATTTCCAATCGTTGGACCAGCTGTTCGTAATTGTTCATGTCATCCGGGGCCACGACCTGGAGGATATTTAGTGCATCCCCGGATAAGGAAAGCACAAGATTAGTGGCCTTTTCTGCTTGTGTCCAATTGTTATGCTTGGCCACAGTTTCAAACTGGGCGAAAAAGTTTGCCCAAGGAACTTTCCCATCGAATGTTAGCAGCTTTACCAGATTGTGACCACCTGAATTCGTCGCCAAAGGTGCCCTTGCGATATTTTTATTTTCACCAACGATTGGGCTCACCACAAATTCCTTGAATTTCTTTTCGATGGACTGGAATCGGTCGTCGAATTCTCCCTTGATGTTGTCGACTTTCTCGTCAAATTTTCCTTTCATGGCGTCAACTTCTTCGCGGAATTTTTCTTTCATGCCGTTGACTTCTTCGCGGATGTTACCGACCTCCTCGTCGAATTTCCTTTCGATGTCGGTTAATTTTTCTTCCATGGTCCCTTTTAAGTCCGCTCGTAGGTCGTCTTTATTGGCCTCAATCTTCAGTTGTAGATCCTCATTGTTCTTCTTCAGTTCTTCATTGTTGTTTTTAAGTTCGGCTCGCAGATCTTCATTGTTGGCCTCGATTTTCCGTTGTAAGTCCTCCAACATTGTTTCCGACGACTTGAATAGGAACGTTTCCGGATCATGTTCTTCCGATCTGAGGGCCTCGGCGAGTCGTTCCTTGAGTACCGTTTTCTTTCCTTCGGTGCTCAGCTCCCGGTCTTCCAATTGTTCTTTTAGTTCCGAAACTTTCAATTTGTCCAACGTCGACATGTTGAATTTATTTATTTTTTTTTATCACTTTATCACTTTATCACTTAATTTATTTTATGTCACACAAATCCCACTTCTGACACCAATGTAACGTTTTTACGGGTTCGTTGGTTTGTGTATAATGACTACAAATTTATTTTAAACAATTGTTTATTTATTTATCTAAGACTTATACACTACAACAATGTTCACTGTCAACAATAGTCACAGTACTGTTTATATTTCACTATTACACTGTTAACTCTATTTACAATGTTTACAATAATCACAATTTATTTATACTCGCGATTCACTATTCACTTTATTTAACAATGCACTGATCACTAAGCACTTCGAGGAATTTATTTAAATACTCTTCGACATTTATTTGAATACTGTCGATGAACACTCGATGATTTGTGTTAATACTCGTCGGAGGTTTATTTGAATACTGAACTGTTGGCTCACCTTTCGGGCCATTTATAGTAGCGATCACCCGTTTCTAGATTTTTCGATTGGTAATCTTAGTGCCTGTCTTACTCTCCTCCATTGATTTACCAATGGAGAGAGTTCTAGAACAACACGTTCCTCGTCTCATCTTTTGTACTGTTAATCCGTGATCATAAAAGCCGCTTCAGGGGGTCCATCCTTTTGTGCAATTCTTATTGTTGGTTATTGGTTAATCCTCGACTTTCAGGCGCCAGACACAAATGGGTGTCTTGGATTTGTGACACTATTTTAAAAACTATATAAATAAGCAGTCAAAAGTTCTTTTTTAACGGATATTTTATTATTTATTTGATGTTTTTTTAAATTTTGTACTACGTTTCGCTACTTTCGTAGCTTCTTCAGGTACTTATTTATAAACACCAACTCTTGTATTAATAATTTCAGCATTAATTTCTAATATATGTTGATAGTATTCTCTCAATAAATAAAATATGTAAAATAGATATAAAATTATCAACAATTAAATTTTTATTTAAAAAAATCTATAGTATTAACACATATTAGAAATTAATGCTGAAATTATTAATACAACAGTTGGTGTTTATAAATAAGTACCTGAAAAAGCTACGAAAGTAGCGAAACGTCGTCCAAACTTTAAAAAAGCATCAAATAAATAATAAAATATCCGTTAAAAAAGAACTTTTGGCTGTTTATTATTAGGTTTGTTCGCGGATTTAATACTGAACCAATAACAAATCAGTCCAAGTGGATTTAGGATAATCGCCAAGCCCATACCCGCTTATAAACTGATTAAGGGTTATTTTTCCGTGAACGAGTTTGAAAGTTTTCGAAAGTAAGACGAGGATTAACAAGAACCGGGACAACGAAACGGGACTTTGATTCTAGCAATACTCGGGTTTATTTTAGGACGAAAAGTTCGATTCTCTTACTCATGCGCAGTTCAATAAATCGAAGCGGGCGGGGATCAGCTAGTATTATATATGTACAATTTACATACAGGTTGTATGCATATACTTCTTTACTTTTCATATATTTTATACCAACAGCGAGTTACATAAATGAAAGTAAAAGAAAGTACTGTGACGCCTCGTAGCAGATATTTCTACTTAACTTAAATGAAAGAATGAACATACGTTTGTGATAAATAAAAAATAATTTTTCTGTGTGCATTATCAAAATGTTTATTGGTACCATAAGCTCGACACCCCTGATGCTCTAAGGGAAGACAAACCCTGAAAGACTGTTCATGGAAAATGGTTGATTGAGACGTATTGTTTAGCAAGATTATGTTAATTTCATCTGTTTGTCTCGACGGAATCTTTTAATCGATTATTTACCCCGTCTCAATATCCAATCAAGGTGACAATGAAAAAAAAGTACGCGAGACAAGATATTAATTACGCACTGAACAAATTGTTGTGCTTATGCAACCAATGTTACATTGACGTATTTACAATTATAAAAGTGGATTTCTTCTAATTGTTCTAATTTATTGTACAGGGACTACAACCTAAAAGTCAGTTTATTTTGGATTTTTAACCGACTTCAAAAAAAGAAGGAGGTTCTCAATTCAACTGAATTTTTTTTTTTTTAATGTTTGTTACCTCAGCATTTCCGACTGCGTGAAGCGATTTTGATGATTCTTTTTTTATTTGAAAGCTGGTGCTTCCCGAATGGTCCCATTTTAATTTGAAGGAAATCGTTCACTTATAAGGGGTTGAAAACTAAGGGATGAAATATTAACTTCTTATTGGATAGCTCGATTTTGAAAATTCTTTTTTTATTTGAAAGCTAGTGCTTCTCGTGTGGTCCCATTTTAATTTGAAAAAAATCTTCCACTTCTAAGGGGTTGAAAACTAAGGGATGAAATATTAACTTTTTATTGGATAGCTTGATTTTGATAATCCTTTTTTTTTTATTTGTAGAACACAACTTTAAATTAATCTCCTATCCATTTAAAAAAAAAAAAAACTAAATTGTTCACATTTCAATTTGAAGAAAAAAATCCACCCCTTAAGGATGAAAAAAGGGGATGAAATAGTGACATTTAACCGAACTTTTATAATTTTTTTTCTGTTGGAAAGAGTAATCCACTTAGTTTTGTTATTACATTTAAAAGCAAAAAATTTCAACCCTTAAGGGCAAAAAGGGATGATGTAGTAACTTTTAATATTAAACGGCGCTGCCTCAGGTTAACCATTTTCAAGAAAATAAAATTAGTTATCAAACTTCAGATCACTAAAACGCAAGAAATAAATAAATATTATAAAAAAATGAAAAACCGACTTCAAAATAATAAAAAATTATAAACAAGAAATGCACTAAAAAGTAACAAAATAATGGCGTATCCTTGCAGTATCTACAACTTACAAATTATTAGGATGATACAATATACAACTATTGTTATTTTTGAAGTTGGTGTCAGTCAAGAAAATAAATATTAATGGTAATTTGTAAAAATTGTAAAAAAGTTTAGTTGGTAATTGGTATTTTGTAGTTTAAAGGTCGCTAGATATTGTTACAGTTCGAGTATATTGTTTAAAAGTTCATTTGAAAAATAATTTTCATAAGGTATTCCCGTTTTTTGCTAAGTACTAATATAGTCGCATTTCCTTGGCTGACACCAACTCCAAAAATAACAATAGTTGTACATTGTAATCATCCTAATAATTTGTAAGTTGTAGATACTGCAAGGATACGCCATTATTTTGTTACTTTTTAGTGCATTTCTTGTTTAAGAATGTTTATATATTTTGAAGTCGGTTTTTCATTTTTTTATAATATTTATTTATATCTGTTTGTGTAAATGACGACAAATGTGTAATCAATACTTTTTCACTTAGACGACTGGATGACCCTACACTTTACATAGGTCATAGACCACTAACTTATATCAACTTCTCCAACAGTACGATACTTAGGATTCCATCTAGACAAACACCTGACGCGGAGTACACACATAAAAATGAAAAGACAAGTACTAAACCGTCGATTTGGACTATTACGTAGACTGTTAGGTCCCACATCTAAAATTGACGTAAAAAATAAACTGACCATATATACGGGATGGAACTGCGGAGTTCTGATAAGCCTTCCCATTTACATTTACATACTCCGCCGCATCCTAAATGCTTCTTATTACGTTAGAAATGAGGTCATATAGAATGACCTAAAAATTCCATATGTAGAAAACTTAATCCAAAGCCGTTTCCAAAAATTCAATGACAATCTACATAATCATTCCAATCCTAATGCTCAAATCCTTTCTTCCAGATCACATCCAAGCAATCCTCTACGCCGTCTAAACCGGCGGTGACCCCGGGATCTATTACAAAATCCCTAAAGAGTCCCAAAACTGGTTGGCTGCTCTCGTCAAGTAACTCGTTGCGTCTGTGCACTGAATGAGGGTTGATTCCTGATTCCAGGTCACGGACTATATTGTATTTCAGTGGGACATTGCTCAGTGTATATAAATGTACTTAATACAGAAAGCAATAAAAAAATTATATATATTTAAAAAAATTTGTTTGTGATGACTGTATCTTATAACTAATATTTTACACCTTTGTCGATATCTTTCTTTTTAATTTTTTGCACAATCAGCTTCTTAGCAAAAATTCTACAGATACACTCTTGAATTGGTTATGTCCACTAAGACAACTTAATTTCTTTTATTAACGCTCTTGTGATGTCTACTGAAACCGATTGGTCAACTCCAGAATAGTGGGTCTTTTTAACCGACTTCAAAAAAAGGAGGAGGTTCTCAATTCGACTGTATTTTTTTTTTATGTTTGTTACCTCAGCATTTCCGACTGAGTGAAGCGATTTTGATGATTCTTTTTTTATTTGAAAGCTGGTGCTTCCCAAATGGTCCCATTTTAATTTGAAGAAAATCGTTCACTTCTAAAGGGTTGAAAACTAAAGGATGAAATACTAACTTCTTATTGGATAGCTCGATTTCGATAATTCTTTTTTTATTTGAAAGCTGGTACTTTTCGTGGGGTCCAGTTTTAATTTAAGGGAAATCTTCCACTTCTAAGGGGTTGAAAACTAAGGGATAAAATATTAACTTTTTACTGGATAGCTCGATTTTGATAATTCTTTTTATATTTGTAGAACACAACTTTAAATTAATCTCCTATCCATTTAAAAATAAAAACTCCACTTATAAGGGGTTAAAAATTAGAGATGAAATAATATTATAATTTTTTTCTGGCTAACCCGATTTTGATAATTTTGTTTCTATTACGTACAACGTACCTTTAAATTGTTCACATTTCAATTTGAAGAAAAAAATCCAACCCTTAAGGATGAAAATAGGGGATGAAATAGTGACATTTAACCGAATTTTGATAATTTTTTTTTCTGTTGGAAAGAGTAAATCCACTTAGTTTTGTTAATACATTTAAAAGCAAAAAATTTCAACCCTTAAGGGCAAAAAGGGATGATGTAGTAACTTTTAATATTAAACGGCGCTGCCTCATATGAGCAGCGCGTTTGGAAGGTTAACCATTTTCAAGAAAATAAAATCAGTTATCAAACTTCAGATCACTAAAACGCGAGAAATAAATAAATATTATAAAAAAATGAAAAACCGACTTCAAAATATATAAAAATTCGTAAACAAGAAATACACTAAAAAGTAACAAAATAATGGCGTATCCTTGCAGTATCTAAAACTTACAAATTATTAGGATGATACAATGTACAACTATTGTTATTTTTGGAGTTGGTGTCAGTCAAGAAAATAAATATTAATGATAATTTGTAAAAGTTGTAAAAAGGTTTAGTTGGTATTGGTATTTTGTAGTTTAAAGGTCGCTAGATATTGTTACAGTTCGAGTATATTGTTTAAAAGTTCATTTGAAAAATAATTTTCATAAGGTATTCTCGTTTTTTGCTAAGTACCAATATAGTCGTATTTTCTTGACTGACACCAACTCCAAAAATAACAATAGTTGTACATTGTATCATCCTAATAATTTGTAAGTTGTAGATACTGCAAGGATATGCCATTATTTTGTTACTTTTTAGTGCATTTCTTATTTAAGAATTTTTATATATTTTGAAGTCGGTTTTTCATTTTTTTATAATATTTTTGAACAAGTAACCGCAACTTCGTTCACGTGAACTTCAGAACATTGTTCATAAAGCTTCGAAATAGTCATTATGTGATGCGCGCACATCGTTAGACCCTTAAATTTTATTTATATTGAACAATTTTATGGCAGTTAATGGCAAGTTCTCGTTTTCCTAAATGAGACCACATATATTACGGTGCTTATGCAACCAGCGCCACCTAAACGTTTTGTTACAGGAATTGTCGCAGGCGTTTTTCGGCGCCATTTGCCAAATTTTAAATTTGGAAAAAGCACATCAACACCTATAAAACTATTCTTCTTTTAAAGCTCCAGTTAAAACTAGTAAATGACTAGACTATAAAAGGATCATCAAATTGCAGGATAAAGAAAAGTCAAATTTAAATTTTTCAAATATTTTTTTTTGTTTATTAAAACTACATTACAAAAATATCATTACATAGATGGTATCTTTTATTAATAAGAAATTCATAAAAATTCGACAACACATTCTATCAATAGAGATTTTTCACATATTTGGTTCATTTCGATTAATTTGGTTAGTCGAAATTGATCTGATGTTTTTTTTTTTTTTTTAAATATTACCTACATATATCCAACAATCTATTTTAAGTAACAAAAACGGCTCTGACTACCAACAAATTTCATTTTAAGAAGTTTTTAGTGTCACTCGTGTAGGAGTTTCAGAATCGACACAATTTTTATGATATTTAATAGCTATATTCAGATTGATTCTTTGACAGATAGCAATATTATCATATTACGTGCAAAGAAAATGATCCCAAGATTTTCAGGATAAACACAATATTTAGGTCATTCACTTAGTTAATTAGCAATATTAATTCAATAATTCAAGATAGAAAATGAGTTGCAAAAAATTTTTATATAATAACACAGTTGTTAAGATGTTCATTTGCTCTATTAGACGTGTGTAAGTCACTTTTATGATGCAATATTTTCACGGTAGTGGCACTACTTGTTCTTTGTTCACATCAACTTCATTTACAAATAAAGTTAACTTTAAGAGTCCAATTAAATTTTACTATTGGTAGATGTGGATACTAGAACGTATTATGCACGTAGCAATTGCGCCAAATGCACAAAATGCCCATTGAGATCTAGTACTAATTTTTGTATGTAGAACTTTATGATTTCAATAAGCTTAACAATTGAGGATTTGAAGGATATATTGTAACAATGAAAAAGTGAAAAAAAAAAAAAAATAATAATATGAAATGCATTTATTGAAATGAAAACTAAATACTAAGAAATCAACAAAATTTCTTAACTATATATATTTATATATATTTTCTTTTAATTACTAACATAATGATGCTGATTGTGGTCACAATTTCTCGATTGAAATCATATACAGTAAAACTTGTCTTTGTGTGGATCAACCAGGACCGTATTTAAGAAATCGCATTAAGAAATATAAGGTAATTGTATGTCTATATATTTATTATTTTAATAAATGTTAAAGAGAACTTTAGCATTTTGGCGATTGTCGTAATTATTTCCTTTAAATTGGTATTTAATTTATAGAAATCGATTAAGTGGGCGGGCTTCAAATGGTACCACTAATATCTTACAAACAAAATCAATAAATATTGATAAATTTTTGAACAGACAGTGAAAACATACCAAAGATGCTAGATAAAGTTTTTTATTTATAACATGCTTCTTTAAAACTGCCCCCCCCCCTTGTAGACTAAAAATTGAGTAGGACAATGTACCTATATGGGTGCAAATATTGGTATTGTTTGATGATCAAAATCTTTGGAAGTCGTAATCATTCCCTTTAACATGAAACCGTATTCATACAAATCGGTTAAGTGGGCGGGCTTGAAATGGTAGCTATAAATTTCTTGACGGGCAACATTAATCAAAATTGATAAGTTTTTAGTCGGTGTAATGCTACCTAATATATCACATAAGAAAAACCGCGCAAAATAAATCACGTTAAAAAAAAGCGCACAAAAACAGGTTTTACTGTAACTATGATAGTAATAATAAATCAGTGGGTGTGAGTCGAAATTGTTAGAGAAAAATTCGAACTGTCCTCAGTCGGATGCTTAAGTTTTATACAAACTATACATATTTTAAAAATAGAAAAAAAAAAATAGATGTTTCACTTTTCGGCTAGGACACAATAATTACATGTAATATATAATTGTATATATATATATATATATATTTATATACACTTTGTTCATTTGACTTCTACATAATTCATTCAAGTGGAAATTTTTTGAAGCATTTTCTCGGAAAAAATCCCATTGTAACTACAGTGGCACCTCGACATACGAGTGTTTTGAGATACGAGCCGTCGAGCGAGCGTTTTGCTTTGAAGTACGAGCAAAATTTGAGATACGAGAAACCGGTTTAGCGGGTCGCCTGGCTGCAACCGACCCGCCTCAATCAGTTTGCCTGTCGAAGTATCTTTGTTAAGTTGTCCTCGCGTTTTGTGCTTTTTTTGGGCTCGAAGAAATTGAGTGAAAAGATCAAATGTCTATTAAATCAAAGCGTGAAATCATAGACATAGAACAAGATGAAACATAAACACGGCATTTCCTATAATTTTAATGGAGAAAATTGCTTTGAGATACGAGCAAATTAACATACGAGCAAGGTTACGGAACGAATGAAACTCGTATCTCGAGGTATCGCTGTAGAGTTGATTTTCTTGATACATGGATTTTTGTCGAGTTTTACATTTGTAATTATTAACTTTGTAAAAAATTTCTTCAATTGCAAGGCACAGTTTTCTATTCGTTAATAATTAAATATATTTGTATTTCTTTTAAAAATCTATCTATATATTCTTTACAGTATAAACAATCATTCTTGAAATTATGGTTTCAAAAAAAAAAAAGCGCCGTATTCGTTTTAGAAAGGCCTGCATAGCTTAAATCGACCGAATTGATTCCTTATTTTACACGAGTGGCTGTTGGCATGTTTGGGGGGCTCAACTAGTTAGAAATTTTTGATTTATTTTTTTGCATCTTTCGATAGTTTGTACCTCTAAAAAGAAAATATGAAAAATGAAAATCTCAAACAGAATTAATTAGAAATCAGTACCCTTATTTTGAACCAGGTTTCCAATTTTTCCAAAAGCTCTAGGGGTATAAGTATGGTGAATTTGCTCCCGGACGGTATTTAAAAAAATACTTAGTAGATTTGTAATTATAAATGAAACAATTAAATCCTGAAAGTACCAGGTCCCTAATGCAATTGATTTTTGAAAAAAGTCAAATTCTGTATAATCCAGACGAAAAAAAATTTTCTCAGGAACGTATGGATCGATTGATCTAAATTTTGGGTATGTTTTAAAGATAGTAGCTATCAAGGAAAAAATTAAGAGCTTTATGGGTTTGTAAAATCCTTTTAAAAAACGGCGTTATTTATTTAATTTTTAAAATCCAGTTGCATTTTAGGGACCTGAAACTTTCAGGATTTTATTGTTTTATTAATATCTACAAATCCTTCACGTATCGTTTAAATATCTTCCAGGAGACAAATTCACCATATTTATACCCCTAGAGCTTTTGTTGTAGCTCGAAAATATTCCATACCCAGAGAGAAAGTTGAGAGAGCCAGATCGCACGAATACACGTGCTGCCCTCTACAACGAGTATGAAATTTACAACTATTCACTCGTCACTCGTTTGTTCCTTTCTCCACTGTTCTACACTCGAACGTCTAAAGTCTCGATCGTTTTCTATGGCTTTAGTCGTTCCGAGTGTAGAATAGTGGAGAAATGTACAAACGAGTAACTAAGGAAAAGTTCCAAATTTCGTACTTGGAGTAGAGGGCAGCACGTGTATTCATGCTCTCTCTGTCATACAGAACCCTCTAGTTTTCTAGATGAAAAATTTCATTTTGGCCTGGCCAAAAACCTTAAAATATTTGAGATTTTTTTTAAAGTTCGCCATTTTGTTACATTTTAATTGTTTTTTCGTGCAATCAAGGGTCATTGTATAGGTAAATTTTTTCTAGTTTAATTTTTTTTAATTTCAAGCATTGTAAAAACTACAATCAATGCAGCAATGGGAAACTTTTTTTTTAATCTCAGAGGATGATTATTAAGTTGCTGTATTTATGCTATAAATATTTCTATAATAATTATTTTTATAATTTTGCCCCCTAATTGTGCCCCTTAACAGACCAACTGTCGATCGTTACCAGTGGCGACTCTCGTCAACAATTTTCAAAATAAAATTTATTAATTTCCTAGGAATTTTGACAAATGACTAACAAAGTATTAGATGTTTGTTAAAAATTTTTGGAGTCGCCACTTATATTGAAAAATGATTAAAATATTCGATCAAATCCATCTAATATTTGCGTTTTACGAATGAAAATTTTGTCGTATAATAAAATAATGACTCCAATTCAATTACTCAGTCCAATGCAGATAGCTGTTAAATGAGTCCTTGATCAAAAATTACGTAAAATAAGGAATATCACTGAAAAATGTCCATTGTTGGAAGTCCATCGTAATTTTTTTGAAAAGATTTTTATGGCAATCTAAGAGAATGAACATGATTTTTGTGACTTCAAACGAGACGCGATGAACTAAAACATAACTAGTCCATGTCTCATTTATATCATTTTTCTTTTATGTACATAATATATTAAACAGGTATCACATTAGGAAAAAAAAATTTTTTTTTACAACAAATGGTTTGTGTTCGTGGAAGAAATTTGTTATTTTTTAATCGAAATAAATCACGTTCAATGAACGCAACGTGCATAATTAGGTACTTGCGCGCTTCTGTCGCACGTGCACTCTATGACTGACCAAAAAAAAAAAAAAAAAAAAAAAACTCAAGAAAATCTCTCAACAGATATTGAGGAAACTTTAAATCAATAACATGAAGGATAGGCAAAGAAGATCAATACCACGTGTTTCACCCCACCCCACCCCCCAACCAAACTTCCCTCAATAAAATACCAAAGAATACAATTTTGTGAGTTTTCGAGATATGTTAGGTTGGCAATATAGTAATTTCGATTTGCACCAATAGTTAACGTAATGTTTGTTTCATTATTCTTTTATCAGAATTTTTTTCTTTTAAGATTTGGTAGTCAATACATTTGGGTCGCTATAGAAACTAATTTCGTATAATTTTGTTCACAACTATCAGTTTACGGTCAGTTTTAACATGGAGTGCCAAAATAAGCATTTTCGATAGATTTTACTTTTTTATTTTGATAAAGGCAAAAAAGCGGCTGAGGCTCACAAAAAGTGTAAGTAAAGTTAATGGTGTTGATTATTTAACAGATCGCACTTGTCAGAATTGGTTTAAGAAAATTTCGTTCTGGAGATTTTTCACTGAAAAATGATCAACGTTCTGGTCGACCTTCTGAAGTTGATGAACAAGTGAAAGTGATAATTGAATCGAATCGTCACATAACTGTGAGAAAGATTGCAAAATAGTTAAATGTATCACACACAATTGAAAATCATATATCATATAGTACGTCTTGAACTTGTTAAGAAGATCGATAATTGAGTTTCGCACGAATTGAAAGAAATTCAACGAAACAATGTTTCTGACACACATTTCAAACGTAATGCAATCGATCTTTTTTTTTACACAAATTATCACTGGCTATTAAATAGATCGTCTACAATAACGTTAATCGATCAGCCGCTTTCTTGCCTTTATGAAAATAAAAAAGTAAAATGTGTCGAAAATGATTATTTTTATACACCATGTTAAAACTGACCGTAAACTGAAAATTATAAACAAAATTACACAAAATTATTATCTATAGCGACCTAAGGGTATCGACTACCAAATCTAAAGGGGGTATATTCTAGTCTAGAAATTTGAAAAAATCGATTTTTCTTTTCTTTCATATTCTCAAAGTTTTAACTATTAAGAATGTGCCCGTAAAAGGATTTTTCAAAATTTTCAATATTTTTGGATCAGGAATGGCTGATTAAAAAATGTAAGTATTAACTAAGATTGTATGGGCACTGGATGTAACTTTACCCGAAACTTTAAACTCGTTTTTCTCGAAAATGTCTTTTTCAAAACGATACCCACGATTTCTCAGGTTCTACTGAACCGATTTACCTGAAATTTTTAGAGAGTCTTCTTTATAGACTTGTCTATACCTGGAACTATCCCTTTTCCCAAATTTCAACTGTTACTATTTTTAAAAAATTCGAAACTGTTAAAAAGTGGTACAAAAATTGTTTATTTTTAGGCAGTCGCCATTTTGTGAAAATTGTTTTTCCAACTTTTCCATAGTTTCAGACATTGCGACATTATTCTAGATTAATATATTTATTTTTTTTTGGTTTCATATTGCTAGGAAATTTGAAATCATTGGTATCGTCACGTGCCAATTTTGACCCCTCCCTCCACTTCATCAGCTGCTAATTTTTGAAATTTTTAACTTTTTTTTTGATTTTTTTTCTGTATTCTTGTAAGGTTAATAAATAAATAATGACAAAATGGATAGTAAAAATATTAATTGCCTTTTTTTATGACACTTCAAAAATTACGTGAAATTCATGCCTCTAGACTAGAATAGTGCCTTAAAAGAAATTCTAAGATTGATAAAAGAATAACGAAACAAATACAACGCTAACTGGCGCAAACCGAAAGAACTTTCTTGTCAGCCTAATTGAATTTTAAAATTAAAAACTTAAAATTTTATGCCGGGTCCACTTAGTGACGCAGTTTCCTCTCACCGCTACATGCGTCAGTGGTACTGGGTTCGATCCCCGTCGAATCCCTAGATTTGAGTCTTATGATCAAAAATTTTTTTTTAAATGAGCTCAGATGGATTCCTTTTTCATTTTATTATCGGGATATTTTGTCGGGGGATGAAAACGCGCATTATCAATTTATTTTTAATTTAATTTTTTTTAAGTTAAAAAAGAAAAACTCTGTGCCTTCTTTGCCTTCATAGACGAGCCGTCCATGACCGTAACAAAATCTTCCATGGAACACACAACGAAACATTTGTCAATTTCAAGAAAGTATTTTGTGTTGGCTATCAGAAAGTAATAACTTAAACTAAATTGAAATAAGATCTTAAAAAATAGTAAAAAATAAAGAAGTGATCAAGATTGATCTTGATCGTAACATGATAAAGTTTTGTTTGTTTTTCTTATGTATCAAGGAGCTGTTCATGTTGAGACCGAGTTCGAGACCGCAGCTCGTTTCCCCATCGGCGTCGAGTTGCCACCGGGCGACAGTCTTTGATATTTCGGTGTAAACGGCACCAAATTTTTGACTTTCGACGACGAAACGCTCGACTTGATTTTCACATTTTGGCCCGTTTCGTTCATATTTGTCTTTGACGGTGAACTATTTAGACTTAAACTACTGCTATTACTACTACTAGACTTGCGGTTATTTACCGATTTATTAATACTACTGCTGTTTTTACACAGGACGCAATAGAACACATCGGGGATGTGCGTCTTGCGAATTTTGGCACAGGACAAGTGCACCCAGGTCAAGCAATTTGTGCACTCGATCATCGGACGTCCAGCAAACGGTTTCTTACAGTAACACGTTATTGCATCCCAGGAATCCGATTCACCACCATCTGAAACAACAATCACTTTATATTCAATCCAATTCTTTCTTCCACCAGTAAAAATTCATAAAAAATTTAAAAAAAAAAATTAAAAAAAAAAATCTGCTGCGACGTGTCACAGAACTGTCTTTTACATAACCCCCGCTATTCGTTAAAATAATCTAAATAAAGATAAGTTAAAATTATAAACAGAACAATTTCTATTTAAAAACTCCCACCCTCTTCCCTAGAACCATACGTCCTGGATTCCCACCTTGAGTCCCGGATTTTTCTAGAAGCAATATTTGTCCCGGATTGTCGTGAATTTTTGAAAAGGTTCATATTTTCAATATTTATTTGAAATATATTTCAACTAGAATTAGTATTACAAAATTTGAATCGAAAAAATTGTGCATATCAAAATACGCTTTAAACCATTTGAGGCATACAGTGAACTCTCGATTTGCGAATAGTAGGTTCATTCGCGGTACTGATCCGGAACTGGTTAAGAATCAATCCAAGTGATTAGATCGGATAATCGCCAAACGCATACACGCTTATGAACTGATTAAGGGTTATTTTCTTGTGAACGAGTTTGAAAATGTTCGGAAGTAAGACGAGGATTAACGAGAACCCACGAAAATTGTTAATGGAATTGAACGTTGACAGACATTGATGCCTCGTTCACACGAGTCAACTTTAGTTAACCGATTTTAGTTAATCGACCAAAAGCAGAATAAAAAACCTAGTGTGATGACTTTTTTGATCCACTAAAAAGTTGATTACGGTTCTCACACGAGGTTTTTCATTCAACTTTTTTTGATCAACTAAAAACGGCCTACTAAAATTGACTCGTGTGAACGCAGCATGACAGCGAAACGGGATTTTGAATAAGCCACAATTTTTCGCAAACTGCGCATGAGTAAGAGAATCGAATTTTTCATCCTAACAAAAATCTGAGGATCGCCAGAATCAATTCTGAATCGGTAACGAACGCATTTCGTGTGAACCGCGAATATCGGACCGTAACTCGGTTCTTAAACTTGCATGCGCTTGGCGATGATCCTAAATCGGTCTTGAACTGATTCGTTATCGGTTCAGTATGCTATCCGCGAACGAACCTAGTATTTGTTATGTATAATATTTATTAAAAAGATAGTTAAAAAAATCATATATAAGTTATTATTACGCTTAACTACCCCCCCCCCCACTACAAGTTCCCGTCACGGATTTGAAATAAAAAAAATATGGTCACCTTACTAGACCCCCCTTGAATTTTCCCAGGAAAAAGTTTCAAATAAAAGTTGTAAGTATTAACAAGTCTAAGAACCACAGCAAGTTTAAAGAAAATCGTTAGAGCCGTTTTCGAAAAAATTTTAAAAAACCCACAAAATAACGTGATAAATGAAATATGAAGACCAAGTTTTTAATTTAGTAACATTCGGATAAAGGTTTCGATACAATATCGCTGTCACACATACAGACATTTTTCTAAAAAACTACTTTTCCGTCAATTTTATCAATAACCAGGCATATTTTTAACCCCCAATCTAAATATACGGATGGTAGGAGGTTGACGTGTGTCTGTCTGTAGCATGGTAGCACTATATATATCCGACAAAGATTTAAAATAAGTGATTATTTTGCGTTAATTAATCAAGTGTTTGATGATAAATCTTCATTAAATAAATAAAAAGTGGGAAGGGAGGGGGGTAGTTTAGTTTACTCTTAGGGTACAGTTTCAAAACACTCGATTTTCAGTGATTTTTGGTCACGTGGCACGATTTCAACCAATGTGCTGCCAGGATTTTTAAATTTAAACTGCTGCCCTAGCGCCGTTAGCGTCAAATCGTTTAAGCTCAGATGGCAGCCATCTTTTTACCAATTTCAAAATCCTGGCAGCACATTGGTTGAAATCGTGCCACGTGACCAAAAATCACTGGAAATCGAGCGTTCCATAAAATTGCACCCTTAGGGGCCATCATCAAATCACCTAACTCACCTTACTAGAGGGGAGGGGTAGGTTCTTATGCTATGTACGATTAAAAGATATTAAATTAGATAGCTTAAATAGTGTCACGTAGTAGGGGGGACGACTTCAAGCATTACAGAAAACGCATTACTCCCCTTATATTTGAAGGGGGTTGTTTTTACGGATCTAGGAATTTTTCTTCCCTTAATGAGTTTTATTGTGATGTGACCCTTTGCTTTGTTTAGGGGAGCAATAGGTTGTTAAAGAAAGCCAGCACCGGCCCAAAGGTTGCCACTGAACAGGACTACAATAAGCCCTGCAGTGCGGGGGGAAGGAGCCCTAACCTGGTTTTCTGCTAGCGGGAAAAAAAAAAGGGTTGCCATTGCAATCTCGCCAGACTTCATGTCCGTCTTTCCAAGATGCTGAAGCCTTCTTTTGAAAGGTGCCTGAAGCACAGAGGGTAATTTTTCCCGGAATATTTTTGATTAAATTCGAGGTGGAAATTGTAAAAGTTTAACGGAAAAATTAAAAAAATGTTGTTTTTACAAAAAAATAAATAACTTAACTCAAAAATAAAATTTAAATACAGTAAGATATGATATTATATAATCATTAAAATAATATACCCCCACATATAATGTGGAAGGTATAGTCATTAAAGCATCCAATTTCTTTTGCAGATTTGTAGTAAGATTTCAACATTTATATAATGTGCATTTTATAATTTTTCAACGTAAAATAAATAATCAATTTTTTTTTGTTAATCGATTTTTTGTTTTATACAATTGATTAGGAAATTGATTATGAAATTTTATATTTTTTTACGACTATTACAGTTAGCTAAACAAAGATTTTGGTATCAATATCGCAATCGGCATGAATAATATATTAAATAAAAATTGTTAAACAAAATATAAATAAATAAATAATAATATATTAATAATATATGATAATTTCAGGTACAATGGTCAGTGTGGAGCCTTAGAGCCTTGATACTTCCAGACTTTAGATCCTAAATAAGTTCATCATAATCCTTAATTAAAACTAATTTTCTAGGAAAAGATATTAGCTATCTTACAGGTTCTATAAGATTTTAAGTATAAAAAGTTCCTTTAAGAAAATTTAAAAAATGTTCATACCAAATGTCATTTAAAACAGTGCAGCTATTTGAGTAGAAAACATTAGGAGCTATCCTAATAGTTATCTATCCTACAAGAACCGTCCTTTGTTTTGTGAATAAATGATATTCAATAATCTGTTAAGATCTTAGGTATCTTTAACAAAATTTCATTAAAATTCGTTCTGTTCAGTAATTGTTAATTAATTAAAAATTTAGTATATTATTTTAATACGTTTACCTATTTCTAATCAATTTCTGACAATAAACAATAATGAAATTGAAATATTTAAAAAAAATTGATTATTAATTTATTGGGTGTTAAATTGATGTTCTTATTTATTTTTCAGTAAAATTTTGTCAATTTTATTAATTTAAACTTTGTAGAGAATTTCTTTCGCTACTATGTACAATTGGTCAGGCCTTCTTGAGGAAAATGCGTTAAAATTCGCGAACTTTAACGAAACTTTTTTTTAAATACACGGTTCCTGTAGGATACAATTGTTATGCTATCCTATGGGATTCACGTGTTTTTCACTTTATATGACTAGCGCGAAATATAAATAAAAGCCATTCTAGAGCCCGATTGTATATTGTATCAAAATTTTAGCTCAACTGGTACAGAATCAGGGCCGACATAACATTTTTATATACTATAGAAGAAGATACCAATAAAACAGGCAATACGCACGTACGTACAATAGCCAGTCGCTATACCAACATAATTTTTTTGTCATTGGTAAAAGATAAAAATGGTTCCTGTGGGTTGTCCTTAGGGTTTGGACATATATCGTCGCGGACTTTTTTATCAACCTTTTTAAGATACACAATTTCGCCGCATATAAAACGGGAAATAAAAATTAAATAATTTAACACTCTACTCAAGCAGCTACGGCATATGTACGGTCTTACCTATCTTATGAAGATAATTTCAGGTCAGTGTGGAGCCTTACGTTTCTTTTGCCTAGGGACAATATGTCATGGGTTCTCTAGGATTACTATAGATTTCTCTATCCTGGAATATTTCTCCAGTACCTGGCCTTGTTTTAGTCTCCCAAGCTGGAATAGCGGGGTAGGGGGGAGGGTAAGTTAAAGTCTATCTAAACGCGTTAAATGAGACAAGGTAAAATTTCTTATAGAAGAGATTGGTTCATTTATTTGACACGCCGCCACTGAATATCATGACACGAAAACATTGACCAAAACTGACCTGTGTCGTCATCGGTGGGCTTGTTAGTGTCCTCTTCCTGTCCCGAGCTGAAATTCGATTCGGACGCCATACTGCCAGCACTATCCAAAGGACTTGCCGACTTATTACGCAGCTCCTAAAAGCAAATGAAATAACCACGAATAACGACCAATAGCTTCATGGATGCAACGGGCAGTGACGTACCTCCTGTTTTTGACGTTCGTAATTTTCATATTCCAATATGTAGCAGCAGAACAGATAGAAATCCTCGCTGGTTCGAGGTTTTTTATTAGCAGGCGCCTGTAAGAGCAACAGGAATATTCAACGAACAATTCGGGTTTGGGCAATTGCCATATTGAAATGTTTCATATTTGATAGGGTTAAAAACAATGAAAATGACTTGAATGGATGATGTGTACATGCAACTTACTTCTTCAGCTTCCATACTGCAAGAGTTGAAGGGAAGACAAGCACTGTTCCAGGGAAGAAATCAAATGGAACTTTTAGCAGAAACTGTATGAGATGACGTTTCTAAAGAAATGGTTGACGTTGACGAAGTTGTGCGAATTTAAATGAAATTTATAATGTTTTTCGAAATAGTTCAAATCAATTTTGACTGGTGTACAAATACATAGTATAATATGCGTAGCTAAAGCATTTGCTTGATGAAATTAAATACGAATTCGTTCAAAGCGATATTTTTATTTCAAATATATCGAACGTGCGTTGGATAGAGGAAAATTTCGCGATTACAATCGAACACTTTCAATAAATCACGTAAGAGAAATGATTTCTTGTTTTTATTTCAAACATTATAACCTCTCAACTAAACTTATACTGGCTACCAACACTAGCAGACAAACACACACTCATACACACACACACTGCCATAGACATTCATATACATATATATATAGAACTCTATCAATATATGTGTACCAAAGTAAACTTCAAACATATACAATGCACATAATTACAAGAAATAAAAATTACTAAATGAATAAAAACAATACATATAAATCTAATTCAAATACTTTTCACAACCCTTATCAATAATTTAATTCGAAATTATATAAAAAAAAAATATGATAAAAATATAATGAACCATACACTTCTAATGTTTCATTTAAATAAAACACAGATAGAAGTCTATGACATATCTTGGATGTCTTGGATCAGGAAAATGATTACATTTTCAATTGATCGAAAATCTTTTCTTGATTTGATTTATTAAATCACTAGTTGATACCCGCGACGTCGTCTGCATAGATAATAATGTTAAGAACATATTTAATTTACAGAGGAAAAACATTTTAAAAAATGACAGCAAAAATATATCTATCTATATAAATAAAATGATCGCTGTTTTCCAATGTTTGCTTTTATCTCAAAAACTACTTGATAGATTTCGATCATTTTGTTTTTGTTTTACTTTTTATATACTTGGTCCTTATCTAAAAAAAGAATTATTATGATATCTTCATTAAAAACAAAGTAATTAAAGTTTTAAATATTTGCTGCGAGGCGTCACAGAACTTTCTTTTACTTTCATTGGTGAAACTCGCTGTTAGTTAAAAGAAATATAGGCACTTTATTACTATATATTAAATAAACAGAACTGTATGCATAAACTTATATGCTTATACGAATTCCCAACCTTCGCCCCAGGACCGTTCTTATTCGAATTTTTCTAGGAAAAAGTTTCAAATAAAAGTTGTAGACATCAATGAGTCTAAGAACGATAAAAAGTTTAAAGAAAATCGTTAGAGCCGTTTTCGAAAAAAAAAACGAAAAAGCTCAAAAACTCTTAGAATAAAGGGGAGCTTTCGGTTAACCTATTTCAACCAAAAGCTTCACGGCACAACTAGACATAATATAAAGGCAAATTTCCAAGTTTAGTGAAATTTGGATAACGCTCACGACACACACACAAAGACATGTTTCTAAAAACCACTTTTTTGGACTCAGGGAACCCCAAACCATGTATTTTTGCTGGAAGCTCGAATTCGAAAATTCGACCCGATTACAATACCTTTTTTACTATATAGTAGTAAAAGAAAGTAAAAATATATTACTAGTTTTATGAGTTTCTAAATACTTTCCGTAACTTGTTTAATATTCAACAAATTATAAATAGCTGTATCAAAAAGCTACGTTTGGCATTCTTTTAAGGGGTGTTGCTCTATTTCAGAGTCTAATAACCCTACCAGCATAAAAGTCAGAAAGGCTTCTTGAAGAAGTATTTTTATAGACGTTTTGAAGAAGTCCAAATATAGACGGTACGTGACATTTTGGCGCGGGGCTGTCACACAGACATGTTTCTAAAAACCACTTTTTTGGACTCAGGGGACCACAAAACATGTATTTTCAGTGAAAGCTCGAATTCGAAAATTCGACCCGATTACAATACTTTCTTTACTATATACAGTAAAAATGATTACTACTATATAGTAGTAAAAAAAAGTAAAAATTGCTATATTTACAAGCAAAACGCGCTAAGCGGGCATTTTTCGTCGCTTTGATAGAGTGGGACAAATAATATAATGCACATGGGCTGCAGAGACAGTGTTTCTTCTTCTACTGCCTATTGACTATTTCATATTTGAGCCGCTCAGTGCACACATCGATTAACTCCGTAATGCAAAAAAATTAAGTAAATTGATAAAATAGACTTCGGAAATACATAGTCTCTTATGGAAAAGCTAAAAAGCAAATTGTCATTTAGAGCTGTTATTACTTATTATTAGAAACATTTATTTCAGGTATATAAAGCTAGGAGTCAACCAAAATGTTTTGACATGGAAATTTGTAAAAGTTGAAAAAGTGGAGTTAATCGATGTGTGCACTGACCGGCTCATTTGAGCGTAGACTTAATAGTTAATGCAGTTCAGCGAGATATTAGTTTAATATAGCTTTTTAAATTCTTTTTTAGCATTTTTCATATTTCACTGACAAATACAAATTCAAAATACATTTTTAAGTTACAACCGTTACAATAATCAAATTACATTTCAACATTCTCTTTTATTATTGCATATATAGTATTTGTTAACCAGAAAGAGTTAAGTTGGCGATATTAAAGTTTTTTTTTAAGTGCTCCTTAAATGCTTTTCCTGGATCCGCATTTGTTCCAGGTGTATAGTTAATAGTTAATTAATAATAACATTTTTGAAAATTTTAAAGCTCAAGAATTAAAATCGCTATAAAACCCAAAATAATTTTTAATGGAAATTTTTGTTTTTAGCCCTTCCATCTGCCTTTTTCATTATAAAATAATTGATCGAATTTATGCAATATTTTTAATAATTAATTATTTTTCAGTATACATGTGAGGAGTGCCGTGTTAAAAGGATTTATTTTCAATTTTTAAAAAAAAAATTTTTTTAAATATTATTTTATTATAGTCATATATCCCCTATTATTTCTATAAAAATTTTGTAAAAAGTGCTCAAATTTTATAGAAAATCGGTACCAAAAAATGCCTTCCAGATTAAAAGGACTTAATTCCAGATCAAATCATATTAAATACATATTAATAACGTACAAAACGTCTCGACAACACGGCTTATTTTCAATACTCTTTTAATGGTCCTATAAAATTTACAACATAGAAATTCATTTCCTTAAAAAATCTTTATAAATCCCATTGTCATAAAAATATTAACAGAACGATATGCATACAACTTATATGTTTATACGAATTCCCAACCTTCGCCCCAGAACCGTTCTTATTCGAATTTTTCTAGTAAAAAGTTTCAAATAAAAGTTGTAGGTATCAAAAAGTATAAGAACTATAGAAAGTTTAAAGAAAATCGTTGGAGCCGTTTTCAAAAAAAATTGAAAAAAACCCTTAGAATAAAGTGGAGCTTCCAGTTAACCGATTTTAACCAAAAGTTTCGCGGCACTTCTAGATATAATATGGAGGCAAAATTCTCAAAGTTTGGTGTAATTTGGATAAAGCTTTCGTTACGATATGGCTGTCACACTCTGACATATATGCACACAGGCACACACACAGACATGTTTCTAAAAACCACTTTTTTGGACTCAGGGGACCTCAAAACATGCATTTCCGGTAAAAGCTCGAATTCGAAAATTCGACCCGATTACAATACTTCCTTTACTATCTATATAGTAGTAAAAGAAAGTAAAAATTCGGACCGATTACAATAAATCTTTTACTATATAGTGGTAAGAGAAAGTAGTATGTATACAGCGTATATGTAGATACATACAAATTCTCATCCTTAACCCCAGAACCGTCCTTATTCGAATTTTCCCAGGAAAAAGTTTTAAATAAAAGTTATAGCCATTAATGAGTCTAAAAACTATAGAAAATTTAAACAAAATCGTTGGAGCCGTTTTCGAAAAAAATTGAAAAAGCTCAAAAACTCCTAGAATAAAGTGGAGCTTTCGATTAACCAATTTCAACCAAAAGCTTCGCGGCACAACTAGGTATAATATGGAGGCCAAATTCAAAGTTTGGTGAAATTCGGATAAAGCTTTCGATATGATATGGCTGTCACACACACACACACACACAAATGTTTCTAAAACCACTTTTTTGGACTTAGGGGACCTCAAAACATGTATTTGCGGTGAAAGCTCGAATTCGAAAATTTGACCCGATTACAATACTTCCTTTACTATCTATATAGTAGTAAAAGAAAGTAAAAAGAAATATCACGATATCTTCATTAAAAACAAAATAATTAAAGTTTTAAAAAATGTTATTTTTACAAGCAAATAGCGCTTTGAAAGAGTGGGGCAAACGATGTAATGCGCATGGGCAATTATGTTAATAACATATTTAATGTACAGAGGAAAAACATTTTAAAAATTTAAAGTAAAAATATATTAAAAATAGCCGGAAAGAACTTAGCGTAGAACATTTTTAACAATATGCCAAAAAATAGCTACTTCCGAATCTGCTATTGCTCCAAGTGTAAACCTAGTTATTAGTTAATCAATACATAATTAATTTTTTAAAATTTTCTAAATTCAAAAATAAAAATTGCTATATAATCCAAAATAATCACTTTTTTTTCAAAAAATTGTTCCTTAAATGCTCTTTCCGGATCCGCAATTGCTCCAGGTGTATAGTTTATTAGTAATTCAATTCTTAAACTATACATGTTTATAAAATCCAATGGCAGTTGATAACGTCAAAGTAGAACAATACATGACCTATAAAAATTTAAAAATAATTAACTATTAAAAATATTACAAAAATATGAACATTTATTGAATGACATTATTATTAAAAGAAAAGAGCAGATAGAGAGCTAAAAAAAAAACCAAAATTTCCATTAAAAATTATTTTGCGTTTTATAGCGTTTTTTATTCTTGAGCTTTAAAATTTTCAAAAATGTTATTATTAATTAACTATTAACTATACACCTGGAGCAATTGTGGATCCGAAAAGAGCATTTAAGGAGCAATTAAAAAAAAACTTTAATATCGCCAACTTAACTCATTCTGGCTAACAAATAATATATATGCAATAATAAAAGGGAGTGTTGAAATGTAATGTGATTATTGTAACGGTTGTTACTAAAAAATGTATTTTGAATTTGTATTGACAGTAAAATATGAAAAATGCTAAAAGAGAATATAAAAAAAGCTATATTAATCTAATATCTCGCTGAACTGCATTAACTATTAAGTCTACGCTCAAATGAGCCGGTCAGTGCACACATCGATTAACTCCGCTTTTTCAACTTTTACAAATTTTCATGTCAAAACACTTGGTTGACTCCTAACTCTATATTTCCTCAGTCAATTTTTCTAATAATAAGTAATAACAGCTCTAAATGACAATTTGCTTTTTAGCTTTTCCATAAGAGACTATGTATTTCCGAAGTCTATTTTATCAATTTACTCAACTTTTTGCATTACGGAGTTAATCGATGTGTGCACTGAGCGGCTCAAATATGAAATAATCAGTAGGCAGTAGAAGGAGAAACAACCTCTGTCCAGCCCATGCGCATTACATTGTTTGCCCCACTCAATCAAAGCGACGAAAATTCTACCGCTTCGCGCGTTTTGCTTGTAAAAATCACATTTTTAAGACTTTAATTACTTTGTTTTTAATGAAGATATCGGGATAATTTTTTTTTAAATAAGGACCAAGTATATAAGAAGTAAAACAACAACAAAATGATCGAAATCTATCAAGTAGTTTTTAGGTTAAAAGCGAATATTGGAAAACATCTATCATTTTATTTATATAGATAGATTTCAAAATCCAAGTCGAATTTAAAATGAATCAATAAACTTCCAATTAACATGATTAAGTCGAGTACAGGCTTCTTTTAAGCACAGAAAATGGAAGTTAAATCAATCAAATCAAAAGAACGGTTTTAAAGAAATTGAACAAATCCACTGAAAATATTAATATTTTGATCAAAATAATTAGTTTGACTTAAAAAAATGTTGAAAACGTCCTAAATAAGCTCAATGTTTGATTAATAAAAAAGATTATAACCTAAAAGTAGTTATTGTCGTAGTTCTACTGTGCATCCGATGCCGTTGTTGATAATTTTAGTGTTTATCGAAGACATGCCAAAAACCGGTTAAAAAAAGGAGTTAAAAAGCAAAACTTTTGATGCACTGGCTTTGAAAAACATACCTAATGAATTTTCTATCAAAAAAAGCATCCTAAAAATTTGTCGTTTTTTCACAAAAATCATTGAAGCATTGAAATGTAGTCCATTGATTTTTTTTGACAAAAAAACATTTTTGCACGGATTTCGTTCATATTTTGCACATACATAGAGGGACTCTCAGTGGATAGTAATTGACTATGAAAAAACTTTAAAAAGCATTTACTATGTTACAAATAGGGCCGTCTTTAACCTATTGAAAGCTCTGGGCATATTAGGATAATGAGGCCTCTATAACTTTTACATAACTCTACGAGTATTTTGTTATCGTGGACAAAGAAATTTACCATAGATTTTTTGTTTAACAACCAATATTTGGCAGTTAAAAATTTCTTTTAGTTCGTTTTATTAACTTTAATTAACATAAGCCCCTTAAGCCTAAGACTAAAAAGTCTTTCATGAGTATCTAAATCAGTGTCGGAACTACCATATCGCTAGACCCCGCGACGCGGGGGGCTCGAGGTTTTGAGGGGCCCATTTAAAAAAAAATAGTTCTAGTGGTGCTGCAGAGAGAATACCGTAAAAAAGATAAATTGAAAAAGGAACAGGAACAGGAACGTTAAGAAAAAATACCAAAATTATCCCGTTTTCTTAAATCGTTTGCTACGATCACAGAAAATGAAAGTACTACTAAAGATGAACAGGTGTTTGAACAAGTTTATAGCGAAAAAATTAATCCATCTGACTAAAAACTTAAAAATCAAGGTACTACACCTAGAAATGAAGGGCAATTTGAAGATGTTAAAAGCAGAAGCAGTACGGCAATTGATTTGAATAACGATGAAAATACCATGGATTTTGACCAAGATGTTTCGAATAAGGATATTAAGCAAACTGTCGTTATTTTTAACGGACAATGATAATTTTCAAAACAAAATGATATCAAAAAATGATAAAATCTGCTAACTTCTCTAGACCTCCAGGGCCTTTTAAGAATGACCCTTCGCAAGAAAATCGGTGCTAAATTAAAATATCGGACGCTAGATACGAAAAGCCAAAATTCATATTAGGTTGAGGGCCGATTTAATTTTTTGCGGAGGGGGGAGGGCTAAAATGTGTAGTTCTGCCACTGATCTAAATGGCATTAGGAAACATCCCCAGCGCTTTTGCAAACGAAAAAAGGCAACCTTAAAATTTATCGATTGTTAACATAAATTTCTGTGCTATAGTTCTTATCGTTCTTATCTTGCATACACGTCATACTTCATGGATTATTTTGAAAATAAATTTTATTACTTTTAATATTAATCAATTAATTTATAAAATTAATTGATTTAAAAATATTAATTTCAACTGGAAATAATTGTACTGCACTAAAACCATAACTAATTGTTTATTAAATTACAAATATTAGCTTGATTTTAAATAATATCTAATATTCCTATATATTTTATGTATAACCTATTAAAACTTGATAAAAATTTATTTCATTGAAATGTTTCTTTTTGTTTCTAGAACTATGCCTACTTTTTTTCTAATATTCTTCCTTTCCGAAGTATACGTATATTTCATTCTTCAGAAAAATTCAGATATCATTTAGCACAGACAACCACATTATCCAAAACTGTTATGTGGGTTGCCTATACAAGTCATACAATGCTCACTAAGAATTTGTAAAATCGAAAATTTCGAGTATCACGGTAAAGAAAAAATTAGTTAATATCGTTCTTATCTTGCATGCACGTCATACTTCATGGATTGTTTTGAATATGAATTTTACTAGTAATCAATTACTTAATTTATAAAATTTATTAACCTAAAAAAATTAATTTCAACTGGAAATAATTGTACTGCTCCAAAAGCATGATTGTTTATTAAATTACAAATATAAAAGTAATTTTAAATAATATCTAATATTCTTAATTTCATGCATAACCTAATAAAGCTTGACAAAAATTTAATTTGTTTTTTTCTAAGTTTTCATTTTATTTCTAGAATTATCCTTATTTTTTTTTAGATATTCTTCCTTTCCGAGGTATTTGTAATTTTCGATTTTCAGAAAAATTTAGATATCGTTTAGCACAGACAACCACATTATACACAAATGTTATGTTGGTTGTTTTTCATTTTTTTTATATATATTCTATTGTAAAAATATTGTATAATAATTTTTCGGATTCCTTCTGCTTTCTATGCACAGGTGTAACCCATCTCTATAGAATACCTTTAGAAGTATTAATATAAATCAATAAATTTAATGTGTTGGGGCGTGCTTAACCTATTGGAGGCCCTGGCCCATCCTAGCCATATTAGGCTAATCAGGCCCCTATAATTTTTATATAACTCTACGAGTATTTTGTTATTATAGACAAAGAAAGTATTTGCCATAGATTTATTGTTTAACAACCAAAATTTGGCAGTTAAAAATTTCTTTTATGTCGTTTTATTATTTTTAACTAAAATAACCCCATAAGCCTAACTAAGGCTACAAAGTCTTTCATGGGTATCTAAATAACATTAGTAAACATCCCCAATGCTTTTGCAAACGAAAAAAGGCAATCTTAAAATTTTCGTGACTAAAGAATTAATTAAAATTCAACTGTTTTTAATTAGCCCCTGTTCTCAAATACCCAACTTTGCCTTACTTCTAAAGATGACCAGGTGTTTGAACAAGTTTATAGCGAAAAGTCCAACTGACTAAAAACTTAAAAATCAAAGTACTACACCTAGAGATGAGGGGCAATTTGAACATGTCGATAGCAGAAGTAGTACGGCAATTGATTCGAATAACAATGAAAATACCATGGATTTTGACCAAGATGTTATGAATAAAGATATTAAGAAACTGTCGTTATTCTTAACGAACGATGCTAACTTTCAAAACAAAATATTACACCTGATATTAAAAAAAATGATAATTTCTGCTAATTCCTCTAAACCTCCAGGGCCTTTTAAGAATGACCCTTTGCAAGAAAATCGGTGCTAAATTAAAATATCGGACGCTAGATACGAAAAGCAAAAATTCATATTAGGTTGAGGGTCGATTTAATTTTTTGCGGAGGGGGGAGGGCTAAAATGTGTAGTTCTGCCACTGATCTAAATGGCATTAGGAAACATCCCCAGCGCTTTTGCAAACGAAAAAAGGCAACCTTAAAATGTATCGATTGTTAACATAAATCTCTGAGCTATAGTTCTTATCGTTCTTATCTTGCATACACGTCATACTTCATGGATTATTTTGAAAATAAATTTTATTACTTTTAATATTAATCAATTAATTTATAAAATTAATTGATTTAAAAATATTAATTTCAACTGGAAATAATTGTACTGCACTAAAAGCATATCTAATTGTTTATTAAATTATAAATATTACCTTGGCTTTAAGTAATATCTAATATTCCTATATATTTTATGCATAATCAATTAACCCTCGATAAAAATTTAATTCATTGAAATTTTTCTTTTTATTTCTAGAACTATGCCTACTTTTTTCTAATATTCTTCCTTTCCGAAGTATACGTATATTTCATTCTTCAGAAAATTTCAGATATCATTTTGCACAGACAACCACATTATCCAAAACTGTTATGTGGGTTGCCTCTACAAGTCGTACAATGCTCACTAAGAATTTGTAAAATCGAAAATTTCGAGTATCACGGTAAAGAAAAAATTAGTTAATATCGTTCTTATCTTGCATACACGTCATACTTCATGGATTGTTTTGATTATGAATTTTATAATAATCAATTACTTAATTTATAAAATTTATTAACCTAAAAAAATTAATTTCAACTGGAAATAATTGTACTGCTCCAAAAGCATGATTGTTTATTAAATTACAAATATAAACGTAATTTTAAATAATATCTAATATTCTTAATTTTATGCATAACCTAATAAAGCTTGACAAAAATTTAATTTGTTTTTTTTCTAAGTTTTCATTTTATTTCTAGAACTATCCCTATTTTTTTTTAGATATTCTTCCTTTCCGAGGTATTTGTAATTTTCGATTTTCAGAAAAATTCAGATATCGTTTAGCACAGACAACCACATTATACACAAATGTTATGTTGATTGTTTTTCATTTTTTTTATATATATTCTATTGTAAAAATATTGTATAATAATTTTTCGGATTTCTTCTGGTTTCTATGCACAGGTGTAACCCATCTCTATAGAATACCTCCAGAAGTAAAATAAATAAATAAATAAAATAAATAAATAAATAAAATAAATAAATAAATTTAATGTGTTGGGGGCGTGCTTAACCTATTGTAGGCCCTGGGCCACCCTGGCCATATTAGGAAAATGAGGCCCCTATAATTTTTACATAACTCTACGAGTATTTTTTAACATAGACAAAGAAAGTATTTACCATAGATTTATTGTTTAACAACCAACATTTGGCAGTTAAAAATTTCCTTTATGTCGTTTTATTATTTTCAACTAAAATAACCCCATAAGCCTAACTTAGGCTAAAAAGTCTTTCATGAAAAAAGGCAATCTTAAAATTTTCGTGACTAAAGAAATAATTAAAATTCAACTGTTTTTAATTAGCCGATGTTCTCAAATACCCAACTTTCCCTTACTTCTAAACTTCTATTTTGTTTATAGCGAAAAATGTAATCCAACTGACTAAAAACTTAAAAATCAAGGTGCTACACCTAAATATGAGGGGCAATTTGAACATGTTGATAGCAGAAGCAGTACGGCAATTGATTTGAATATCGATGAAAATACCATGGATTTCGACCAAGATGTTATGAATAAGGATATTAAGAAACTGTCGTTATTCTTAACGAACGATGCTAATTTTCAAAACAAAATATTACACCTGATATAAGAAAAAATGATAATATCTGCTAATTCCTCTAGACCTCCAGGGCCTTTTAAGAATGACCCTTCGCAAGAAAGTCGGTGCTAAATTAAAATATCGGACGCTAGATACGAAAAGCAAAAATTCATATTAGGTTGAGGGCCGATTTAATTTTTTGCGGGGGGGAGGGCTACAATGTGTAGTTCTGCCACTGATCTAAATGGCATTTGGAAACATCCCCAGCGCTTTTGCAATCGAAAAAGGGCAACCTTAAAATGTATCGATTGTTAACATAAATCTCTGAGCTATAGTTCTTATCGTTCTTATCTTGCATACACGTCATACTTCATGGGTTATTTTGAAAATAAATTTTATTACTTTTAATATTAATCAATTAATTATAAAATTAATTGATTTAAAAATATTTATTTCAACTGGAAATAGTTGTACTGCACTAAAAGCATATCTAATTGTTTATTAAATTACAAATATTAGCTTGATTTTAAATAATATCTAATATTCCTATATATTTTATGTATAACCTATTAAAACTTGATAAAAATTTATTTCATTGAAATGTTTCTTTTTATTTCTAGAACTATGCCTACTTTTTTTCTAATATTCTTCCTTTCCGAAGTATACGTATATTTCGTTCTTCAGAAAAATTCAGATATCATTTAGCACAAACAACCACATTATCCAAAACTGTTATGTGGGTTGCCTATACAAGTCATACAATGCTCACTAAGAATTTGTAAAATCGAAAATTTCGAGTATCACGGTAAAGAAAAAATTAGTTAATATCGTTCTTATTTTGCATACACGTCATACTTCATGGATTGTTTTGAATATAAATTTTATTAATAATCAATTACTTAATTTATAAAATTTATTAACTTAAAAATATTAATTTCAAGTGGAAATAATTGTACTGCTCTAAAAGCATAATTGTTTATTGAATTACAAATATAAGCGTAATTTTAAATAATATCTAATATTCCTCATTTTATGCATAACCTATTAAAGCTTGACAAAAATTTAATTCATTGAAATGTTTTTTTTTTATTTCTAGAACTATGCCTACTTTTTTTTTGAAGTTATACTTCTTTGGTGCGTTATGAAAACATGATGAGAGTGAAATTTTTAGATGGGCGGCCATCTTGAGACAAAAATTAACAAAACGAAGTTGGCTGCAAAAACACTCGGTTTCTTGTCGCGCGTAATTTGAATTATTGTTTTATTTATTTACTTATTTATTTATTTTTATATTTAAATTAAAAATATTTATAATTTCTAATATTCTACTTTCCAAAGTATACGTAAATTTCGTTCTTCAGAAAAATTCAGATATCGTTTAGCACAGATAACCACATTATACATAACTGTTATGTGGGTTGCCTATACAAATCATACAATGCTCACTAAGAATTTGTAAAATCGAAAATTTCGAGTATGTCGTTTAGCATAAACATTTTTAAATCTCGGCAACGATAACTTTTCCGATTTTACTCTCGACTATCTAAGTTCTGAATTTCATCACGAAAATCAATCGGGAAGTTTCGATGGAACTTTTTCTTGGCGCAAGTTTGACGTTGTATTAACAAATTGAAATTATGTGGAGGATAAAACAATGCTTTATATAGACGATTCAACGATTTTTATCTCAATTTCCTGATAGCTGAGGTGATAGAGACGTCGGGAACCAACCAGTGGAACCTAGATTCAATTCCGGGACCTGCTTACCCAGGATTTTTTACTAATAATGATGTATTGCTTTACGTATTACAGCATGCATTTTCATATGAAAATGTTCATTTGAATTTTCCAGTTATTCTTCGTGATTTGAACGGTCGATGGATTGAAGTAGCTTTTTATTTTTTTCTCAATATGGAAATTGATTTTAGCATTGGACATATTCATTTGATTAGCGGTATTTAAAAGCCTTCTTAATAAATAAAAAAATTTGATCGCAAAATGTGGAGGTAAAATTTCCAATTTTCACTTTTGGGAATGCGAGGTTTGAATCGTGCTTCAATTTCCAGCCGATTCCCAAATTTTGATTTGGCATTGTTTTTTTTTTTGCGGCGTCGCATCAAAACCGCACCAAAATCTGTGAAATTCTTGACAAAGTGGCCTAATTGGCACTTTTCGCAACGTTAACGTCGAATATCTCGTTAACTATCGATCGAACGTTAACGATCAGGGCATTATTGGAATCAGCCTGAATTACATTGTTGATTGTCACTTAGAAAATTCTGGTAATCATTAAGGGAAAAATTTTAATTTTTTGACTTTTCAGATTTTTTGAATCGTCTTGCAAATGATCGAGGAAAAAATTAAATTTCATGAACGAATCATTCGATTAAATTTAAAATATAGATAGAGTTTGATGAAATGGTACATGATGTTTTTGCAGATTTTTAAAAGCCATTGTCGTTTCCGAGATAATGGTGTTTTCGCGCCATCTATCGACAATACGCTGAACTAAAATTCAATTTTAGAAATAGTTCAGCGTATTGTAGCTAGATGACGCGGTAAGTATCGTATTTCGATAGATAAAAATCCTTAAAAATGTTGACTTCGTTACCATGGGGCAGACACTTTTATGGCACATGCGGTTCTCCTGAATTTTAGTATGGTCGGTTGAACAGAGATGGCGGGGCAATGTCCAAAATGCATCTTTGCATTACGGACTTGCGCTGTGATGATATAAATAGCGCGACCCTAGCGCCTCTATAAACGAGCGACCTATACTAGACCCCAAGCTAACCTTACTTAACATGTTTTCTTCTAATCACCATCTGTGTCAATTTGTGTAATAAATTAGTCTTTTATGGATAATTAATGGCTGAAAAACTATGGGTTGCAGTGAAAATAACATCCAAAGAAAGCCACAAGACATTTAAAAATTTTCGGAAACATTTTTCTGGCAAACAATTCATGGATAACTCGGATAAACGAAATGGATGCCAGACAAACTTCTTTGAAGTTAAGTTAAAATTATTTTGTTTAATTTAATTATTATTCTAAGATGGTTGAATAATTTCTAATCCCAGATTTCGTGGCAACCAAGAATACGCATGGAATGCAGACGTCATTTTCATCACCAAACTCCAAATAACAACTACTGCAATATTTGAGAAAAGTAATAATTTATTTAATAATAATTATATTTTGTTATGGTAATTGTTAATTTGTTTGTGAGAATTTCTTATGTAATATGTTTTTTTTTTCTAAATACAACATTTTAAAAATAATTACGGAGTTTATTATTTTTACTTTAAATATAAAAAATAATAAAGAAAACAAATATTTAAAACTACGCGCGCCTAGTTAAAAGAAACAACACTAGCGCCTCTATGAACAAGCGACCATACTAACCCCCCACGAGCTACCGCAGTTTAACACTGAGTGTCCCTCCCATGTTCGTTACCGCGGAATTTGTAAAACCGAAAATCACGATTATCTCGGAAACGACAAAAGATTTTGAAAATCTGCAAAAATATATTTTACGATTTCATTAACTTCTATCTATATCGCGAGTTTCATCGAAAAATTCATTCATCGAATTTGAACTGTTTCCTCAATGATTTAAAAAATCTGAAAACTTAAAAAAATTAAAATCTTTTCCTTAAGCTTGTCCGAGACTTTTTTGATGACAATCGATAGTGTACTTCAGGCTGATTCCGATGATGCCCTGATCAATAACGTACAATCGATAGTTAACGAAAAATTCGACGTAAAAGTTTGATGCGGCGCCGCATCAAAAAAAAGAAGAAAAATGCCAAATCAAAATTTGGGAATCGGCTAGAAATTTGACCACCAAATTTTTATTTAAATACCCATAATCAAATTAATATTTCCAATGATCAACCATGATAAAATCAATTTACATAATGAGAAAAAAAATAAAATGCTCTTTTGATTCATCAACCGTTCAATCAAATTACGAAGGACTTAAACGATCGAAAGACCGAATAACTGGAAAATTTAAATGATCAATTTTTATATGATAATTCATGCTGTAATACGTAAAGAAATACATCATTATTAGAAAAAAATTCCAGGGTCAGGTGGTGCTGGAATCGAACTCAGGGTACAATGGTCGAAGTATCGATCACCTCGGCTATCAGAAAATTGAGAAATATTTGTTAAAACTTCACATGATTTCCATCCATTCCACCACATAATTTCAATGTGTTTATAAAACGTCAAACTTGCGCCAGGAAAAAGTTCAATAAAAACTTCCTAATTAATTTTCGTAATGAAACTCAGAACCTAGATAGTCGAGATTCAGATCGGAAAAGTTGTCGTTGCCGATTTTTAAAATTTTATGTCCGTACTAAGATACTGGACATTTTCGATTTACAAATTCTTAGTGAGCATTGTATGCTTTGTATAGGCAACTCATATAACAGTTATGTATTATGTGGTTGTCTGTGCTAAACGATATCTGATTTTTATGAAGAACGAAATATACGTATACCTCGGAAAGGAAGAATATTAGAAAAAAATTAGACATAGTTCTAGAAATAAGCATAAAAATTTCAATGAATTAAATTTTTATCAAGCCTTAATAGGTTATGCATAAAATATATAGGAATATTAGATATTATTTAAAATCAAGCTAATATTTGTAATTTAATAAACAATTAGATATGCTTTTAGTGCAGTACAATTATTTCCAGTTGAAATTAATATTTTTAAATCAATTAATTTTATAAATTAATTGACTAATATTAAATGTAATAAAATTTATTTTCAAAATAATCTATGAAGTATGACGTGATGCAAGATAAGAACGATATTAACCTTTCGATTTTACAAATTCTTAGTGAGCATTGTATGACTTGTATAACCAACCCACATAACAATTTTGGATAATGTGGTTGTCTGTGCAAAATGATATCTGAATTTTTCTGAAGAATGAAATATACGTATACTTCGGAAAGGAAGAATATTCGAAAAAAGTAGGCATAGTTCTAGAAATAAAAAGAAAAATTTCAATGAATTAAATTTTTATCAAGTTTTAATAGGTTATACATAAAATAAATAAGAATATTAGATATTATTTAAAACCAAGCTAATATTTGTAATTTAATAAACAATTAGATATGCTTTTAGTGCAGTACAATTATTTCCAGTTGAAATTAATATTTTTAAATCAATTAATTTTATAAATTAATTGACTAATATTAAATGTAATAAAATTTATTTTCAAAATAATCTATGAAGTATGACGTGATGCAAGATAAGAACGATATTAACCTTTCGATTTTACAAATTCTTAGTGAGCATTGTATGACTTGTATAACCAACCCACATAACAATTTTGGATAATGTGGTTGTCTGTGCAAAATGATATCTGAATTTTTCTGAAGAATGAAATATACGTATACTTCGGAAAGGAAGAATATTCGAAAAAAGTAGGCATAGTTCTAGAAATAAAAAGAAAAATTTCAATGAATTAAATTTTTATCAAGTTTTAATAGGTTATACATAAAATAAATAAGAATATTAGATATTATTTAAAACCAAGCTAATATTTGTAATTTAATAAACAATTAGATATGCTTTTAGTGCAGTACAATTATTTCCAGTTGAAATTAATATTTTTAAATCAATTAATTTTATAAATTAATTGACTAATATTAAATGTAATAAAATTTATTTTCAAAATAATCTATGAAGTATGACGTGATGCAAGATAAGAACGATATTAACCTTTCGATTTTACAAATTCTTAGTGAGCATTGTATGACTTGTATAACCAACCCACATAACAATTTTGGATAATGTGGTTGTCTGTGCAAAATGATATCTGAATTTTTCTGAAGAATGAAATATACGTATACTTCGGAAAGGAAGAATATTCGAAAAAAGTAGGCATAGTTCTAGAAATAAAAAGAAAAATTTCAATGAATTAAATTTTTATCAAGTTTTAATAGGTTATACATAAAATAAATAAGAATATTAGATATTATTTAAAACCAAGCTAATATTTGTAATTTAATAAACAATTAGATATGCTTTTAGTGCAGTACAATTATTTCCAGTTGAAATTAATATTTTTAAATCAATTAATTTTATAATGTAATTGATTAATATTAAAAGTAATAAAATTTATTTTCAAAATAATTCATGAAGTATGACGTGTATGCAAGATAAGAACGATAAGAACTATAGCTCAGAGATTTATGTTAACAATCGATACATTTTAAGGTTGCCTTTTTTCGTTTGCAAAAGCGCTGGGGATGTTTCCTAATGCCATTTAGATCAGTGGCAGAACTACACATTTTAGCCCTCCCCCCTCCGCAAAAAATTAAATCGGCCCTCAACCTAATATGAATTTTTGCTTTTCGTATCTAGCGTCCGATATTTTAATTTAGCACCGACTTTCTTGCGAAGGGTCATTCTTAAAAGGCCCTGGAGGTTTAGAGGAATTAGCAGAAATTATCATTTTTTTTTATATCAGGTGTAATATTTTGTTTTGAAAATTAGCATCGTTCGTTAAGAATAACGACAGTTTCTTAATATCTTTATTCATAACATCTTGGTCAAAATCCATGGTATTTTCATTGTTATTCGAATCAATTGCCGTACTACTTCTGCTATCGACATGTTCAAATTGCCCCTCATCTCTAGGTGTAGTACCTTGATTTTTAAGTTTTTAGTCAGTTGGATTTTTCGCTATAAACTTCTTCAAACACCTGATCATCTTTAGAAGTAGGGGAACGTTGGGGGTATTTGAGAACAGCGGCTAATTAAAAACAGTTGAATTTTATTTATTTCTTTAGTCACGAACATTTTAAGATTGCCTTTTTTCGTTTGCAAAAGCATTGGGGATGTTTACTAATGTCATTTAGATACTAATAAAATGCCTTTTTGGCCTTAGTAAGGCTTATGGGGTTATTTTAGTTAAAAATAATAAAACGACATAAAAGAAATTTTTTAACTGCCAAATATTGGTTGCTTAACAATAAATCTATGGTAAATACTTTCTTTGTCTATGTTAAAAAATACTCGTAAAGTTATGTAAAAATTATAAGGGCCTCATTATCCTAATATGGCCAGGGTGGCTCAGGGCCTACAATAGGTTAAGCACGCCCCCAACACATTAAATTTATTGATTTATATTAATACTTCTGGAGGTATTCTATAGAGATGGGTTACACCTGTGCATAGAAACCAGAAAAAACCCAAAAAAATATTTTACAATAGAATAAGGTAAAGTACCCAGTAGTTGAATGGGTTTCAAAACACAACCTATTTACCCCTAATTTAAACAAACAAAATACGAATAAATTGATCAAAGAAAGGTTGTTAATGAAAATATAGATATTTTTTAAGATATAATCAAACAGAAAGTAATAAATTATGAAATTATCATATTTTTACAAGGTTTTGAAAATATACATCAAATGCACCAGTAGTTGAACAATCAATTTTGGCTCGCCGCAATAGTTGAACGCCCCGGGAGTAGTACTTGAACAAGTATGAAATACATTCGAAAAATTAGTTTTTCATTGTTGTAAACGATTATTATCAACAAATTGATTAATATTACCCATAAAAAAATAAAAATATAAACTTTTATTTAGGTTATGGGTAAAATCGATAAAATTCCGTTATAAACACCCCAAGATTTAGACATAACCTTAAATTTTTCATGTACTTACATTGGAATTTTCAATTTTATTTAATGTAAATGTTATATTATTTTATGTTTTATATAAAAATATATAATAATAGTGACATCGCAAAGTTTTAAACATTTAAGATATTTGGTTTTCTGTAAAACTTTGCGGTGTCAATAATGTACACCAACAATGTAAATCTCGGGGTGTCTAAACTAGAACTTTAGCATAATTTTATTAATTTTATCGGATTATATTGTTGGTTAACAATTAAATATTAGTCACAATGTTTATCTTACCTTTGGAATCAACTTTTATTGGTTTGAATTCAATAATATTTTATTTCGGTCAAATAAATAAGTTTGCACTGAAAATTTTTTGGAATTACTGCAGTTTTTAATAATATAATCATTTTATATGTATATTTTTATACTTTTTTTAAAAAGAAAACAATTAAATGGAATTTATTATTACTGCACTAGAACACTTGTCACGCTGTTCATCTACAGCTTCCATTAGAATTGCATATACCTAATACTTAAATATCTTGTTCAAGTTTTGGGTACCGCTTTAAACATTGGGAGGTATAGTTAGACGAAAAAAATTAAATATAAAAATTATATTTTTTAGCTTTGCAAAAATTCTAGGATGTTTAGGAAGGACTATTTCATTTGGTGGCACTAATTTTTTTACTTACAATAATAATAAACAGTTTTTTTTATAATTTTTTTGAAGAAAAACAAGAAAAACAAATCATTAAATGAATTTTATAGATTTTTCGGAGCAATGTATGATTAACATAGGCAACCCACATAACATTTATGTATAATGTGGTTGTCTGTGCTAAACGATATTTGCATTTTTCTGAACCTCGGAAATTATGAATATCTGAAAACAATTAGGAATAGTTCTTGAATTACAAAAAAAAAATTCAACAAATTAACTATTTATTTAACTTTAATATCGTTTGCGTAAAATTTAAGGAGCAATAAAAACTATATAATTATAAATAATTATAAGACAATGAATATAAATACCCTATCGATCGCAAGACCCTGTACACTTGTCCAGAGTACCCTATGGGAAAAAGGAGTCTGCCAGATGTAAATTATATATAACCCAATATTTTTGAACAAATAAATAAAAAACTGAAATATTTATTAGAATCTGTATATTTATATAAGTAATAAATTTTAATCCATTAAAATGTTAATTTCTATGTAGTTAAGATACAATATGTTTAACAAATTTGTGTTTAAGTTAGTACATTAAAAATGTAACAATATATAAATAGAGAAAACATGGTAATGTATAATGATATATAATTTTTTTAAAACCAATAAAGTATATTTGTGCCCTTTTGAAAAGACAAAACGTTTGAAATAAGTTTTTTGGTAGTTTTGAATAAGGCATTTCATTTAAATTTGGCATTATAACGCTTTTTTTTTTCAACAATAAAAAAGAAAAATGTATGGAAATATCCTAGTTAGAACAAAACGTTCAACTACGTAACAGTTACATAACGAAAAAAAAGTGGTTGCGTGTACTTATGTACGCGCGTGAGAAGTTATACTTCTTTGGCATCATTAAAAATTAGTTTTTATTAATTACATTCAAATAATCAATTTTAAAAAATTGTAAATTAATGTTTAATACTCATAATAATATATATATTTAAAGATATAATTATTAAAAATAAAATTAAGAGAATAATATTTTAATTTATATCAATAAATAATATCCAAAGGAAGCTGTCAGACGTTTATAAAATTTGTCAGGATCATTTTTCTGGTTAACAATTCATGCATGTCATGAAAACAAAGCTTCATAGAAATTGCGAAATAAAGTAAGTAGCTACTTTTCAAAGTAAATGTCTTAATCTTAATCTTATTTTGTTTTACTAAACTATTATCTAAGATGGTTGAATCATTTCAGAATCCCAGATTTCGTGAAAACTAAGACAGAGAGAAGACTGAGAGAGCCAGATCGCATAAATACACGTGCTGCCATCTACTCCGAGTAGAGGTTGTTTGGAACTATTCCTTAGTCAGTTTGTGTTCCTTTCTCCACCGTTCTACACTCGGAACGTCTGCCATAGAGAAGGTTCTCTCTGTCAAAACTTACTCGGAACGCTTTTTTTTCTCTCTCATGAGCATAGATAAGTCGTAAGCTATCGCTATTTCAGTTGAGAATTATAGCTCTACTTATTTTGCGATAGCTTACGACTTATCTATGCTCATGAGAGAGAAAAAAAAGCGTTCCGAGTATGTTTTGACAGAGAGAACCTTCTCTATGGCAGACGTTCCGAGTGTAGACCGGTGGAGAAAGGAACACAAACTGACTAAGGAATAGTTCCAAACAACCTCTACGCGGAGTAGATGACAGCACGTGTATTCATGCGATCTGGCTCTCTCAGTCTTCTCTCTGACTAAGAATATGCATGAAATGCAGACGTCATTTTCATCACTAACCCCAAAATAGTTTAACAGCTACTGCAAAATCCGAGAAAAGTAATAATTTATTTTTTAATAATATGGGTCATTTGTATATATGATTATTTTTAATTTAAATATAAAAATAAATAAATAAGTAAATAAATAAAACAAAAATTCAAATTACGCGGTCTCAGAAACCGAGTGGTTTTGCGACCAACTTCATTTTGTTAATTTTTGTCTCAAGATGGCCGTCCATCTAAAAATTTCACTCTCACATGTTTTTCATAACGCGCCTAAAATAGTATAACTTCAAAAATGTTACATAACTATTACGGAACTGTTACATAGTTGGACTTTTTCTGTGAAATTAGATTGGCTACATTAAGATTGAAAATGGTGGAAAATGTATCACGTAAATTGTGACTATTGTTACGGTTTAAAGTGAAATGGAAGAAGCGTTACAATGTCGAACTGAAATGAAAATCGTTGCATATTTTACCAGTTTAGATATTTTTCCCGAGACGTAATCCGGCCAGCCGTACGCGAGTTTCCACAGCGGCACTTCCCAACGGTAAATCACCACAGGCTAAGCTGTCCAACTGAAAATAGTCCTAACTAAATAAAAAGTGATTATCCCAACCATTGACATTTTTCAGTTCCAAGTAGAGCCACGTCGTTGATTTTTTTTTTAATGATTTATGACCAGGGCCGGATTTAAATTTTTTGCGAATATGGGCCCAGGGAAATTGCCGCTCCCCCCCACACAAAAAAATAAATAAAAACACTTTATGTCATAACTCTAGTTTTCTCTAGTTTACATTGAATTTGCAATATTTTTTGCTACTTAAAAAAGTGTTAATACTATTGTATGTCTCTTAATTTGCTCTGGTTGATTTAATTAGTATTAAAAATTGCTTTTTCTTATTACTAATTTGATTTTTAAAACGCTACTAAAAATTAAGTATGTGAATATATATGTAGTAATCTTTAGGTTTGTTCCAAACAACCAGCTATGGTGATGCACCGACACGACCAACAGGCAAAGAGCAAGACAACATTAACCCAGAGACAAGAGTGAGTAAAGATGGCGACCTTAACAGAGAACTGAACCACAGAATTCAGGTTGGGTGGAGGAGCCGGAAAAGAATATCCGGAGTGCTGTAAGGCGGAAGAATAACCAGTAAGATCAGGGACCGATTATACAAGACGGTTGTGAGTGGGGCGTTGTGGACAACCCACAAAAAGAAGTTGGATGTGGCAGAGATGAGAACTCTAAGGTAGATGCTGGGGAAGACAAGAAAGGACACGATCAGGAATGAAAGATACAGGAAAGTAGGCTGAAGTGGTATGGACATGTGACGAGAAAGTGAGAGGACTAAGTTGGTAAGGATATAAGGGTGCCAATTTAAAAGTGCCCGCAAAAAAGCAAAAATAGTTGTTATAGATAAATAGAAGATGGTGGGATCGGAATCACCAGGACTTAAACGGTATACCTGTGGTTTGGAGGAAGTGGAAACAACGGGGATGTAGAGCTACAGGGAGAGAAATTGAAACGGGTAAACCCTTTTAAATATCTGGGGTCCTTCGTAACGGAATATGGTGACTTCGACAGGAAAGTGAATCACAGAGTTCAGGGGGGGGGGAGATGGAAAAGAATATCCGAGGTGCTGTGCGATGGAATAATAGCCAGTATGGTCAAGGGGCCGATTATACAAGACGGTTGTGAGGCCAGCGCTGGTCTATAGCAGTGAGACTTGGGAAACCAAGAGGGCCTGCGAGAAGTTAGATGTCACAGGGATGAGAATGCTAAGGTGGATGCTGAGGAAGACGAAAAAGGACAGAATCAGGAATGAAAAGATTAGGGGAGACAATTGGAGTGGTAGAGTGCTCAAAGAAGATACAGGAAAGAAGGTTGCAGTGGTATGGACATGTGACGAGAAGGGGAGGGGACTAAGTTGGGAAGCTAGTGGACAGAAATCAAGTGGAACGAAGGAAACCAGTAGGAAGACCAAGGAAAAGACGGAAGGACTGTGTCTTAGAAGACATGAGAGAGAAAAAGGAATGATAGAGAAGAACACCAAAAATAGGGCAGGATGGAGGGAAAAGATACGGAACAGCGATCCCGAATAGGGACAAGCCTGGAGGAAAGAAAAAGAAGAGTGAGTGAAGAACTGTTTCGGCAGGTTCGTTCCTTGCCTCTATCCAGCCCCATCCAGTGGTTAGTTTCGTACATTTTCGGGCAAAAGCGTGACAAGTGCCTATATCGACATTGTTTTGGCGATGCTTATGTACTGCCATGTCGACCCTCGGCCTAATGCGGCTTAAGCTGTAACAGTTCTTCACTCACTCTTGTCTCTTGGTCAATGTTGTGTTGCTCTTTGTCTATTGATAAATGTTTGAACATCACCAGACGGACGTTAGGAACAAACCTTTTATGTATTCTATATGTAGGATCTTTCACACACTTACAAATACGTCGGCCCGGAGCCGCTCTGCTGCAGTACATTTAGTTTGAAAGAAACTAATAACTTGGCATTATCTCGTTCATGACCAGATCAAATGCTTATACGCATCAGTTGTAAAACTGGAATAGTTTTAGTTTTGTTCCAGATAAAACAGAGAACTGTAATATTTATATATTTCCCATAGTACAGATTTTTTGGGGAATATTACAGTTTCCCGGGCGCCAAAATCAAAAAAAATGAAGAGTACAATTTTCCGAGTTTTCACATAGCTTTTGAGAAAAATTCGATTTTTATGCAATGTTATTTTTTATGGGAGTTAAATTTTGTCAAGCGGCCATTTTTGGAACTACAAAGTTTTGACAGCTGCTCGCAACTATTTTCGAATAAGAGTTCGGGGGTGCAGCCACCGGAAAAATTTTGGGGGTCAGAACCCCCTCCCCTCCCCAAATTTCCATTCCAACTTATTTTTCAAGGGAAATTAGCAATATAAGTGTTGTTATTTAACAAAATTTGACGTTGTCGATGCAACGTTTAAAATTCGATATCTCGAAAACTAAGCGAAATCTAGAAAAATTGTATTGACTATTTTTCTATTTATAAATAATCTCGCTAAAATAATTTTAGCGAGATTATTTTATCCTCCACATAGTTTCAATGTTAATACAACGTCAAAACTTGCTCAAAGGAAAAAGTTCAAACGAAACTTCCCGATTGATGATTTTCGTGATGTAACTCAGAACCTAGATAGTCGAGAGTAAGATAGAAAAAGTTATCGGTGCCGATTTTTAAAATTTTTTATTCTTATCGAGATACTCAAAATTTTCGATTTTACAAATTCTTAGTGGACATTGTATCGGTTACATAGGCAACCAACATAACATTTATGTATAATGTGGTTGTCTGTGCTAAACGATATCTGAATTTTTCTGAAGAACGAAATTTACGTATACTTCGGAAAGGTAAATATTAGAAATATATAAATATTTTTGATTTAAATATAAAAATAAATAAATAAGTAAATAAATTAAACAATAATTCAAATTACGCGCGACAAGGAACCGAGTGTTTTTGCAGCCAACTTCGTTTTGTTAATTTTTGTCTCAAGATGACCGCCCATCTAAAAATTTTTTCATAACGCGCCTATAGAAGTATAACTTCAAAAAAAAAGTAGGCATAGTTCTAGAAATAAAAAGAAACATTTCAATACATTTTTATATCAAGCTTTAATAGGTTATGCATAAAATATATAGGAATATTAGATATTATTTAAAATTACACTAATATTTGTAGTTTGATAAACAAGTATGCTTTTAGAGCAGTACAATTATTTCCAGTTGAAATTAATATTTTTAAGTTAATAAATTTTATAAATTAAGTAATTGATTATTAATAAAATTCATATTCAAAACAATCCATGAAGTATGACGTGTATGCAAAATAAGAACGATATTAACTAATTTTTTCTTTACCGTGATACTCGAAATTTTCGATTTTACAAATTCTTAGTGAGCATTGTATGACTTGTATAGGCAACCCACATAACAGTTTTAGATAATGTGGTTGTCTGTGCTAAATGATATCTGAATTTTTCTGAAGAACGAAATATACGTATACTTCGGAAAGGAAGAATATTAAAAAAAAAGTAGGCATAGTTCTAGAAATAAAAAGAAACATTTCAATGAAATAAATTTTTATCAAGTTTTAGCAGGTTATACATAAAATATATAGGAATATTAGATATTATTTAAAATCAAGCTAATATTTATAATTTAATAAACAATTAGATATGCTTTTAGTGCAGTACAATTATTTCCTGTTGAAATTAATATTTTTAAATCAATTAATTTTATAAATTAATTGATTAATATTAAATGTAATAAAATTTATTTTCAAAATAATTTATGAAGTATGACGTGTATGCAAGATAAGAACGATAAGAACTATAGCTCAGAGATTTATGTTAACAATCGATAAATTTTAAGGTTGCCTTTTTTCGTTTGCAAAAGCGCTGGGGATGTTTCCTAATGCCATTTAGATCAGTGGCAGAACTACACATTTTAGCTCTCCCTCCCCCCGCAAAAAATTAAATCGACCATCAACCTAAAAATTCAATTCACCATTTTCCAATTATTTTAGCAAGATCTATAAGAATCCGTCGTCAAATTTTGGCGCCCGGGAAACAATAAACTTGCCTTTTTTATTTACTTTTTTTTGCTATTTTGCCGCCCCCTAAAAATTGACCACTATGGGCCCGGGCCCACATGCCCCCATAGTAAATCCGGCCCTGTTCATGGAATATTTAAACAACGTACGCTTTGTCTATTAAATGGAACAAACCTAATATATTATTACACAAAGCACTAGGTCAAAGAAAAAAGTAAAAAGCAAACTGTAAAAATAAAAAAAAAATACGATAAAGAACAATAAAACAAATAAAACCTTTATTACATGAATTATTAACAATCAAATAAATACAATTCAATTATTTTTTAAATATAAGGAAATACGTACAATACTCTAACCTCAGTCTCATCATCCGTATATTCAACAATAATATTAATAATAATAATAATAATAATAATAATTAGGAGTACTTTTCAAAATCGAGTTATGTGACACAAAAATCTAAAGATATTGAACTTAGATTTAAGTGAATAAAATTTTCAAAGAAAATCACAGTTTTCAGAATCGTTAACAGTTTCAACTAGAAACGTATTGATTATTTTTTTAAATATTTGAAATAAAAACAAAACAATAATTATTTGATAATGCAACAATCCTTAAAATAAATCTACAATATGACTATAATATGATGATTGTTAGACGTATATAAGTAACAAGAAGTAACAAATAAATTCGAAACATTCGATTTAAAGGAACTTAATGTGGTAATAAAAATAATAATGCCATTGAAACATTTAAATACACAGCCCCGTTCACTTCGTACAATTCGAAAAAATTTTAACAATCACACTGTGCGACAAATTTTTACCTAACGATCACATCTGCGATGAAATTAGCAAATATCAAATCTATATGCATCCCAAAACATGTTTTCTATGAAGTTTAGCTCATATAACGGGAATGGTTGAGTTTTGCTCGATTGAATTTTTCAGAATACAGTGGTACCTCGACATACGAGTGGCCTAACATACGAGTGTTTTGAGATACGAGCCGTCGAGCGAGCCATATTTTACTTTGAAATACGAGCAATCGGTTTAGCGGGTTGCCGGGCCGCACCAATTGTTTGCCTCGCTGTCAAAGCACCTTTGATAAGTTGTGCTCGCGTTTTGTGCTTTTCTTATAACCATGGTCCCGAAGAAAGTGAGTGGAAAGGTCAGTGCTCAGAAGAAGATACTGTCTATTGAATTAAAACGTGAAATGTGATTAATGACATTTCCATTAATTTCAATGGGGAAAATTGCTTTGAGATACGAGCAAAGTTACGGAACGAATGAAACTCGTATCTCGAGGTATCACTAAAGAGTTGATTTTCTTAATGCATGGAGTTTTTCTTTTGTAATTATCAAATTTGTAAGAAACTTTGGATATGGTTAAGTTTTGCTCGATTTAATTTTTCAGAATACAGTGGTACCTCGACATACGAGTGGCCTAACATACAAGTGTTTTGAGATACGAGCCGTCGAGCGAGCGATGTTTTGCTTTGAAATACGAACAAAATTTGACCGGTCTAGCGGGTCGGCCAACTGCACCCGACCCGCCTCAATCAGTGTCCTGGTTTGCCTCGCTGTCAAAGGATCTTTGATCGTTGTGCTCGCGTTTTGTGCTTTTTTTTGTTATTTATTTAACGACATTAACGACTGACGAGTTCGAAATCCCATGAAAAAATCTTAGACTTTTGTTGGGATTCGACCCTAGGACCACCGGTGTATAGGACAACTATCTAGTCAACCACGCCACTAAGTGACCTTAATGCTTTTACAATACTTTATCACATTTTGTCTATTGAATTAAAGCGTGTACGTTTAAGCAAGTTGAAACATCAACAAAAATAACTGGGGTGACATTTAGGGGACGCAACGGATCAACGGAATTTCCAATAATTTCAATCGGGAAATTTGCTTTGAGATACGAGCAAATTGACATACGAGCAAGGTTACGGAACGAATTAAACTCGTATCTCGAGGTATCACTGTAATGCTTGAACTGGAACTAAACTACTTTTGTACTGCTTGAATGTACGCATACGAAAAATCGAACGCCTTTTTTTCTTATGCGCACACTCAAGCAGTTCAAATCTAATTCAGGTCACTGTAAGAACAAAGCCCCGTAAATAGTTTTTTAATTAAAAATCGAGAAAAAAATTAAGAACGTCACGTTCTTCTTAACTTTACCCGGGTGTAAGCCCGGGTAAACCTAGGTTTAATCGTTTATCTAACTTTACTCGTAATACATATTTTGATGTTTATATACCCTTTTAAGAGGTACTACCAATTATTATTTTTCATTTATTACTTAGGGGGCATCCATAAATTACGTGAAACAAACATGGGGAGGGAGGGGTTGGGTAAAATCTTACGTAAACTTTTAATTTCAAAGAATATGTTTTATAAATTACTTACGTTAAAAATACATAATGTATTTTTTTAAATGAGTTTAATAGATCTTGCGTGAGGAATACGAGTGGGGGGGGGGGATTTAATTGGGGATTTTTACTGGAAGGGGATCCAGACAATCAAAAAAAAAACATCTCATGTAATTAATGGATGCCCCCTACTCATTTTTGGTACACCCAAATGTCAATTAAGCAAAAGTGAATCGAACGTAGTTTACCCGGCTAAAGCCCGAAACGTGTACAATTTCATATATATTATATCGATTTAAGGGTTGAATAGATTTGATTTTTGCTAATTTTCTCCCAATTTGTTGTGTTGCACAATATTATAAAATATCAAATCGAAACATTGAATCCCATGAATATGGTTTTCAAAAATTTGCATTTTGAAACTATAACAACTGTGGAATGTTTCTGTTATTTTCATAAGTATTTAAGTACGATAGTAGAAAGTAGATAGATAAAGTAGACAGTTATCCAAAATGAATGTACTGCTTTGCTTAAAATATGTTTGGCTTTCAGCGGTATAACTTGCACCATTTATTCGGGTTAGTAAGTTTATAAAAGATTCATAAAATTCTATATATAAAAAAAAAAAATAGAAATAAATGAAAAGAAAAAAAGATATTAAAATCAATTAGAAATAGATGTATGAAAGCAATTTGAAGCACCCATTTAAGTGGATGGGTGCAGCTCCTTAATGAAACCTACCTGGTGTTCAGATCGCGTATATTCGTCTTCGACGCAAACTTCCGTGTCAGAATTTCGTCGACTTCCCACACGAACACCACCCTGAAACAAATCAAATGGCATCATGTAAAAAATTAGTCCACAGCTGTCATGCATTAGACTATTAAAGGTTCATTACTTGACTTGATAGTCAAACTACTTGACCTACGTTTGACTTGAAAACAAAGATCTTAAAAATAACTTTCTATGGTCTGACATCAGAAATAGCTATCCTAAAAACAAAAATTATAAAAAAATGAAAAACCGACTTCAAAATAAATAAAAAATCTTAAACAAAAATGCACTAACAAGTAAAAAATTAATTCCGTATCCTTGCAGTGTCTACAACTTACAAATGATTAGGATGATATACTGTACAACTATTGTTATTTTTGGAGTTGGTGTCAGCCAAGGAAATAAATATTAATGTTAATTTGTAAAAATGTTTAGTAGTTGGTTATTAGTATTTGGTAGTTTAAAGGTCGCTAGATATTGTCACAGTAATAGTACATTAAAAAATCATTTGAAAAATAAATTTCGTGTGGTATTCTCGTATATTGCTAAGTACCAATGTATTCATATTTCTTTAGCTGACACCAACTCCAAAAATAACAATAATTGTACAACATATCATCCTAATCATTTGTAAGTTGTAGATACTGCAAGGATACGCCATTATTTTGTTACTTTTTAGTGCATTTCTTGTTTAAGAATTTTTATTTATTTTGAAGTCGGTTTTTCATTTTTTTATAATTTTTATTTATTTCTAGATTTTTAGTGATCTGAAATTTGATAACTGATTTTATTTCTTTGAATATGGGTAAACCTACTAAACGCGCTGCTCATATGAGGCAGCGCCGTAAAATGTTAAAAGTTATTACATCATCCCTTTTTGCTCTTAAGGGTTGAAATTTTTTGCTTGTAAATTTAATGATAGAACTAAGTGGAATACTCTTTCCAATAGAAAAAATCATCAAGATCTGATGATTCAGTTAAACGTCACTATTTCAACCCCTATTTTCATCCTTAGGGGGTGGATTTTTTTCTTCAAATTGAAATGTGAATAATTTGAAGGTATGATGTACGTAATAGAAACAAAATTATAGAAATCGGGTTAGCCAGAAAAAATTTATTATTTCATCCCTAATTTTTAACCCCTTATGAGTGGAGTTTCTTTTACAAATAATGGTTACGAGATTAATTTAAAATTATGTACTACCAATAAAAAAGAATTATCAAAATCGAGCTATCCAATAAGGAGTTAGCATTTTATCCCTTAGTTTTCAACCCCTTAAAATTGAACGATTTCCTTCAAATTAAAATGGAACTACATGAAAAGCACCGGTTTTCATATAAAAAAAAGAATTTTCAAAATCGACCAATCCAATAAGAAGTTAGTATTTCATCCCTTAGTTTTCAACCCCATAGAAGTGAACGATTTCCTTCAAATTAAAATGAAACCACACGGAAAGCAATGGCTTTCAAATAAAAAAATAATTTCAAAATCAAGCTATCCAATAACTAGTTAGTATTTCATCCCTTAGTTTTCAACCCCTTAGAAGTGAACGATTTCCTTCAAATTAAAATGGGACCATTCGGGAATCACCAGCTTTCAAATAAAAAAAGAATCATTAAAATCGCTTTACCCAGTCGGAAATGCTGAGGTAACAAACATAAAAAAAATACAGTCGAATTGAGAACCTCCTCCTTTTTTTGAAGTCTATCTTGTGAACAAACTTGGGGCATATTTCAAGGTTTGTCAGAAATCGATCAGAAACTTAACACTATATGTTAACAATTAGAAACAATTGAAACTGATATTAACATTATCATTTTTTATTTAAATATTACTTTAGATTCTTGTTATTTTATATATTAATATATATATATATATATATATATATATATATATATAGTAAGAGGGGTAATGGATCGGGATTTATAATGAATACAAAAAGAATATGAGGTTGCGACGTTTCGCCATATATATAGCTACCTCAGGCTCACTGATACATGCTCAGCATTCTTGTCTTTTTGTAGCCAATTTTTGTTGAATATGCATGAGTACAAATTCGTTTTTAAAATAGAAATAAATTATGTATGCTTTGTATATGCAAGGCTAAAAAAGAAAAAGAATGCTGAGCATGCATCAGTGAGCCTGAGGTGGCTATATATATGGCGAAACGTCGCGACCTAAAATTTTTTTTCCATTCATTATAAATTCCGATCCATTGCCCCTCTAGCTATATATATATATATATCAATATAATTTTTTTTATTATAAAAGAAAAAGTCTTATACTAAAGTATACCAAGAAAATTTGTGTATATATATATGCAATAACGTTTTCAAAAACGGCTCTAAAGAGGTTTTAGGGGATGAAAAATTGATCATTTCACTACGTATATTTAGGTCTTCTATTTCGCAAGAATATTATTATACATTGATGAATAAGTGATTGCGTATCCATCATCATTACACTAATTATTGAATGTTTTAAATGGACATGGTTATATTAAAAACTTGCACACATCACAACATTTTAAAGATACTTTAAACAACGTGAAATGGTTAAAATTGAGAAAATAATCGCATTCTCAAAAACGGCGCTAACGATTTCCATGACATTTAAAAAATTGTGAATTCTGGGATGAAAAATTGATATAATTTAGTCTCATCCCATAAATTTTTTTTATTTATTTATTAGGGTAGTGTATTATTATACATTGATGAATACATAATTGCCTATACACCAACAATGTATAAGACAATGCTTTGAATGTAAAACTTAAATCGTTATTGAAACATTTTATTTCTAATGAAATTAAGTTTTAACGTTAAAAAAAATTAATTAATTTAAAATTAAATCTAAGCACATTGTTTACTAACAGTTAAGGATTCACTGACTGTCCTTATTTTAAAATTACTTGACTGTTTAAGGGAAAAGATGAAACAAATAAGAATTTGTTTCCAAACTACTAGAACCATTTTTGCTTTATAGAAGGTTTTTTTAATGAACAAGAGATCGATATGAAAAATGCTCATCCTGGTCCCGCGATTTATATTCTAATGAGTTAACATTTCTGGATCGTCAGATTGTTTACGTTTAAGGACGGTTTGGTTTTACACTTCTTAAAACTAATTACCACACTGTAAGCGTAATTATCATTTTTTTCCTATTAATTTTGGATTATAAACATGGATCTTGGGCGAGTTTTACCTGTGACATTTGTTCCGTAGTGGTGAGAAGTCGAGCGATCGGATTGCAACAAACTGGAAGAGTGTCGAGCAACGTGGGACGAGCGTGGGTCAGAAATGGTTTCATGTAGCGTGAGTCGAAGTTGGCCCAGGCTCGGGCTAACACTGCTTTGTCGCCCTGCGACCCCACAGAACCGGCTGTTGGCGACGACGGCAGCTGCTCCACGCGACCACCTTCCGTATTTCCCCCAAGACCATCCTAGAGACAAAACAAAATCAGCTGCACAAAATAAACACGTTTCCAATCAAATATTCCTCAACACCCCCCGACATAAAAAGGCCCCCCTGCTTGTGTATAACCATATTTTAAAGAATAGTGCAACATAGTAATTAGTTACCAACTCAACATTCTAGAAAAGCATTCCATTAAATTCAGAGATATCAATGGCATCAATATACAAATCTTGTTTGACAATAAGATATCTTTGGGAGCTCTTAAAGATTATATGAGGCGTCTAATATCAATGTAACCAATGTGTACCCTGACTTATTTGTCAGAAACCGCGAAAAACTGTGATGACTTCAGATTAACGAAAATCAAATTAATTTTTGAACAAGACTTTGTATACTGACATTTTCTACGTTTTGATTAAAAATTATAAGCAGTCATCATGTATTTACCGAAGAAATCGATAAAGTGGTTGCGTGTACTTATGTACGCGCGTGAGAAGTTATACTTCTTTGGTATCATTAAAAATGAGTTTTTATTAATTTTATTCAAATAATCAATTTTAAAAAACTGTAATTTAATATTTAGTAATAATAATATATATATTTAAAGATATAATTATTACAAATAAAATTAAGAGAATAATATTTTAATTTGTATCAATAAATAATATCCAAAGAAAGCTGCAAGACGTTTATAAAATTTGTCAGGATCATTTTTCTGGTTAACAATTCAGGCATGTCATGAAAACAAAGCTTCATAGAAATTGCGAAATAAAGTAAGTAGCTACTTGTCAAAGTAAATGTCTTAATCTTATTCATATCTTGTGTTACTAAATTATTATTCTAAGATAATTGAATCATTTCAGAATCCCAGATTTCGTGATAACTAAGAATATGCATAGAATGCAAACGTCATTTTCATCATTAAATTTCAAATAGTATAACAGCTACTGCAAAATTCGATAAAAGTAATAACTTATTTATTAATAATATGTGTCATTTGTATATATATAATTATTTTTAATTGAAATATAAAAATAAATAAATTAGAAAATAAATATAACAAAAATTCAAATTACACGCGTCTAGTTAAAAATACTGAGCCGTTTTGCGGGCAACTTCATCTTGATAATTTGTGATGATAAAATAGAACGCTACAAATGGTTCTGAAACCGCGCCGCGATGCAGACGTCATTTTCATCATTAAACTTCAAAAAGTACTTATAACAACTACAGCAAAATTTGAGAAAAGTAATAACTTATTAATCATTATTAATCATCACTTATTAGTCATTTGTATATATAATTATTTTCAACTAGCTGGTCCCCGCCCGCTTCGCTGAGCGTATCTAAATTATACTGATTAAATAATAGAAACTTTCATCCCATCAACAAAAAAAGACAAATAGATATTTTTAGATCTTTGATTCATAGAAAGTTCATGAAAATCCAATAAACTACTTTTCAAGGAAGATATTCCATATAGCTATCTAGAAGAGCTATCATATAGGTTCTATACGTTTTTATGAATACTATAAAATACTTATACTTGTGTTCCTTAAGTTGCAATTCAAATCGAAAATGTTGAATGTATTATATATTTAACTGAATTTTTCGCCAAGTTCAAATTTTTCAATAGTGAAAAAGTTGAGTAAGTAGAGTAATTGTTGACTGTTTGAATATAATTTAACATGCTTATTTCTAAACATTATAGACATTCAAAAATTAACAATGAAAGAAATTTCAACGTTTCAAAAATTTTCATTATTATTTTTTCGGATGTTAAATTAAAAATCATCTTCAAGTGAAAATTGTAATTTTTATTTTAATCCTAAAGAGAAAATATGTTAAAACGCTATTCCACGAACTTTAAAGATCTATTTTACGAACTTTTTTTTAACACACGGTTCCTGCAGAATACAATTGTCATGCTATCCTTTAAGCACCGTGCATTATTCTAGCATAAGAAATAATATATATTATTATCTGATCCCTCAACTACCATATTACAAAAAATCATGTCCATCTTTTACTCTGTGACAAACAAAAACATATCTATCCCACGGGAGTAGAACATTTTTCCTGGATAAAAAAGAGATCAAGCCTTCTTGAGGAAAATTCGTTAAAACTCTTATTCATAAACTTTTAGAAAACTTCTTTGAAATACTCAGTTCCTGAAGGATACTATTTTTAGCCTATCCTACGGGAACCGTACTATATTCTAAGATAAAAAGTAGCCCATATCATTTACTGACTCTTAAACCACCACATTGCAAGAAATTATGGTAATCTTTTGTTCTGTGAAAAACAAAAACGCATCTATCCTACGGGAACATACATTTTTCCTGGATAAAAAGTGAACTGTATGAAAAAAAAATTTATGATTTTGCCTTGAGGACCTTATGAGTTATTACTATAAATATATTGTAATCAGATAAAAATGTTTAGTTTCAGCATGATTTTTCTTCGAATCAGCTTTTCTCTATTTTCCCAAAAAAATGAAAAATTTTTTCAAAATAAAACGTATTCTAGATAATGATTCACATAGTTAGCTATCATCATACTTAAATATCACCAAAATCCCTTTTTAACTAAAATTAGAGCTTATGCATAATTTTTTTCTCCAAACCGTTTTTCAATTTCCCGAGTAAATGAGACATTTTCCCGTATTAAAAAGTATTCTATTAAATGACTGAGATTGTCATTTATCATCATACCAAATTTAATTAAAAACCTTATTTATTTGGGTAAGAATTAATAATAAGTTTCTAAAAACAATTTCGCAAATAATGAATTATTTTTGAAACAACCTTAACAACCATTAAAAAGGTTATAGCGGGCTAAGCTTAAAAGATAAACATATGTCGTCGCGGACTTTTTTGTAGATCGTTTTAAGAGGAACAATTTTGCTGTACATGATTTTTGCGTAACTTTAACCGCTTACGCAGGGCAGACCACAAACGCTCTCAAAAGGAAAAAATTTCCTGATTTTTACAACATTTTCCATCGATGCTCTGCTCTTATTGGTCGTAGCGTGATGTTATATAGCCTAAAGCCTCCCCCAATAATTAGGCTATCCAACACTAAAAGAAATTTTCAATTCGAACCAGTAGTTCCTGAGATTAGCCCGTTTAACCAAACAATCAAACAAACAAACAAACAAACTCTTCAATTTTATATATTAGTATAGATTTAAATATAAAAATAAATAAATTAGAAAATAAATACAACAAAAATTCAAATTACGCGCGCCAGGAGACCCAGTGATTTTGCGACTAACTTCATTTTGTTAATTTTTATCTTAAAATGCGCGCGCATCTTAAAATTTCACTCTCATCATTGTTTCATAACGCGCCTAAAGAAGTATAACTTCAAAAAAAAAGGATGGACTTTGGTCATTTTGATTTAAATTTCAATGGATTTTGGTTGTTTTATAATATAAAATGAAGACGTCTTGTGCAGTTTTATTTACTTTTAAATAAAACTTACGATGAAATTCCGAAATTTCAGGCAATTTTAGGGAGCGACACTTATACACTTTTTTCCCATTGTGTTCACACATCGGCCGCTTCGGAGCTTTGTTATCGGCGTACCGTTGTTACGGCAAAATTTTCAGTTGCCTTTCAATTTTATTATACCTATTATTAAGCCTTTTTAAAACCCAGACACAAATATCTACCCAATTGAAATCAAACAACACAATACAACAGTTTATAGTGAAAAACTTGCGCTTGCGGACATTACATTTCCATTTTTCTGGCTGCCTAATACGTTTCCGGCTTTTTGTCGGAGTAACTGATTCGGGTGAAATATCCATAATATTCCACCAACATCCAGAAAATATTTAAAAATACACAAAATAATTTGGCTTTACCAAAACCCGCCACAATGGAGTACAGAACGTTTATAGGTCACGTGGTACAACTTGCTCGCTTCCTATTGGGCCAAGCGCCCATTGGTTTCTTTGATAGAAATATGCCAAAAACGTTGGTTGTTTTGAAACCGAACCGAAACTTTGAGACTTATTTTAAAGGGGACAAAGGCAATTTTTTTTCAAAAAATTTATACTAAATGCTATGTCTCAAGAAGATGAAGAAAATGACGTAGCTAACTCAATATCTCAAAAAGTGGCACTTAGGTCACTTTGATACTAGACGCCTCATATTTTTGTAGTCTGTCATCAGAAATATATTTTTCTAAAAATAAATATAAAAGTATTATAAATGTCTCTTATGTACCATCATCGTTTATAGTCTGCCAAGAAGCTAACAAAAAGTTAACAAAAGTTATTTGTTGTAGCCGCTTTTTTGCCTTTATGAAAATAAAAAAGTAAAATTTGTCGAAAATGATTATTTTGCACTCTTTGTTAAAACTGAAGGTTGTAAACAAAATTACACGAAATTAGTTTCTATAGTGACCTAAAGGTTTCGACTACCAAATCGTAAAAGAAAAAAAAATTCTAACATTGACAAAAGAATAACGAAACAAACATAACGCTAACTACTAGTACAAACCGAAAGAACTTTCTTGCTAATCTAAGCTTTTCATCTTAGTTTAACCAGTTAAATTGCACCATTCAACTTTGAGGTTAATGGAAAATCAGTTTTTCTCCAGCGCCTTAATGTTTTTCAACGATTTTCTCAGAGAAAAAGTTGAGAGAGCCAGATCGCACGAATACACATGCTGCCCTCTACTCCGACTACAAAATTTCGAATGAACTTTTATACAATATACTTGAACTGTAACAATATCTAGTGACCTTGAAACTACAAAATACTAGGAACCAACTAAACCCTTTTACAAATGAACATTAATATTTATTTCCTGGGCTGACAACAACTCCAAAAATAACAATAGTTGTACATTATATGATAGTAATGTTACTACATCATCTCTTTTTGCTCTTAAGGGTTGAAATTTTTTGCTTTTAAATTTAATGATAGAACTAAGTGGAATACTCTTTCCAATAGAAAAAATCATCAAAATCTGATGATTCAGTTAAACGTCACTATTTCAACCCCTATTTTCATCCCTAGGGGGTGGATTTTTTTCTTCAAATTGAAATGTGAATAATTTGAAGGTATGATGTACGTAATAGAAACAAAATTATAGAAATCGGGTTAGCCAGAAAAAATTTATTATTTCATCCCTAATTTTTAACCCCTTATGAGTGGAGTTTCTTTTACAAATAATGATTACGAGATTAATTTAAAATTATGTACTACCAATAAGAAAAGATTAATCAAAATCGAGCTATCCAATATAGAGTTAGCATTTCATCCCTAAGTTTTCAACCCCTTCAAATTAAAATGGGACCACACAGAAAGCACCAGCGTTCAATTAAAGAAAGAACTTTCAAAATCGAGCTATCCAATAAGAAGTAAGTATTTCATTCCTTAGTTTTCAACCCCTTAGAATTGAACGATTTCCTTCAAATTAAAATGATACCACGCGGAAAGCAATGGCTTTCAAATAAAAAAATAATTTCAAAATCAAGCTATCCAATAACCAGTTAGTGTTTCATCCCTTAGTTTTCAACCCCTTAGAAGTGAACGATTTCCTTCAAATTAAAATGGGACCATTCGGGAATCATCAAAATTCGAAATTCAGTTGAACGTCACTATTTCATCTTAAAAGGTAGATTCTTAAAATTGAAATGCGAACACTTTAAAGGTACGATGTACGTAATAGAAAAAAAAAATTATCGAAATCGGGTTAGCCAGGAAAAATTTACAATTTCATCCCTTATTTTTAACCCGTTATGAGTGGAGCTTTTTTATCAAAATGGAAATGAGATTAATTAAAAATTATGTTGTACCAAAAAAAAAATCAAAATCGAGCCATACAATAAGAAGTTAATATTTCATCCCTTAGTTTTCAACCCCGTAGAAGTAAACGATTTTCTTTAAATTAAAATGGGACCACACGGGAAGCACCAGCTTTTAAATTAAAAAAATCATCAAAATCGGTTAACCTAGTCGAAAGTTCTGAGATAACAAACATAAAAAAATACAGTCGAATTGAGAACCTCCTCCTTTTTTTTGAAGTCGATTACAAATAGATGAAATTTTGTATTTATTTATTATTTTTTTCAAATATGTAATAAAAATTATGTTCATATGTTTTTTGATATTTTAATTCTGGTGCAACGCCACTTTTTTCCATTATCAAAAGTGCACCGTGACTTCTTAAAGGTTGAGAACCACTGCACTAAAGCGTCGACCGTTTCTGTATGGCTTTAGTCAGCCCTCTGTAACGAGAAAACGACTCTATGTTGTCACAACTTGCAGAGGGCACTAGTGGTAGACAAGACATAAACAGTTAATAGCTGTCGTGCAACTAAACTACCAGCGCCACTCAAAGGTACTAAAATCACGCGACACACACGCTAACTCTTTTTAGTCTTTCTCACATTTAAATCGCAGCGAGCTGATTTTAGTCGTTTCGAGTGTAGAAATGTGCAAACGAGTAAATAGTTCCAAATTTCGTAGTCGGAGTAGGGGGCAGCACGTGTATTCGTGCAATGTGGCTCTCTCAACCTTCTCTCTGATTTTCTGAAAATTGAAGGGTGCTCGAGAAAAATTGACCACAGATTCGTGCTTAGAGTGAATAAATACAAAGGAAACCATAAATTGCATTAATGGGTCAGATACTATTCTGGAGGGGGGGAGGGCAATGTAATTAATTAATTTTGGAGAAATTGATTAATAAAAAAGGAAACCTACCAATGTAGTATTTTCCAAGGAATTGTAAATCTAAAGAAATTGATCCATAAAATTTTAACTGAAATTTACACGTGTGTTGTTTTAAATTTGTAAGCTGAGATAACTTACACTTCTGACTCCTTGATAAGACAGCGCCTCGGTTTCCTCATCAATTCCAATTCTGTAAAAATAGTAAGAAGAGTAGATCGATGATGAATTGGGCTCCGATAGCTGTTGATCACTTACGGTATTTTTAGCCAATTTAAAAGATTCATTGCAGCACCCCCTTGAACGATCACGGTAATGATGACGATTAAAGACGTCGTGGTTAACATTGTTTGGCGGGCATCCGAGACCGTGTTTCTAATAGCTAATGCAAACGACATGGCACCTCTGAGACCCGCAAAAAATAGCATATGCTGAAAATTGGTTGGAATTTTCGGTTGACGTCCCAAGTTCAAAATATAAGACAACGGGTATATATTGACAGCCCGACCAATCGCGGCACAAATCTATACTTGGTTAAGAAAACTATCGCGGCAACTCTTTCTTGTACAATTTTATAAAATTATGTATCGGTTGATGGCTCGTCTCTTATTTGCAAATCTTCATCAGTTTTATTAATAGCTTTGTTCGCAGGTCTCATTCTGAACCGATTACAAATCAGTTCAATCGAATTTAAGATAATCGCCAAACGCATACACGCTTATGAACTGATTAAGGGTTATTTTCCCGTGAACGAGTTTGATAATGTTCGGAAGTAAGACGAGGATTAACGAGAACCCACGAAAATTGTTAATTGAATTTAACGTTGACAGTACGTTGATACCTCGTTCACACGAGTCAACTTTAGTTGACCGATTTTAGTTGATCGATTAAAAGTTGAATGAAAAACCTAGTGTGATGACTCGTTCAAACTTTTGTTGATCAACTAAAACCGGGCAACTAAAGTTGACTCGTGTGAACGCAGCATGACAGCGAAACTGGATTTTGTATTAATCACAATTTAGCAAACTGCGCATAAGTAAGAGATTCGAATTTTTCATCCTAACAAAAATTTGAGAAGCACTAGAACCAATTCTGAATCAGTAACGAACGTATTTTGTGTGAACCGCGAACATCGGACCGTTACTCGGTTCAGAAGCGTGCATTCGCTTGGCGATAATCCTAAATCTGTCTTGAACTGTTTCGTAATCGCTTCAGAATGAGACCCGCGAACAAAGCTAATAACTCTTATACAAATGTTTCTTAAATAGCCCCTTTCTTGAGCAACATCTGGAATTTTTACTCTCCGTTTAAATAACAGGAAAAAATTGGATTTTCATTACTTTCAAACAGTTCATCGTAACAACAATCTGAAAGAAGTAATTCAAAGGAAATTTCACGCCTTACAAAAAAGGTCCTAGAAACAAATTTCCTGAGACCAACCGTTTGCAAGATATCAGAGTTCAAAATTAACAGTAATTATAAATCCTTTCATTCAAATTGTTATTACGATGAACTGTTCCAAAGTTATGAAAATTCAAAAATAAATTGAGGCAAACTTTAATATTGATAAAAAGCCGAGTGTATAGTTTCAAATATATTTTGAACTTTACCCACGTTTCCTGGGTATAACGTAGTTAACATGGGTAAACTTATAGCCTTAGATCCCGCTGCATGATTGCTACACTCACAATGTAGCTTAAACATTTATATATTAATTTCAATTTTTTCTGTGTATGATGATATTAGGGTGCCAATCTTAAAGTGCCCGCAAATAAGCAAAATTAGCTGTTAAAGATGTTGTAAATTAAAGATAAAGTGAGAGAGCGGGCAGAGATATTTTGCAGACAAGGAAGGCTAATTTTGCCGAGTTTTCAAACCCTTTGCGTGCCTCAATAGATCGAGAGACGCTATCGAAATAAAACTTGTAGCGTCAACACTCGCTGTTCTCGTCTGACAAATGGCGCAGCGCGTTAACTCTCCCTCACTTTATCTCATATTTAATAGCTTCTTCTTCTTCTTCTTCTTTCTCCCAGGCTTTTCCCTGTTCAGAATCGTCGTTCCGTATCTGTTCCCTCCATCCAACCCTATTCTTGGCGTCCTCCTCTATCAGTCCTTTTTCTCTCATGTCTTCTGAGACACGGTCCTTCCATCTTTTCCTTGGTCTTCCTACTGGTCTCCTTCCTTCCACTTAAATTCTGTCCACTCGCTTCGCAGCGTAGTCCTCTCCCCTTCTCGTCACATGTCTATGTAGCCTTTTTTCCTGTATTTTCTTTGAGCACTCCAACTGTCTCTCTTATTCTTTCATTCCTGATTCTCCTTTCTCGTCTTCCCTAGCCAGGGGGGTGACACTTTTACGAGACGAGCGGTACTCCTGAATTTTAGTACGGCGCGTTGGACAGAGATGGCGAGGCAATGTCCAAAATGCATTTCAGCATTACGGACTTGCGCTGTGATGATAAAATAGACCGACACTAGCGCCTCTAAAAACAACGCGTAGTACTAACAGCCCAAATTAACTTGACGTTTATTTAACACGTTTTTTCCGAATCTCCGTTTGTGTAATAAATTTGTCATTTTATGACTATTTAATGGCTGAAACACTGTGAAAAACTATAATCTAACCCAAAGAAAGTTGCAAGAAGTTTATGAAATATGTCGGGCATCATTTTTCTGGTGAAAAATTCAGGCATGCCATGAAAACAAAGCTCAATAGAAATGGCCAAATAAAGTAAGTAGCTAATTTTTAAAGTAAATGTCTTAATCTTATTCATGCCTTGTTTTACTTAATTATTATTCTAAGATTAATTTTATTAATAGTCAAAAGTTCTTGTTTAGCAGATATTTAATTACTTGTTTATTAACTATGGATAAGAACTCGAATAATTGATTTTTTTGATTGATTTCAGAATCCCAGATTTCGTGAAAACCACGATTATGCAAGAAATGCAGACGTTATTTTCATCCCTAAACTCAAAATAGATCCTTGAATGATAACAGCTACAACAAAATTCGAGTAAAGTAATAATTTATTTAATAATAATATTTCGTTGTCGCAGTTGTTAATTTGTGGGTATTTTCTATGTAAAATGTATATATTGTTTTCTAAATAAAATATTAAAAATATAATAAACGAATTAATTATTTTTATTTTCATTATAAAAAATAAATAAATAAAATCAAAATTCAAATCGCGCGCGCCTAGTTAAAAAAAACGACACTAGCGCCTCTGAGAACAACGCGCCGTACTAATATCCCACCAAGCTACCGCAGTTTAACACTGAGTGTCACCCCCATGTCCCTAGCATCCACCTTAGCATTCCCATCTCTGCCAACTTCTTCCCGTGGGTCCTCTTGGTTACCCAAGTCCTACTACTATTGATGAGCGCTGGTCTCACAACTGTCTTGTACATTCGGCCACTGACCTTACTGACTATTCTTCCGTCGCACAACATCCTGGATATTCTTGTCCAGCTCCTCCACCCCTCCCTGAATTCTGTGATTCACTTCCCTGCCGAGGTCACCATCTTCCGTTACGAACGACCCCAGATATTTAAAAGCGTCAACCCGTTCCAATTTCTCTCCCTGTAGCTCTACATCCCCGTTGTTTCCACTTCCACCAAACCACAGGTATCCCACCATCTTCTATTTATCTATAACAACCATTTTTGCTTTTTTGCGGGCACTTTTAAATTGGCACCCTTATATCCTTATGCACAGAAAAAAAAGCTTTAATTTGATATATAAATGATTAATCTACATTATGAGTGTAGCAATCATGCAGTGGGATCTTAGGCTATTATGTTAACTCGTTTTTCTTACTTCACCCGTAACATTGTTAGTACCGTATTTGCCGGACGATAAGATGCACCGGGCCATAAGACGCACCCCAAAATTGATCTATAAATTTTTAGAAAAAAAAAAGTATGGTTTGGACTATAAGATGCATCGGACCATAAGACGCACCCCGATTTTAAGTCAAATTTTCAGAGTAAAAAAGTGAGTCTTATCGTCCGGCAAATACGGTATTTTTTCCGTGGTATGGAACGGTGCACGTCCGTAAAAAGGATACGAATCCAGCTAAAATAAATAACGGGTCGAAGTGATGTTTGGGGAATGTGAACATTGAGACACCAATGTAGGAAAATATGAAATTTTCCGCGAGGAAATTGAGAAGTTCAAACATTTGCTTCGTTCGCATCCGCGAATCGTCCGATAAGTTATTGTAAGTGTAATGCGCTTGGCAAATTCCACAAAATAATACAGCGACGACACCTGAAAGTTCAGATCGAATTATATTATATTATGTTCATCTTTATTGGGCCTTTAATACATTCAAGGACGAGTACATGCTAGAGTCTGTTATTAGGAAAACGGTCGAGAAGGTAAAAATTTTCAGTAGTGAAGAGTTGGAGGTTAGGTTGGATAATGGTCTTCTGGTGCTAGAACAAAATGGCACGGTCAAAATGTCATGGGGACAAAATTTAAAATATTTGGGTATTTACTTGTCGTTGATCAATTGGGAACCGGTACCAAATAATAAATACAATTTGAACAAAATGAAAAACCGACTTAAAAATGAATACATATTCTTAAACAAAAATTGCACTAAAAAGTAAAAAAAAAATTGCGTATCCTTGGCGTGTCTACAACTTACAAATTATTAGGATGAGATAATGTACAACTATTGTTATTTTTGGAGTTGGTGTCGGTCAAGGAAATAAATGTTAATGTTCATTTGTAAAAAGTTTTAGTTGGTTATTGGTATTTTGTAGTTTAAAGATCGCCAGATATTGTCACAGTACTAGTATATTGTATAAAATTACATTTGAAAAATACATTTCATAAGGTATTCTCGTTTATTGCTAAGTACTAATATAGTCGTATTTCCTTGACTGACACCAACTCCAAAAATAACAATAATTGTACAACATATCATCCTAATCATTTGTAAGTTGTAGACACTGCAAGGGTACGCAATTATTTTTTTTTACTTGTTAGTGCATTTCTTGTTTAAGATTTTGTATTTATTTTCTAGTCGGTTTTTCATTTTGTTATCATTTTTATTTATTTCTCGATTTTTAGTGATCTGAAGTTTGATAACTGATTCTATTTCTTTGAATATGGATTAACCTAGTAAACGCGCTGCTCATATGAGACAGTGCCGTTTAAATGTTAAAAGTTACTACTTCATCCCCTTTTACTCTTAAAGGTTGAATTTTTTTGCTTTTAAATGTAATGAAAGAAACTTAGAGGAATACTCTTTCTAAGAGAAAAAAAAATCATCAAAATTCGATGATTCAGTTAAATGTCACTCTTTCATCCCCTATTTTCATACTTAGGGGGTAGATTTTTTTCTTCAATTTGAAATGTGAACAATTTAAAGGTACGATGTACGTAACAGAAACAAAATTATCAAAATCGGATTAGCCAGGAAAAATTTTATCCCTAATTTGTAACCCCTTATGAGTAGCGTTTTTTTATCAAAATGAAAATGAGATTAATTAAAAATTATGTTGTACCAAAAAAAAATCAAAATCGAGCCATACAATAAGAAGTTAATATTTCATCCCTTAGTTTTCAACCCCGTAGAAGTAAACGATTTCCTTCAGATTAAAATGTGACCACACGGAAAGCACCAGCTTTCAAATAAAAAAAAGAATTATCAAAATCGAGCTATCCAATAAAAAGTTAATATTTCATCCCTTAGAAGTGAAAGATTTCCTTCAAATTAAAATGGAACTACACGGGAAACACCAGCTCGCAAATAAGAAAAGAATTATCAAAACCGAGCTACCCAATAAGAAGTTAATATTTCATCCCTTAGTTTTCAACCCTTTAGAAATGAAAAATTTCCTTAAAATTAAAACAGGACTACACGGAAAGCACCAGCTTTCAAATAAAAAATAATTATCAAAATCGAGCCATTCAATAAGAAATTAATATTTCATCCCTTAGTTTTCAACCCTTTAGTAGTGAAAGATTCCCTTTAAATTAAAATGGGACCACACGGAAAGTACCAGCTTTCAAATAAAAAAAGAATCATCAAAATCGGATCACCCAGTCAAAAGTTCTGAGGTAACAAACATAAAAAAAAATTACAGTCGAACCTCTTCCTATTTTTGAAGTCGGTTAAAAATAATAAAAAACCAAGAACGCTACTTTCTGTCGTTGTAAGAAACACGCAGTATTAAAAAGTAACGAACAGATTTTAAAAAAATAGAGCGTTAATTATTATAGAGAGAAAATGCAGCCCTAAACAAGTTCAATCTAGTTGCTGCTAGTTCAAAATCAACCATAATGGAAGCTGGATTCAGACTTGCTTTCAAAATCAGAATTTCCTGGAGCAGATGTTGATATGCTTCTTTTGTTCTTGAAGATTCATATACTACAACTGATCAACGACAAGTAAGTACCCAAACATCTTATATTTTGTCCCCATGACATTTTGTCCGCTGACATTTTGTCCCCATGACATTTTGTCCGGCCACCGGTTTTTTGTACCTTAGTGATAAAGTTATGATAGATTCAAGTATCAATTAACAGCAAAATATACCTGTGAGATCAGATGCTTCAGCGATAAGAAATGTACTATAAGACATAAGTACAAATAAAGCTGATTCCAGTAGAGGAAAGTCTCTAACTCGGGTGAACTTCGTCATTAAGGCTGTGGCACATCCCATCAACGCTCCAATTGTTAGCGATAACAGAAATATACCAAAGAAATCGCCCACCGCTCTAAAGAAGGCGACCGTCTCAAAATCACCCGAACCTGACTGATATCGCTCAGCATAGTTTTGAATTGATCTATAAAATCAAATAATGCATCATTTATTTAATTTTATTCTTTTTTTTTTTTTTATTACACACCCGCTAAGAACAATGGCAACGGCATCGTTTAAAACACTTTCACCAAAGACCAGCGCGTACAAGTTGACATCGACGTTCAAGTCGTGGAAAATCGCCAACACCGTTAACGGATCGGTTGATGAAATCAACGCACCAAAATACAAGGTGTCGAGAAAAGTAAAACCTTGCGCAGCACCAGTGCCATGCGCCAATCGAACATAGCCCCACATCAAGCCTCCAACCACAAACGATGAAATCGTCGTACCAATAATAGCAAACGTCAAAATTGCCCCCAAATTTCGGAAAAAGAATTTCTAAAAAAACGGATCAGGATCAATTGGTTGACTTGAAACGCAGTTAGGTTTTACTTAAGGGGGTGTTCTAGTCTAGAAATTTGAAAAAATCGATTTTTCATTTCTTTCATATTCTCAAAGTTTAAGGGGGTCATCCCATGTGATGGGCTCAAGAAATCGAATTTTTTTTAGTTCATAAATTACTTTCTTAACATGTCTATAATACAGTAGTAAAATGAATTTTAAAAATTCGAAGTCGTTTTAAAGATACAGCAGGTAGAAGAAAGAGCTGTTCGGAGCGCTGAATTGGCAGTGGAAACTTTAAACGCGTTTTTCTCAAAACCGTGTTTTTCAAAGTTTCCTCCATCGTATCTCAAAAACGGCTTTCCCGAATCACTTGAAATTTATAAAGCACACTCAACAGCTGTAAACGCATGGAATGAACTATTATCAATCAAAAATTTCTAAAATTTCGATTTTTTATAGCAAAAAAAAAACAAAAAACGCAAAATTCGCAACTTTTATTTCAAATGTCTACCAAAAGTCCAATTTTTTGTATATTCATTTGATAATAGTTCATTCCGTGCATTTAGGCTTACAGATTAAAACGCCGTTGTTTTTTTTTTTTTTTGTTTCGGATAAGCCAATCAGCCGAAATCGTGGAGGAAGTGCGAGCTCATTTTTTCAAGGTGGGGGTGTTCAGAACTCATGTTCTACAAAATTTTTTTAGCTTAAAATTTATATTTATACTGTCAAAATATATGTTAATAAATGATAATAAACTTAAAGCTCTATCTATTTACTGGTCGTAGAAAAAAAATCCTAAAAAAAACCCTAAAAAACTTTTTGAGATTTCTTGAGCCCATCACATGGAATGACCCCCTTAAACCTTTAAAATATGCCCTAAAGAGGATTTTTCAAAATTTTTAATATTTTTGCACCAGGAATCGCTGATTAAAAAATGTATGTATTAACTCCCATTGTATGGACACTGGATGTAACTTTACCCGAAACTTTAAACGCGTTTTTCTCGAAACTGTCTTTTTCAAAACGATACTCACGATTTCTCAGGTTCTACTGGACCAATTACCTGAAATTTTTAAAGAGTCTTCTTTACAGACTTGTCTATATCTGGAACTATACCCATCCCCAAATATCAATTTTTACTATTTTTCAAAAAATTCGAAACAGTCAAAAAAGCGGTACAAAATGTTGTTTTTCAGGCAGTCGCCATTTTGTAAAAAATTTTTTTTTAACTTTTCCGTAGTTTCAGACATCGCGACATTACCCTAGACAGAGAGAAGACTGAGAGAGCCAGATCGCATGAATACACGTGCTGCCATCTAATCCGAGTAAAGGTGTTTGGAACTATTCCTTAGTCAGTTTGTGTTCCTTTCTCCACCGTTCTACACTCGGAACGTCTAAAGCCATAGAAAAGGTTTTCTTTGTCGAAACATACTCGGAACGCTTTTTTTCTCTCTCATGAGCATAGATAAGTCGTAAGCTATTGCAAAATAAGTAGAGCTATAATTGTCAACTGAAATACATTTAATGTATAAAGAAAGCAATATTTTATTTGATTCTATTATTTCAGAAGTCTCGAAAAAATAACGAAATAATGAATCAAATATAATATTGCTTTCTTTATACATTAAATGTATTTCAGTTAAGAATTATAGCTCTACTTATTTTGCAATAGCTAACGACTTATCTATGCTCATGAGAGAGAAGAAAAGCGTTCCGAGTATGTTTCGACAGAGAAAACCTTCTCTATAGCTTTAGACGTTCCGAGTGTAGACCGGTGGAGAAAGGAACACAAATTGACTAAGGAATATTTCCAAACACCTTTATTCGGAGTAGATGGCAGCACGTGTACTCATGCGATCTGGCTCTCTCAGTCTTCTCTCTGCTCTAAATTAATAATTTTTTTCTCTTTTTTGTTTCAAATTGCTAGGAGGGTTGGAATCGTGAGTATGGTCACGTGTCAATTTTTTGAGCCCCCCCCCCCACTTCATCAGCTGCTAATAATTTGAAATTTTGATTTTTTTCTGTATTCTTGTAAGGTTAATAAATAAATAGTAAAAAAATGGATGGTAAAAATATTAATTGCCTTTTTTTAATGACATTTTAAAAATTACCTGAAATTCATGCCTCTAGACTAGAATACTGCCTTAAGCAAGCATAAACCCTTCCTTGGATCTCGCAAGATCTCGATATATTTTACGAGATTAATAAACTGGTCCAATTACCATGTACTTCCATACTACTACCATTGGAAATCATTGGACCAATGAGTGAAGTAGTGATTTGGATACATATTTTGATGCATGAAAAGAGAAAAACGATTTTCCATAAATCCTTTCTCTCTTCCTGCAACAAAATGTGTATAGCACTATTTCATCCATTGGTCCTAGTTGAAAACCCATGATTTCTTATAAAGTACATGGTATCTGAATTGGGCCAGACATCATAAAATAATCTTGAATCACTGAGATTCCTAGATATTTAAACCATCATTATTTTTTTTAAATTACCCGTTTTAAGCTGTATCCAGCATGGAATATAATTGGGGGGAGAATGATATTAAAAAATATTTCCGGATCGAAAGTCGCCTTTAAGTCCATTTCATTATCCACATCGACAACATTACGTACTTCAGCCCGAAAAGAATAGGCGTACGTCTTATTCACTTCAACCCCTCCATTTCCTTCCCTCACAGGAAATTTCAACGACACCGTATCCGGTGGTAACGTTAAATTAAATCTATAAGAAAATCATTTGTCAATGAACAGAGTTCTAGTAAGCACACAACAGGCCTGTTCCAATCGTCCAGCTATGACGATGCACAGACACGAAAGCAGACAAAGAGCAAGGCAACATTGACCAATAGACAAGAGTGAGTGAAGAACTGTTTCAGCAGCTTCGTTCCGTGCAAACATCCAGCCCCATCTAGCAGTCATTTTCGTGACAAGCGCTTATATCGATACTGTTTCGGTGATGCTTATGCACTGCCTTGTCGACCCTCGGCCTTCAGTTCTTCACTCACTCTTGTCTCTTGATCAATTTTTGAACATCAACAGAAGGATGATTGGAACAGACCTAACTAAACTAAAATTCCTATGCTAAACGCCAGGGTTAAAATTTGATTAATTTTTCATTTACTTGGCCGTTTGATTTTCTGGAACAACAGGAATATTAACAACATGACTAGTACTTCCAGCGTATCGAATCACAGCACCAACAATTAAACCTTTGGAAAAAAAATAAATAATGAAAAGTAGGTGAAAGAAGGAAATTGGCGTTTAGCTTCGGTAATAATATACGCGCATAAATAGTCCATGTAGCTGTCAAAATGACGGCCATTTTTTTTTCTACCATATATTTCATATAAGACCCGGGTCGATAATTTTTCAACCCAAAAAAAATTATAGTATGATGAAACCCATGAGAAAAAAAAGAGAATATAACAAAAATTAAAGGAAAAATAAATTACGGTCGATCTGAGATGGGGAAGTGGAAAAGGGAGGGTAGGTTTAAGGGTAGAAACGGTTTATCTCGATTTCCGACAAAACTACAAGTCCTATGGAAAAAAATTAAACGGCAAAGTTGTAGATAATAAGTAGATCTACAACTTTTGTACCAACTCTTTTTTCACACAACCCAACAAAATTTTTGTGAAAAATTCCAATAACCAAGTTTTTAGTTTTTTATTTTTATCTTATACAAAAAAAAAAAATGTTTAATGTAATTTGGTAAAAATTTACTACTTATTTATTTAAATATTAATTTTTTCACCCTATAATGACTTAATATCGAAAAAGCACCCTAATTTTCTATCGAAAATTCTCACCTCAAAACATCTAATTTTTTTAAAAAGTCGGTGAGCTTTTTGTTCGTTGAAACCTCTACTTTCTGGTGGTGCAAATAATATACATTCATTACAATGTTAAATGTTCTCAGAAATTGCAATAATTTTTACCAAATTTTTTTTAAAATATAAAAATAACTAAAATCTTGGTTAATAAACAAATTAAATTTCGCTGAATTTGGACTTAATTATTATATTTCACAAATACAATTCACAAGGTGAATCAGCACGAAATTGTCCTCGAAGACACTTCAACTTGATCCACTGATGACGAACGCATAGCGTTTGAAATACGTATCTGGAGATACAAAAACTAACAGTTTGGATTTTTTGGTTTGTGATTTTTTACATTTATTTTTATTAGAATTTATAATTTGTCTTGTGAATTTTTGTGAATTGTATTTGTGAAATATAAAATCTTGGTTATTGGATTTTTTCACATAAATTTTAAGGTTATGTGAAAAAAGAGTTGGTACAAAAGTTGTAGATCTACTTATTATCTACAACTTTGACATTTAACTGTTTTTCCATAGGACTTGTAGTTTTGCCGGAAATCAAGATAAACCGTTTCTACCCTTAAAAAAACCCCCTTTTTCCACTTCCTCATCCCAGATCGACCGTAATTTATTTTTCCTTTAATTTTTGTTATATTCTCTTCTTTTTCTAATGGGTTTCATCATACTAGTTTTTTTTTTCACTTTTTACTATTTTCAAAGGCTTTAGCTCTAGTCTATATAGCAGAGAGAAAGTTGAGAGAGCCAGATCGCACGAATACTCGTGCTGCACCCTACTCCGACTATGAAATTTGAAACTAGTCCTTATACATTCGTTTGAACATTTCTCAACTGTTCTACACTCGGAATGACTGAAGCTTTTTAGAGAAAATTTTTTTAAAAAACTAAAAGTTTTTAGAGAAACGGTCTAGGTTTTAGTGCTGCAGAACAATGGAGAAATGTGCAAACAAGTGACTAAGGAATAGTTTTAAATTTCGTACTCGGCGTAGGAGGCAGCACGTGTATTCGTGCGATCTGGCTCTCCCAACGTTCTCTCTACTATATAGACCAGAGCTGAAGCCTTTGAAAATAGTAAAAAGTGAAAAAAAAAAAAAAATAGTAGAATGAAACCCATAAGAAAAGGAAGAGAATATAACAAAAATTAAACGAAAAATAAATTACGGTCGATCTGAGGTGGGGAAGTGGAAAAGGGGGGCGTTCCGACAAAACTACAAGTCCTATGGAAAAAATCTTTGCTTGCATATACAAATTATACACACATTTTTCTATTTTAAAAACATAATATTGTGATCATTATAATATGCTGATATCATATGGTTAAATAACAATTTTCTCAAATATCAATCATGAATGTCAAATTCATTTTTAAAATAGATAACTTGGTATATACAAGGCTACAAAAAGACAAGAATGCTGAGCATGGATCAGAGAGTCCGAGGAATCTTTAATATATACCGAAACGTTGCGACCTGATATTCTATTTGTTTTCATTGTAAATCCCGATTCATTACCTGTAAATATAACTGTAATATATATCAATACGAAAAGCAAGAGTAAAGCTCAATAGGTCGCTTAATTTTCGCTACATTATAACAATCGTAATATAATATTTAGAATTCCAGCTGATTTATGTTTTGTAGCAAGAACGTGTATGTGAGTAGAAGAAACAAATGGTCGTAATGTTGACAACTAAGTGGACTGTTTATGCGTGTACTTATTTACGAACGCTAAAAGCCAATTTAACCGCAAACAGTTGTAAGTACCGTAGATGACAGCCAATCCTGTTTCATGAAGAAAACTTAGTCGTCTATGTTTAAAAAGCCATACGGTAAGAACTGTAAGCGTTAAAAGAAACGTATATAGCAATAAATTGAGACTGTCTAAGCGATGGTTCAGCTGAGCTTTCGCATCCAGTGCTATGTCTGTGGAGGCCGCATCGACATTAATCGGCCAATCGACCAAAATAACAACAAACACTGCGAGTATCCCAACCATAAGCGGCGTTAAATGCGCCATTTTCCTATAGAATTGTTATTTCAAGTTCCTCACACCTGGTAAATCTGAGCAAGAAAAACAAAGTGTAACATTAGTTCAACCGGTTTATGTTAATCGTTCAAATATCAATTTCGATTCGTTTATATTACCAAAATGTGTTAATAGCAACAGATGTTAGATGCATTTGAAATGTCAGTGCATGGCTAGTGCATGAAATTGGTGAAACATATTTTGACGATTAATTTAATCAATTCATTGTTTAGGAAACGAGCGATTTTTAATTTTCCCAACAGAAAATAAACTTAAAACGTCAGAATGGGTGTCAAAAAATGTAATTCAATATCAGCGACACGATGATTGACGGTGCTCGTGCGAACTTTCAGGGTGCAATTTTATGAATCGCTCGTTTTTCAGCGATTTTGGTCACGTGGTACGATTTCGACCGATGTAATGCCAGGATTTTGAAATTGGTAAAAAGATGGCTGTCATCTGAGCGATTTAAAGCCTCAACGATGTGACGCTAGCAGCACTCGGGGCAGCAGTTTAAATTTCAAAATCCTAGCAGAACATTGGTCGACTTCGTACCAAATCGCTGAAAATCGAGCGATGCACGAAATTCCACCGTCAAGAAACTGATCGTTAGCGGATGTGCAAACCAAAGCCGTGACACAGACCATCTCTTGCACTTGTCAGAGAGTCGCAGAAAACAAGTCGAAATTGAATAAAAGTTATTTATTCGCAATAAATTCGTTCACATTGTGAGACAAATCGCAAATATAAATAAAATGGCAGTTGCTGGCAAAGCGGGTGGATTATTCGGTAAGATTTATTCTTTGCAAGCATATGTAGGGTCGATCATTGTATTATGTAATTCCATTTGCCTTTTTTTTTCTCTGTCCTATCCTAGGAATTGGATTGAAACGATGGGCGTACAATTTATCAGGATTCAACAAATATGGTTTGTCCGTCTACCAAAATCATTTGACAAAAAAATCTAACCCCAAATTTTCCAGGTCTCCATCATGACGATTGTTTGTATGAAAACGAGGACGTGCAAGAGGCATTGCGACGTTTACCCATCAAACTAGTTGATGAACGAAACTTCCGTTTGATTCGAGCCATGCAGTTATCCTTAACAAAGACATACTTGCCCAAGGAAGAATGGACCACGTACGACACGGACGTTAAATATTTACAACCCTACTTGCAAGAAGTGGTTAAAGAACGTCAAGAACGTGAAACTTGGGATAAAGAATAAACTAGCGGCAATAGTTCAAAAACGGGATTAGTTTTAAATTTCAAGTCAACAACCTCATATTAGGAATTCTAAACAATATGTTATTAATAAAAGTATTTATAAACTAAAAAAATTTGATTATTGAAAACGTAACCCCGAATCATTTCACACAACCCTTAAATCCCTAGCAGATTTGATTCCACTGTACACATTGAAGCAGGTACCATGCACTTCATAGGAACTCATCAGGTTAATGAATGAAATACAGTGGTACCTCGACATACGAGTTTAATTCGTTTCGCAACCTTGCTCGTATCTCGAAGCAAATTTCCCCATACAAAACAATTGAACTACCATTAATCTGTTCCAACCCTCAAAATGTCACCCCAGTTATTTTTGTTACGTGGTTTTTAACCGACTTCAAAAAAAGGAGGAGGTTCTCAATTCGACTGTATTTTTTTTTTAATGTTTGTTACCTCAGCATTTCCGATTGGGTAATGCGATTTTGATGATTCTTTTTTATTTGAAAGCTGGTGCTTCCTGAATGGTCCCATTTTAATTTGAAGAAAATCGTTTACTTCTAAGGGGTTGAAAACTAAGGAATGAAATACTAACTTCTTATTGGATAAGTCGATTTTGAAAATTATTTTTTTATTTGAAAGCCAGTGCTTTTCGTGTGGTTTCATTTTAATTTGAAGGAAATCGTTCACTTCTAAGGGATGAAATACTAACTTCTTATTGGATAGCTCGATTTCGATAATTCTTTTTTTATTTGAAAGCTGGTGCTTTTCGTGGGGTCCAGTTTTAATTTGAGGGAAATCCTCCACTTCTAAGGGGTTGAAAACTAAGGGATGAAATATTAACTTCTTATGGGATAGCTTGATTTTGATAATTCTTTTTTTATTTGTAGAACACAACTTTAAATTAGTCTCTTATCCATTTAAAAAAAAAAACTCCACTCATAAAGGGTTAAAAATTAGAGATGAAATAATATTATAAATATTTTCTGGCTAACCCGATTTTAAAAATTTTGTTTCTATTACGTACAACGTACTTTTAAATTGTTCACATTTCAATTTGAAGAAAAAAATCCACTCCTTAAGGATGAAAATAGGGGATGAAAAAGTGACATTTAACCGAATTTTGATATATTTTTTTCTGTTGGAAAGAGTAATACACTTAGTTTTGTTATTACATTTAAAAGCAAAAAATTGCAACCCTTAAGAGCAAAAGGGGATGATGTAGTAACTTTTAATATTAAACGGCGCTGCCTACTATGAGCAGCGCGTTTGGAAGGTTAACCATTTTCAAGAAAATAAAATCAGTTATCAAACTTCAGATCACTAAAACGCGAGAAATAAATAAATATTATAAAAAAATGAAAAACCGACTTCAAAATATATAAAAATTCTTAAACAAGAAATGTACTAAAAAGTAACAAAATAATGGCGTATCCTTGCAGTATCTACAACTTACAAATTATTAGGATGATACAATGTACAACTATTGTTATTTTTAGAGTTGGTGCCAGTCAAGAAAATAAATATTAATGGTAATTTGTAAAAATTGTAAAAAGGTTTAGTTGGTAATTGGTATTTTGTAGTTTAAAGGTCGCTAGATATTGTTACAGTTCGAGTATATTGTTTAAAAGTTCATTTGAAAAATAATTTTCATAAGGTATTCTCGTTTTTTGTTAAGTACCTAATAAATATAATATAGTAAATATAATATAATAAATATAATACTAATAAATATAGTCGTATTTCCTTGGCTGACACCAACTCCAAAAATAACAATAGTTGTACATTGTATCATCCTAATAATTTGTAAGTTGTAGATACTGCAAGGATACGCCATTATTTTGTTACTTTTTAGTGCATTTCTTGTTTAAGAATTTTTATATATTTTGAAGTCGGTTTTTCATTTTTTTATAATATTTATTTATGAATATTAAAAACGTATTTATAAATGACAAATATTTATTGTACAAAAACAAAAAAGAGAATGTAAAGAAATAAATTAGATATCCTCACTGGTCTTTGCCTTTTTCGCTACATTTTTCTCGCTTTCACCTGTAGGTACGCCGTTTAGAAAAAAAAATATCTGGTGCGAGGCGTCACACAACTTTCTTTTACTTTCATTCATGAAAATACTGTAGTTAAAAACTGCTGTTAGTTAAAAGAAATATAAGCACTTTGTAACAATACATATAAACAGTACTATATGCATAAAACCTATAGGGCTATATGTATATACACGAATTTCCGACCTTCATCCTAGAACCGCCCTTATTCGAATTTTCCCAGGAAAAAGTTTCAAATAAAAGTAGTAGCCATTAATGAGTCTAACAACTATAAAAAGTTTAAAGAAAATCGTTGGAGCCGTTTTCAAAAAAATTTGAAAAAGCTCAAAAACGCCTAGAGTAAAGTATAGCTTTCGGTTAACCGATTTCAACCAAAAGCTTCGCGGCACAACTAGGTATAATATGGAGGTCAAATTTCAAGTTTGGTGAAATTCGGATAAAGCTTTCGATAAGATATGGCTGTCACACACAGACATGTTTCTAAAAAACACTATCTTGGACTCAGGGGACCTCAAAACATGTATTTCCGGCGAAAGCTCGAATTTGAAAATTCGTTCCAATTACAATGCTTCTTTTACTATTAAGTAGTAAAAGAAAGTAATATGTATACTCTATACAGCTTATATGTACATAGGTATAGGTAAACGAATTCCGAACCTTCACCCCAGAACCGCCCTTATTCGAATTTTTCCAAGAAAAAGTTTCAAATAAAAGTTGTAGCCACTAATGAGTCTAAGAACTATAGAAAGTTTAAAGAAAATCGTTGGAGCCATTTTCGAAAAAAATTGAAAAAGCTTAAAAACCTCTAGAGTAAAGTAGAGCTTTCGGTTACCCGATTTCAACCAAAAGCTTCGCGGCACAACTAGGTATAATAGGGAGGTCAAATACCAAGTTTGGTGAAATTCGGATAAAGCTTTCGATACGATATGGCTGTCACACACAGACATGTTTCTAAAAACCACTTTTTTGGACTCAGGGGACCTCAAAACATGTATTTCCGGTAAAATTTCGAATTCGAAAATTCGACCCGATTACAATACTTCCTTTACTATATATATAGTAGTAAAAGAAAGTAAAAACATGTCCAAGGAGGGTTGTTTCTTCCTCCCTCTCAGAATGTTCCGGAAATGAGTTAGGCAAGTGTAATTAAAAAGATCAAATGCACGACCTGTTGCAACATTTTCTCGGTGTTTCTTTTCCATGAACTGTGAAATTCTCTCCCACATTCTCCTTTATCTCACTTGTAGAAATAACCTCCACCTCATCAGACTCCTCGAAACTAATTTCTACCGGCCGACCTGCTAAACCGAACTCGTATCTCGAATTTCGCTCGTAACTTAAAGCAAAAAATCACTCGCTCGTATTTCGAAAAACTCGTATGTCGAGGTACCACTGTAGTGCTAAACACAATTGATATATGAAGAAATAAAGACGAGAACCCTTCTCGCTTCATGCATCAAAATGTGTACTGGCACTATTTCATTTATTGAAATGCTACTTTAAAAATTTATTTATCACACCACTCCTGCTTGGAATTTCAAGAGAGGCCAACGACGAACAAATGATCAAGAAAAACTTATAATAAAAAAAAGTAATTTTAAAAATGCATTCTTAGCCAGCATTTTAACGTCGTGAGAATGAAACGTCTTAATTTTTTTTTAAATAGAGCCCTTAAGACGTCTTGAGGATGTCAAATGCGCCACTTTATAAACAATCTAGAACTTCTTAAAGCACCGTATTTGCCGGATGATAAGGCGCACTTTTTTACTCTGAAAATTGGACCTAAAATCAGTTTCCGTCTTATATTCCGATAATATAATATTTTTATTATAATAATAAACTTAGCTACAAATAAATACTTATGTATTACAATAATAAAGTGAATTCAAATAAATAAAGGAATTAAAATATTTGAATTTTTTGTTTTTTTTTTTTTTTGTAAAAATTTTCTTATCGTCCGGCAAATACGGTAATGTTTTTTTTATGTTTAAAGTCGCTTTAACATCTAAGGTCATATTACGACTGTTTATAAACACAGCGAATTTCTGTTGGCCAATTATATCTTAGGTCTAGAATTCAACGGGGATTGAACCCAATACCACTTGACGCATGCAGCGGAGAGAGCAATTGCTCTAGCCACTGCGCCAATAGTAGTCAAAGTATTCTTGAATAGCTCGTTTTTATGAGTTCAGAAAAGGAAGTCAGAATTAAGAGTTCTTTTTGATTTTCAGAAGAAAAAAAATATCGAAATGTATGCTGGGACACATAGTAGATATATGAAACTTCAACGGACAAGTGGAAAAACAAATCGCAACAAAATTTTAACTTGAATTTTTACGGGCAGGTTTTCAAAATGTACAACTACATTATTGTCCATTTTGTTGCGATTCGTTTTTCCACTTGTCCTAAACTATCAAAATTAGATCAGCAAATTGTGAATGTACTCGTCCAATTTGAAAACCTGCCCGTAAAACTTAAAGTTAACATTTTGTTGCGATTTGTTTTCCCACTTGTCCGTTGAAGTTTCACTTCTACTATGTGCCCCAGCACACATTTCGATTTTTTCGCAGGTTTATTGCAAATTATGATTCGGTAAGGTTTGGTACATTTTAATGAATGCATTTTTTATTTCAACATATTTAATGTTATTATGCATTATTATATTACGATATTATTCATATTGAAAATAATTGTACGTTATAAAGCTGTAAATTAAATTTTAATGATGTTAAATAACCATCGTTGCAGTTTTTTTTATAGGTACATAGATGTCCAATATAATATTTCATAATATGATTTTCACCTTTTATTTTATCAAACAATTATTTAATTATATATACTATTTGCGCTTTACTTTTTTGATTCCAAATGAATCCCAGCCACGTCCTAAAAGTCAAGTCAGTCAAGTTTCCTTTAGGCTTATTAGTACGGCATGTTGCTCATAGAGGCACCAGCAGTAATATAATCCCAGCGCAAGCGCATAATGCATAGATGTATTTTGAACCAAGTCGAACATTGCGCTGCCATCTCTGTTTGAAGCGTCGGACTAAAATTAAGAAGAACCGCATTCCTGATAAAAATGTCCACCCCATGAGTATATCCATCTAATACAGCCGTTGCTCTCTCTCGGCCGCCGCCAGATTTTTTCGTGACAGAAAAAATCCTAAGACCCCGTCTTTATAGAAGTTTCACTTCAAAAAAAGTTTTTATTAAAGGCAGTGTTCTGTGTTGGCTTTAGCATTTTTATTTTATATTTTTTTGAATTTCTTATTTTTGTTTGTTAATATTTAGTAAAGTGACAATAAAAAAAAAAAAAAAAATAAAAGACTTGAAAAAAGAAAACAAAATTTTGCTTAAAATAAGATGATCTCCAAAAAACTTTCAGGAAGCTGCTTATGGAAAGTCGTGGACTATATTTTTGCTCACACCATGCGTTCCGTTACTTCTTATTTTACCAATAAACCACTGACCATAGGCATACATCAAATTTAACCCAACCAAAACTCAAAAAGACTTCTTTTAAAACTCATATTTTCGATGTCTAAAACACCCTTAACACCACTTGAAGACTTCTAAGATCTCTAACTAATTGGGTCTTTAAAACGTCTTTACACGGGAAAAATGTTTTTGTCTAATCATATATAATTAGATTTAAATATTGGTCAGGTATGATTATATATAATTATATATGATTAGACAAAAAAAATTTTTCCTGGCCAATCGCTTACTACAAGTAAAAGCACATTTTTCGAGGGTTTTATTATAAAAACTAATTAAATATTACAACATGAGTGAGTATCCGGGAAAAAATATTGTTGTCTAATCATATATAATCAGATATGAAAATTGGCCAGGTATGATCATATATAATTATATATGAGTACACAAATATATACGTCCTGCCTCGAAAAATCCCAGGAAAAAATATTTTCGTCTAATCATATATAGTTATATATGATCATACCTGCCCAGTTTTCAGATTAATTATATATGATTAGACAAAAACATTTTTCCTCGGTATATTTTGAAGAAGAGCGTTTTGGCGCCACTGAAGTTTTAAATGGGGTTCCGGAAGTTGATACAAAAAAACCACCCCCGCATAGTTTTAGGACCTCAAATACAATGGTATATGGCACGAAACGTCCTGCGCCAAAATGTCACCGTCTATATTTGGACTTTTTCAATAAACCTTTCTGACTTTTATGTTGGTTGGGTTTTTAGATCCAAAATAGAGTAACCCCCTCTAAAACCACGCAAAACGTAACCTTTTGAGACAACAAGGTATTTACAGTTTGTTGAATATTAAGGGGGTATTCTAGTCTAGAAATTTGAAAAAATCGATTTTTCTTTTCTTTCATATTCTCAAAGTTTAAACTTTTAAGAATTGTCTATAAGAGAATTTTTCAAAATTTTAATTATTTTTGGACTAGGAATGGCTGATTAAAAAATGTAAGTATTAACTACCATTGTATGGCCACTGGATGTAACTTTACTCGAAACTTTAAACGCGTTTTTCTCGAAACTACTTGTTTCGATGCGGTAGCCACAATATCTCAAATTCTAATCAGCCGATTTACTTGAAATTTGGCATGAATATTCTTTAAATATCTCTCTATCGCACGAACCAAGAAAAAATGAAAATTTGTAATATTTTTAAAAAATTCGACAAAGTTAAAACATTAGTGAAAAAATCGACTTTTATTTTTGAGTAGCTGCCATTTTATGAAAAAAAATTTTTTTTTTCAGTTTTGGAGGTTCATACGATAGCGACATTCGTACTTATCAAAAATCCATCATTGTTTTTTTTTTTTTTGGAAATGACCACAAGGGTAGATATCATGGCGACGAGGACACGGCCTTTTTTTCCCCCCTCTACTTCAAAGACGCATAATTCAACGGAAAAAATTTTTTTTTTAAATTAATTTTGTATACTCTCTGAGTATAAATAAACAAATGATAAAAAATAGATAGTAAAAATATCAAATGCTTTTTTTTTTATCAATTGCCAAAAAGCGCTCGAAATTCGGACCCCCTTAACAAGTCGTATCAATTTATGCATTGTTCCATGAGTTTCGGAAAGTATTTAAACATTCATAAAACTAGAAATTAAGTTTAAATTGGCCAAATTACGTGAAAAAGAAGTTTCGAATAGCGACCCACGTTTTTATGGCAATTCAAAGTTGACAGGATCGAAAATGGCGGTCCAGTATACTCCCCTTAATTTCACAAAGTGGTCAGTTATTTAACTTGATGAATTTCTAATGATCGTAGATAATAGGCATATTATCGACAAGACAATAATTTAGTTATATAGGGAGCTAAAAATTTTGTCCCGAGTATGAAATGAATGAATATTTTTAGCTATTAAGTTGTCCGAATAGTATAAGTTTACGGGGAGCTTAATAATTATAATAGGAAGATGAAAAAATTAAATAAAAATTTGAGTTAACTATTGTTAACTATAGTTAACTATAAATAACTATAAATAAGGGTAATAGGGGTAGTAGGTAGGGGAAAGTTGGGTATTTGAGAACAGCGGCTAATTAAAAACAGTTAAATTTAATTATTTCTGTATTTAAACAATTTTTATTAGTGTTTGAATTGACAAGTGTGTGCTTTATCGTTCCTGACAGAAAAAATATTTAAATTGGCGTTCGCATACTGTCACGGTAAGTAAATAATTAAAATTTGATCTTTTGTTACAATTTTTGCCGTATGTAAAAAGCTTTGAAAAAATTATTTCTTGACCTTTAGTGCGTATTTTTTTGTTATTATCTTTCATTTACTATTCATTTATTAGTTTTATGTGGCTATTTAAGTTAAATGAAGAAACTATTTTAAGTATCGAGCATTTTAATATGAATTGCCTAAATCGGGTAATTTGGAACGATTTTCGCGGGGTAAATGTGGACGTTTCTTATTAATATGTAAGAAATTAATTATTTCAGAATTTTTTCAAAGAATTTTCTTATTTTAAACTCTGATGCAACGTTTCGTTTTGTTGACTTGTTGTTGTTGTTGTTGTTGTTTTGTTTGATCAATTTGTTTGGATCAATTTTATTTTGTGCTGTTGTTTCCAATAATTATAATTGTTCTACGGAAAAAAAAATTCTCTCTTTAGATGCCCAGAAATTACACAAGTAAACAACACCGCGGTACAAAATTAAAAATCTCCAACGCGCGAGACAAGATGTGAGATGTCGACGACTTTCTTTAAGCAAAGCAGCAACCAAATACGGAGTACCAAAATCAACATTATTTCGACAAGTGCATCTAGAAGAATTTAAGAAACCGAAAAAAAGACGACACCCTGTCTTCAATCATAGTCACGAAAATCAATTGGAAAAATACATCTTCGATTGTTGGGAGTCGTTTTACGGCATAACACCTAGATCACTACGAAAGATTGCCTTTACATTTGCTGAAGCCAACAAATTGAGCCATAAATTTAACCAAGAATCTCAGGTGGCTGGTAAAGACTAGTACTATTCATTCATGTCTCGACATCCCTCCATCAGTCTACAAACTCCAGAAGCAACGTCACTTAACCGAATTCAAGCGTTCAATGCCACCGAAATTAAACTGTTTTTCGATCAACTAGAAGCCCTCCAACGCAAATACAATTTTCCTAGTCACCGTATATTCAACATTGATGAAACCGGTATCAATACTGTTCAACGGAATTCGAAAATATTGGCGCCAAAAGGTTTGAAGCAAGTTGAAAAAGCGACAAGCGCTGAGCGCGGTATCACCACTACCGTTGTTTGTGCGATAAGTGCAAACGGTATAAATGTAGGTACCTCCAATGTTTATCTTCAAAAGAAGGCGTATGTGTGACTTGTTGCTGAATGGCGTTAATAACGATATGATTGGCACGGTTTCTGATTCTGGTTGGATAAATGAGTCCATATTCGTTGATTACCTACAGCACTTCATTAATTTTGTTAAACCTACCGAGGACGAGCCAGTCTTGATAATACTAGATAATCATGAAAGTCACATTAGCTTGGGGGCATACCATAGAAGAGCTTTTTCGAGAACACAACCTTCATGTTCTTTCCTTACCGCCTCATGTATCACATAAAATGCAACCGCTGGACTTAACTTTTTTCAGTGCACTGAAATGTGCATACAATCGACAGTGTGAGCTCTACATGGTTAACAATCCTGGCAAACGGATCACCCAATACAAAGTGGCCGAGCTGTTTACTAATGCGTACAACAAGACAGCCAACATAAGCAAAGCGATCAATGGTTTTAGAGTGGCTGGAATTCATCCCATCGATACGGACAAGTTTAACGAATGCTTCGCTAATATGCCTTTTATTGATAAATTGAATACTGCTGACAGTCCACATACTACTTCTGTTCGTGATACTACTACTACTACTACAGCTGAGAAAACAATTCCTGTGGACGATCAACCGACAACATCACACAACCATAATCAAGAACATCAAACCGATTTAACCATACACACTTTTCTTGCTCCGTTAACTCCTGTGCTCCTCTCTAACATAGCCAACGTGCCGATCATTCCTAAAATAGAAACTTCACAACGAAGAAAAAGAAAACATTCTTAAATTTTATCCAGCACTCCCATAAGACATCAATTAGAGGAAAAACAAAAACGGCAAACTGCAAAAAAAAATAAAAATATTCAACAACGAAGAAGTACAACGAACCCACCATCAGTCAACAATGCAGCGGTCGTTAGAAATTTGAAAACGGTGTTCGAGGAAAGTGACGGCGTGAACTATTATTGCATATTCTGCACGAAAAAATATGAATCGCCCCCTAAAGAAGATTGGATTATGTGTACCAAATGTAAGAAATGGGCCCATGACGCATGTACAAACGGTCAATACATGTGTAATAATTACGTCTGTGATTTGTGTGAAACATAGTTAATCATTAAAATTTATATTATATATATTATCATTACCCAATGCAGTTTCTATTTCCCCCGTGGATTGATTTCAATTACCCCACACACTACCGGGGAAATAGGAATGGCAATAGTTTTTATATTCTATATTTTTGTTATTCTAATGTTAATTTAAAAAAGTTTTGTGATCAAATTATTAAAGTAGATAAGTTAAAGTTTATGTTATAGCAAAAGTTTACTAAAATTGTTATTTTATTTTATTAATTAGGATAATTTAAAGTTTATTGTTCTCAAATACCCCACTTTCCCTTATAAATTTATGCATAGTTCCATAAGTTTTAGAAAGTATTTAAACATTCATAAAACTAGAAATTAAGTTTCAATTGGCCAAATTACGTGAAAAAGAAGTTTCGAATAGCGATCCACGTTTTTATGGCAATTCAAAGTTGACAGGATCGAAAATGGCGGTCCAGTATACTCCCGTTAATTTCACAAAGTGGTCAGTTATTTAACTTGATGAATCTCTAATGCTCGTAGATAATAGACATATTATCGACAAGACAATAATTTAGTTCTATAGGGAACTAAAAATTTTGTACCGAGTATGAAATGAATGAATTTTTTTAGCTATTAAGTTGTCCGAATAGTATATGTTTAAGGGGAACTTAATAATTATAATAGGAAGATGAAAAAATTAAATGAAAATTTGAGTAATTAACTATAAGTAACTATAAGTAAGGGTAATAGGGGTAGTAGGTAATAGTAGTTAAAGTTCTAGTGGTTGAGCGATTTGCGTGAATCGTCGTTAATCGTTTTCGATCTCGCGCTACAGACACAGTAGGACACAGCATCCATATCGTCTTAAGAGATACATAGATCATTAAAGCAGATCTTGAATAAATCTCAACAAACGTCTCGAGCATTGTCCATTTCCTTCTAGCACATGTATGCCTCCGTCGTAAACGGAGCAAGTCGTAGGTGAACTGTGATGTGCGATTTAAAGATCACGAAAAAAAACATCTAATAATTGCATTTATTTAAAATAAACGCAAAATTGGTGTAAATTGGTTCAGGCAAAATGTGGGTAAGTGAAAATCGTTTGGTAATTGTGTGCAAATAAAAATCGAGACAACATTTCTCACATGGCTCTATTAATAGACCAAATATCTTTAGCTAGCGACAAGACGTAGCTGAAAGTTTGATTAAAGTAACGTTGGAAAAATGACCAAATGTGAAAAATATGTCCCGACGTCGTTTATCACACCGCCAATTTGCTCGCATTTTGTCTGAAATCGATCGTGACGGTGAGAAAAACCGCGGTGAAAAATCAATGTGCTCGTTTTGGTCGGTGGGTTCAATGTGAAATGCAATTTGTTTATTTTTGGCTGCGAAATTCAGAACCCCATGGTGTTAAGCATTGATCGCTTCGAGACGACGTTCCCTCGAACGCTTCGCACGAATTTGGCCTAATTTTCACGCGCAAAATTACCACGAAACAGTGATGAAATTTGGCTGAGGAAAAATTCCAACACATTGTGCAATGAGTAAACCACATCGCAGCAATACGTTGGATCGCTTGCAACGGTTCAGCTTCGGCGGCAGTCGCAGCAACAGCAAAGACCGCGATCGCAAAAAGGACGAGACGGAAACCGCGAGTGGCTCGCGTCGCTCGGTCACAACAACACGCAGCAACAGCGAGAAAACTGAACGCCTACGCGAGCTTACCGAAAAACTAAAAGGACTCTCACCGCAGGTTCGATCCCCAATCCCGAAACGACCCAATCGTCGACTACCACCCACCACAACTCCTAAACTAGACAAGACCGAACCTTGCGAAGAGCCCGATGAGACTTCAAAATCTGTCCAGTCCTCCGATTTCATTCACCGCAAATTCCCGTTTAAAAGTGTCTCATTCTCCCAAGTGGACTTCTCCCCAATCGACGGGAAGTACACGCGCCGAAAAAGCGCTTCCAGTTGTCTCAATCTCGAAAGCAGCGACAACAAAAGCGACGAAGCGACAAAAAGCGGCGACTCGACAACTACCGAGGAGCTGAACGACATTCCCAGTGTCGTCGCGGAAATTACAAAAAACACCACATTTGAGTCGTCAATAAACGAGGAAGCACCCGCACATGAGAACGAATCTGCCAGGGACAATGTCGATAGTGGCGAGTCGACCAATTTGGAGTCGCGCACTCGAAACATGTCGATTGATAAGTCGAAAAAACGGAAAGGAGTTTACATAACGAAATGGCCAACGTCGATCGAGACTAGTCAGGATATTTTAGGCGAAACGATGGCTGATGGAATTCCTACGTTTTATTTGCAAGAAGACGTCGCTGGGAGTCCGACGGCAAATAGTTCGTGCTGGAGTAGTCCTCAAGAAGAGTCGTCGTACACTCCTGAAGAGTGGTACGGGAACGCGGTGAATGGTCCTGAATGGCCGAATCCTGGTGAGCCAATAAGTGGCGATACGAAACCAGTACCGCCATTGTCCCTGAATCATCTCCTGGTGCGAGTCGACTCGCTGTCGGAGAGTGAAAGTGAACATCGCGACTGTTTAGCCTCGTCACGACCATCGATCTATTCAGACAAGTCCGACATTTCCGACTGTGAGAGCCAGTCGACAAATCCTTCGCAGGTGCCACGCCGATACTCAAAACGACCACTTCGCGGCCCCTACGGCCTCATGCTCGAGGCCGAAATGAAAAAGCCAGAAACGAGCAAAATGTTCTCAAAACTATACTATAACAAAGAGTTTCAGTTTCTCGATGACATTATGGTCAATATAAACAATAACAATAACAGTTTGAATAATAATAATAATGGTAGTAGCAATAATAATATATTTAATAATAATAGTGAGAAAAATGAGTGTGGGAAATCGGCGACGGGATATTCCGTTCCAGTTCGAACACGAAGTGCTGGAAATCGGTCTTTGGATGAGACGCATCTGAAAGAGAATGCATCGGTGCGGACGAAGACGCCGCCGATTCTGATGCCGTTTCCAAGCGACAATGCGACGCCGGGCGTCGCGGGTCAAGCGAGCGTGCTGTTCACGCGACATCAACGAACCACATCGAGTCCATCGAAACTCGAGGGCATCGTCGCAACGCCGGGCAAAGACGTCGCTGCAATTCCCGACTTGTCCGAGGCCAGCCTTGCATACCTCTGCCATTTGCCAGCCGACAACAATGTGAGTATCGTTGACCAATTGTTAGCTTTGCATGCCAATGCAAGGGGTGCCGTAATTGCTGCGAGCAACCCCCCCACCCCCCACCCCCACCTCCACTCGGTAGCGATCGCTCTATTCCTGATCCGTGATTGATTATTGACATTCGATTTTCGTTTAATGTGATTCGTATTTGAGAAAACTAGCTTTGTTCTCACACCCAATGTGACCCGCGCAAACGCGTCCAAATCCCAGACGACGCCAGCACAGAGCCGTATTTGATTGAAATGTTCAATCAATGTCCGTAAACACATGCCATAAATGATAAACTCGTTCATAACTCGTGTCGACGGTTCGATTCCATTCCACCTAACTAGCGAAGCACGGGCATTAAGTTAGTGGACACCCGAAAATAAATCCCATATCGTAAGCGACGGCCAAGTCCACGTCTGGCGTCAATATTCAACACATGGCGTCAGGATATAAACTATACGTCTTAATTAAAAACGAAATCGTGTCACGAAAACATTTCATAGTATTAAAAACAGATTTTCAATGAGATTCGAGTGATACGAGATCGTGGAAATTGTTAGTCTTATATTTATCTTTGAAAACCAGAAAAATATTGGATACATTAATAATTGCTGGACTTGAGGGGTTGGTGAACGCGGGGGAGGTTTTCGTAACGTTTACGGTGGCTACGGGAAAAATATGATTTTGACCGGGGATTTATTTGCCGAGTGGAATCCGTTTAGATAATGAGTCGTAATTATTGTAATCGCAACGGGTTGAGTTTACGTTTAACAAGTATTAATATCGATGTACCGAAAACCCGGGATGCGGGAATACAGGAGGGTCATGGCGGCGGGGATGGCGGTGACGAGGAGCCGTCGGGTCATGCTCTGGAGGCAAGTGCAAACGAACGACAAATGGCCAGCGACGCGAAGTTGTTGTCGGAGTCGTCACAGTGGGACGAGGCGAGCGAGCCGGGCGACGAGCCGCGAAAATTGCACGAGCAACTGAAATTCTCGGAGATACCATCGCCAGTAAATAAATCTTCGGTGGAAATTTCGACAGACTCGGTCTGTCGATCAAATAGTAACATGCTGGTAAGACTAAAGACAGCGACGTTTCAGACTGTCCCCCCTCCCACAATCAGCCAGCACAACAACCATTTACTCATTTCACTGATGTACCATCTTTACAGGACACCCGGACTCATGTCGTCGTTGAACTGTACGACACCGAGAGATCCTACGTTGAATCGCTGCAAATTCTCGTTACAGTAAGCTACTCACATTAAATACAGGGTGGGGCAGAGCAACTTACTTATTTTAAAATCCAATCAAAGTAATACAGATACACATCTGATTCTTCAAGAAATATCTAGTTTAACATAATAGGTTTGTTCGCGGATACCATACTGAACCGATAACGAATCACTTCAAGTAGATTTAGGATAATCGCCAAGCCCATACACGCTTAAGAACTGATTAAGGGTCATTTTTCCGTGAACGAGTTTAAAAATGTTCGGAAGTAAGACGAGTATTGACGAGAACCCACGAAAATTGTTAATTGAATTGAACGTTGACACGAGTCAACTTTAGTTGACCGATCAAAAGTTGAATGAAAATCCTAGTGTGATGACTCGTTTAAACTTTTTTTTGATCCACTAAAAAGTTGATCACGGTTCTCACACGAGGTTCTTCACTCAACTTTTTTTGATCAACTAAAATCGGGCACCTAAAGTTGACTAGCCACGATTTATAAATTGTAATTGATTCAGAATAGGTTCTACCGATTCTCGGGATTTTTTACGACGTTCGATTTTCTTACTCATGCACAGTTTGATAAATCGTGAATGGTTCAAAATCCAGTTTCGCTGTCATGCTGCGTTCACACGAGTCAACTTTAGTTGCCCAGTTTTAGTTGAATGAAGAACCTCGTGTGAGAACTATGATCAACTTTTTAGTGGATCAAAAAAAGTTTGAAGGAGTCATCACACTAGGTTTTTCATTCCATTTTTGATCGATCAACTAAAGTTGACTCGTGTGAACGCAGCATGACAGCGAAACTGGATTTTGAACCATCCACGATTTATCAAACTGTGCATGAGTAAGAAAATCGAACTTTTTGTCCTAAAAAATCTCGAGAATCGCTAGAACCTATTCTGAATCAATTACGATTTATAAATCGTGGCTAGTCAACTTTAGGTGCCCGATTTTAGTTGATCAAAAAAAGTTGAGTGAAGAACCTCGTGTGAAAACCGTGATCAACTTTTAAGTGGATCAAAAAAAGTTTAAACGAGTCATCTCACTAGGATTTTCATTCAACTTTTGATCGGTCAACTAAAGTTGACTCGTGTGAAAGAGGCATCAACGTTTGTCAACGTTCAATTCAATTAACAATTTTCGTTAGCAAAACTGGATTTTGAATTAGCCACAATTTAGCAAACTGCGGATGAGTAAGAGAATCGAATTTTTCATTCTAACAAAATCTGAGCATGGCTAGAACCAATTATGAATCAGTAACGAACGCGTTTCGTGTGAACCGCGAATATCGGATCGTGACTCGGCTCATAAACTTGCATGCGCTTGGCGATGATCTTAAAATGATCTTGAACTGATTCGTTATCGGTTCAGTATGGTATCCGCGAACGAACCTATTAAGTTTATCTTAAGACAGTTTTAAATACGATATCAGGTAGATAACATCCGGCTTATTGTCAATACAATGCATTAATCTACTTCTGAGGTTTCGTTCAACTCTTTCCAGCATATCGACGGATATGTTGGCTATAGTTTGACAAATGTTCTTAATGTGATCCAGAGTCTTGGGATAAGATTTAGCTGATCATGATGACCTGATCAGATCACTCAAGGAGATGAGACGCCCTGGGAAATGTTGTGGGGGCTGTGGCATTGTACTGCTGGAACCACACATGTCCTTTGATAAAACTTTATGACCTACTCTTGGGACTGTGTTTATCCCCACCCTCCTCCGAGGAACCGTCGCTCCAAATTCAAATAAGCAAGTTGCTCAGCCCCACCCTGTACATTGGTCAGTCATACCGTTTATACCATTGAATTCCAGAAATATTTAGAACCGCTGAAGAGTCCCGAATGTGTCGGCCTACTCGAGCCGTGCGTTGTCGATGAAATTTTCGATCAAGTCCCAGCCCTACTCTCACACCATGAATTATTTCTCGAGGAGCTCCGCAAACGTCTAGAACATTGGGATGTCAAGCAGAAGATTGGGGATATTTTCATCGATGTGGTAAGTGATCAATGGCAATGGCTTCAAATACCCATTTTGTCACCCCCCCCCTTTTTTTTTCTAATAGTTCATCAAACCTGCGGTGGTTGACACATATACGACGTTTGTGAACAACTGGAAGAAAGCAAAGGAACTGATCAAAAGTACTGCACAAGCCAAACCGGCATTCGCCAAGTTTTTAGAAGTATACTCTCGAATCGTTCGCTTCGATTGGTTTATAACGTATTCAATTGTTTTCTAGTCGATGGCGAGAGAAAATAAGGGCAAGTTTGCGCTGGACTCGTTGCTGATCAAACCAATCCAGAAGTTTCCCAAGTACGAAATGTTGATTCAACGACTGCTAAAACATACGGACGTCGCCCATCCCGATCACCAACTGTTGCTGGAGGCGCAACATCAAATCCATGAGCTGCTACTGAAGATCAACTGCACGGAACGGGAATCGACCGAGTTCGAGCAGCAGCAACAAAATTTGAAAGAACTCGAGTGTCTGGTCGAAGGTCTCATGAATCTAGTCGTTTCTGATCGTCAGTACTTACGACATGACCTCGTTACCATGATCACGGCTCAAGGAACTCGAAAGGATCGCGCTCTATTTCTATTCTCAGACCTACTAGTTATCACCAGCATAAAACGACGAAGTGGAACTGTGAAAAAACCATCCACGTAAGAATTTCAAAAAAATTCATTTGGACCACCCTAGCGGATCCGATTACACTGTACATACTCAAATCTCACCGTATAAACGGGAAAATTACACGGTGGTAACACTGGAGTACCGCGGTATAATTTAGTGTAATTTCAGTGTAGATCAGTGCACTTTGAATATCCGTGTGTTACACCGTGTCTACACTCAAAGCACACTGTAAGTGTTATGAAATTGGGAAATTTATCACTTATTAGTAATAAATTACACCGTATTTACGAGTATTTTTCGTTTATATCACTCATCATTCAGTGGAAATTTGGTGTTTATACGGGGTAAATTGAATATTGATATATCGTGTTTGTTGAGTGTGATTTCAGTATACACTTGGTGTAATCTGCATTTACACTGATTTTACACCGTGTAAACGGGTCCGCTAGAGTACGATTCGACGATTATAGTCTGGATATTTTATATTAGACCTCAAAAGAAGTTAGTTAAGTTTTAGTTGGACCTAATTTTAATGGTATTAACTGCCCAAAGGCAGCCAATAACCATACAAATAATTGAATTTGAATTTAGATCAACAATACTTAATAGATTCGTGTACCAATCCCGAATTAGTTGGGAACTATTTTTGGATGTTTTACGTTGCTTTAACATTTAAAGCCATATTACGACTGTCTAAACCAGTGGTTCTTAACCTGGGTTCGATCGAACCCCAGGGGTTCGGCGAAGGTCAAGAAACACACCCGACTAATATATGGAGATATAGGGGTATCAGGCGTTTTGATCCCCGGACAAAATATCCCCATGACAAAAATATTTGATGCAACAAATCCGCAAAGACTGTATTAAATTGACCCCCATGTGTTCGTGTTAAATCCGCAACAACTGTGTTAATTAATGCTAAAGGGGTCCAGGGGGTCCCCTTGGCGGGGGTTTGGAAAGCCCCCAACAAAAGAAATTATAGTCATTGTTCGTTTGCCCGATTTTCATTCATTGACTGAATGTGCACTTCTTGACACCGCGAAGTTTTACACAAAACTTAATATTTTAACATCAAAATTATGCGGGAAAAATACGATTTGCAGTTATTCTATGAAGACTTTTTGTGTGAGAATATTTTGTCAAGGGGATATTTTGTCGTGGGGGATATTTTTTCCGGGGATCAAAACGCATGGAACCGATATAGGTCTCATACCTAAGTATGAAAATAATTCTTATTCCCTTCTTTAAGTTTGAAAATATTTTAATTTTATAATTAAGAAGGGTTCGTTGAATGTGCTTATGAAACTGGTGGGGGTTAGTACCTCCATTAAGGTTAAGAACCACTGGGTTAAACATTTGATCGTAATACATATTTTGCTTTTACGTTACGTTTAAATGTATACTATTCCAATAATTACTTATAATTTTTGGACCATTTCACCCAAGTTTAACCAAGCGAAAGCGGATAGAACGTGGTTTACCCGGATAAAGCTCGAACCGTATACAATTTCAAATATATTTTGAACGTTACTCATGTTTCTAGGGTATAACGGAGTTTACCCAGGTAAACTTAGGTTTAATCATTTATCTAACTTTACCTATGGACTATAATCGAAATCCAGTTTATTTCGAGCTTAGTTATCGAACTACTCTTGCAGTGAATCATAGGGTTTGTTCGCGGATCCGATACTGAACCGATAACAAATCAATCCAAGTGGATTTAGGATAATCGCCAAACGCATACACACTTATGAACTGATTAAGGGTTATTTTCCCGTGACCGAGTTTGAAAATGTTCGGAAGTTAACCAAGCGAAAGCGGATAGAACGTGGTTTACCCGGGTAAAGCTCGAACCGTGTACAATTTCAAATATATTTTGAACTTGTTTCTAGGGTATAACGGAGTTTACCCAGGTAAACTTAGGTTTAATCATTTATCTAACTTTATCTATGAACTATAATCGAAATCCAGTTTATTTCGAGCTTAGTTATCGAACTACTCTTGCAGTGAATCATAGGGTTTGTTCGCGGATCCAATACTGAACCGATAACGAATCAATCCAAATGGATTTAGGATAATCGCCAAACGCATACACACTTATGAACTGATTAAGGGTTATTTTCCCGTGAACGAGTTTGAAAATGTTCGGAAGTAAGACGAGGATTAACGAGAACCCACGAAAATGGTTAATTGAATTTAAAGTGGAAATAAAAAAAAAAGAAACGGGATTTTGGATCTAGCGATTCTCGAGTTTTTTTTTAAGACGAAAAATTTGATTCTCTTATTCATGCGTAGTTTGATAATATGTGGCTTGTTTTTCTATCCTTTGCTCTTAACGTTAAATTCAATCAATAATTTTCGTGGGTTCTCGTTAATCCTCGTCTTACTTCCGGACATTTTCAAACTCTTTCACGTGAAAATAACCCTTAATCAATTCTTAAGCGTGTATGCGTTTGGCGATTATCCTATAAATCCACTTGGAGTGATTCGTTATCGGTTCAGTATCAGATCCGCGAACAAACCTATAATAAGTAGGTGAACTAATTAAATAATTTCCTTAGAATTTGCCCAGCTAGCGTAACCAATTCTTTGGAAACCCACAAATATAAACTACTGATGCGACTGCCCCTGGATGATTTGGAAATTATCAAACGTAAGATTGGTTCTTGCAATTTTTTTTTTTTTTTTTAATAAAAATTGTATTAATATTTAGCGAAAGATGACAGTGTGCGTAGAATGATGAATGAAATCGAAAACATATCGGAAGATCTAACAGTTCTGAATCAAATCAATCATCTGATTGGGTCTCTGCATTGTCCACACGAGCAACTCGAGGATATTGTTCGTGATATGGTCAGTGCAACAAATCGTCAATTAACAGAACGTCAAAATTCTGGATCTCAAATCTCCTATTTAGAGCTTAGTTTGAACACAGCGTAAGCGATCGGGTCGATTGGAAAATAAGGTTTAGATTGAAATTGGTTGTGTTTTAGGAATGGGATTGAAATCATTTCAATTTTGTTTCCAAAAAACGAAAATCGAACCAGCTGGGAGGATTGTTTCAACGAGGCGAAACAGAAGCTGGCTTTGTCTCCAAATCGACGGTCACTGCCCGAGTTTATGTCGGCGGTTCCGATTCGAAAAACCCGCTCGGGATTACAGTTCACGTGTGCAGCGCCGACATTAACAACGACCGCACTGTCCGCTGGAGGGATTCCAGGAAGTTCCGGCGGGAACTCAGTGCGGAGGGATACGCAATGCCAGAATGTGTGGGTGTGCAACAGTGATGGTTATGTGGGACAGGTTTGCGTTTTGAGTCTGTATCCCGAGCCAACGGTTGTCTCCTGTAACAGTGTGTGTAACGCACGGATTCTGTGCATGGCCTCGATCCCCGCGTTTGATACGAATTCAAGTCAGAAAAGTAAATCGGCGCATGCGTCTGCACATAATATGTCATACACAAATTGTAAAATGAGATATGGATTTTCGATGAGAGATAGTTCCGAGCAGGGGTCAGACAGTAAAATGCATCTGGATAGTAGCTCATCGAGCGAGTCGGAAAACGACGAGGTTGACGTAGACGAGTCGAGTTTCAACTCAGCGCCGCCTACCGGCGACAGCCACGACTTTTCAGAAAATGCACAGCCCACCATGTGGCTGGGAACAGAAGACGGTTGCATACACATGTACAACTCGAGTGACAACATCAGAATCAAAAAAAATAAAATCAAAATTCAACATAGTGCATCAGTACAGTGCATCATGTATGTATTAACATCCATTCGCGGATCTGATACTGAACCGATAACGAATCACTCCAAGTGGATTTAGGATAACCGCCAAAAGCATACACGCTTATGAACTGATTAAGGGTTATTTTCCCGTGAACGAGTTTGAAAATGTTCGGAAGTAAGACGAGGATTAACGAGAACCCACGAAAATTGTTAATTGAATTTAACGTTGAGAGCAAAGGAAAGAAAATCTAGCCACATTTTATCAAACTGCGCATGACTAAGAGAATCAAATTTTTCGTCTTAAAAAAACCCGAGAATCGCTAGACCAAAGTCCTGTTTCTCTATCCTTTTCTTTCAACGTTAAATTCAATTAACAATTTTCGTGGGTTCTTGTTAATCCTCGTCTTACTTCCGAACATTTTCAAACTCCTTCACGGGAAAATAACCCTTAATCCGTTCATAAGCGTGTATGCGTTTGGCGATTATCCTAAATCCATTTGGATTGATTCGTTATCGGTTCAGTATCAGATCCGCGAACAAACCTAATTACATTTCCAACAAATTGATTGATTCCTTTTTTCAGATACTTAGACAACCGTGTGTTTGTGTCTTTAGCTAATGGGGATGTTACAATTTACACGCGAGATAGTTGTAAGTTTAATATACGTTTAGTTTTTAGCCGATAAAAACACGAAAATGATTTCAGTGGGAGTTTGGAACACGATTGAGCCATGCATCATTTCAGTGGGGACGGCTTCGATGCCAGTCGTTCGAATGCTTCCCAATTCTGGAAAGCTTTGGTGCGGTTGTCCTAACACCATAAAAATTTTAAACATCACCACTTTGCAGGTAACCCAATGTTTTTCTTTAAATACATACAGAACTAGTACAGTCACAATAGTTAATGGAACTGTTAATGCTGATTAGTGAAAAAAAAATTTTGTTGCTTACTATCGGGTAGATGTACCGTTTGTGGCTGTTTTGAGAATAAGTAAATATTAAAATTTAGTTATTACTATAGTGTTATGAAGTAATATTAATGAGACATATCGAGATTTTGGCAACGTTGTAAAATGTTTCCTCTACTCGTTAAAAGTATAGTTTACGAAGTAATTAAAAAATTGAACGCGTATTGTACTTCAGTAATTTTCATTATTTCTAATAAAAACCTGTAAAAGACTCTGGTAAGTAAATTGTTGATACTTGTTGAAAATCATAATATTCTTTAAATGTTTATATTATATACTACTTTAATAACTTAATAGTAAGTAAAACAAAAAAAATTTACCGATAAAAACTTAAAATATGAATAAAATAACCCATGACCACTAACTGGAACAGCAAAAATATACAAGTGCCACTTTTGGTCATGCTATGGCCACAAATGGTGCATACGTTATCCAGTTTTGGCCATAGTACTTATTGATTGAATATGGTCGATTATTCAGACGTATTTTACTCAGTAATTATTGTTAACATTATAGACAAAGAAATTAATCGTTGAACTAAAAACAATTTTTATGTTTTATAAGTTAAAATGCCGTCGAGAATTAAAAAAAAGACCGGGGAGAAAATTTCTAAATTAAAGGATTTTCAATCATCTCCTGTTGTTATTGAAGTAATCAAACCTGATGCTATTTCTACTGTTAGCACAGAAAATGTATTTAATTATATACTCTAACCATACGTCGAAAGATATGGACGAAATTATTGTGTGGCCTAAAAATCAACGGGTTTCAAAGTGAAAATGCGCAGCTGAACATTTATCTTCAATAATAACAGCTTATAAATGGATAAAAATCATGGAAATTAAAGAAATAAAAAAAGCGATAAAGAAGAAGAAAAAACCTAAGATAATTGAAAGAGAAGAGAGAATTCAAGAAAAGAAAACAATAAAACAAGAAAAATTGGAGGAAAAAAGCTAAAAAAACAATTAGCTGACAAAAACCTGCTAAACCGCGAAAAAAAAAACTCTAAAAAATAACTAAATGTTCCTCATTTCTAATGTTATTATATTTTGTTAAATTAACTTAAAAATAAATTGATATTTTATTAATTAATTGTGTGTTAATATTAATAATATTCTCTCTAATAAAAATATAATTTACTATGGCCACTACTGCTGAAATAGAAGTTTCGATTAACTATTATTAATTTTTATGAATTAAAGTAAAGTTCAACGGTTTGAAATTTGCATAATTCGATTATTGACACACTTATAATATTATTAATTCATATTTCGTTATGCTATACTTCATTTAAATTACTTTAATTTTTCATAAAAGATACAAAATTGCTTAAAGTGGCCACAAACGGTACATCTACCGTACATCTACGCCATATTTAGAACATAAAAAGCAAAATTTAGATTCCTCTCATAGGAAATAATAAATGTCAGCGGTGCAAGCAAGAGCGTAATACTCTAGCGCAATGGTGCGCAAACTATTTTTATTTGCGACCCCCAATTTTTTTAAAAAAATTTGTCGCGTCCCATGAGCGGTTCTCGGTAACTATTTTCAATTGAATTTTTATGTTAGCTGGCTAAATATATATTTTTAGCTATATTTTTTATTTTCATCTTAAGTAAAAGCGACCCTGTTTAATTTTCTTGCGACCCTTTTGGGGGTCGCGACCCACGGTTTGCGCATCACTTACACTGAAATTCCATGATTTTCTATAAAGTGCATGGTACCTGCCTCGGTGTGATCCAGTGTAATTTCAGTGTAGATACGGAACCGTGTGTTACACCATGAATAAACTGAAATCCCACGTTAAGTTTAAAAAGCAGCTGTTACACCGTGTATACACTATAATCACACTGTTAGTTTTGTGAGTTAGGGAAATACACCGTCTTTATCATAAATTGGTAAGAAATTACACCGTATTAATTAGTATTTATCGTTTGTATCTCTCATTCAGTGGAAATTCGGTGTTAATACAGAGTGAATCCGGGGTTGATGCACCAGTGTAAAACAAAGTGAACTATAGGTACAATTTTCCCAAATCCACTGTGTTGTTCGAGTGTGATTTCAGTGTATATTTGGTGTATTACCACTGAGTTTACACCGTAATGCGCCGTGGGCAACGGATTCGCTAGAATTCACTAGGTAAATTAGTGAACGACATCGAAAATTATTACGTACATATGTGTGGGTATCGTTGAACACTGAAATGGTACCTGGGCAGTGCATAAGTGACCAACATGGAAAAGAAATATAGATAATACTAACTACCAAAACTACTATGGTCATTAGCGATCGTCGAAGCCGAAAACCTATGAAAAAAATCTTGGGCTAGACAAAAGTTTAATTGCATCAATCGATTTTTATTTTTATCACTATGGGGTCATTCAATTATTACGTAAACACCGAAGGGGGGGGGTCTTTTATTTGATTATTTTGATGATATATGGGCTGGGGAGGGGTTCTAGATGATGATTACGTCAGCAATATATATTAATTATTTGTTTGTTTTTTGGCAAAATTTAGTAGATTCTAATTCAAATAAAAATGGTTACCCTAATAATTGTCAATGCTTGATAGTGAAGAGTATATACAAGGATTCCCCCAAACAATTGATATTAAAACATACATACATGTTTACCAGTGGCGTGCGGTGACTTTTGAAACATGGCATGCGGTTAGAAGTGGGGGGGGGGTTTATAAGAACCACATTTTTAAAATTTATTTTTTTATTTGATAAACGTGGTGTTATAAGTATTTTTTTAAATTAGTCTTATTCGACGCTCCTTCTTACAAAAATAATCAACAACCGCATCATATAATGTATTTAAAAACCACGAAAATAGTTCTTATCTTAAAGAACAGAACATTTGTATGGCCTTTGGGTCAATAATTCAAAATAACTCACGAAAAGTATCAGTAACAATTAAATTCACTGTTAAGATTCAAAACGGAAAACGCATCTGCTGGCTGTTAATTGCCTATTTGAAATGCCGAGAGAGATAGTATTCGACCGTACTAGTGCGCATGCGTGACCAATTCGAAGCAAAGAATCGCATGCTACTGTCGCCAACGCATTCATTCGGCTTTTGCCGTTCATTTTACTTGGTAAAATATGCCAATTTTATGAGTGATACCTTTCATTATTACGTAAATTAAAAAATTTATTAATGATAAAAATATATCATTTTTAGAATGATTTTACAAATGCAATTACGTAAATTAAAAACTAAATGAATAAATCATAAAAAATAATTCAATTTTTAAAATCGTCTTACAATCCATAGGCATGCGCCGCATCTACAGCATGTATGGACCGCACGCCTCTGATGTTTACGTAAGCATAGGGCGGGGGGTAGGGTTGCGCTGACTCGAGGGAGGGAGGGAGGTGTTAAAAATCACTAAAATTATGATTACGTAATACTTGAACAACCCTTATGTTGTATCACTTATGTTTAAACTCTGAACACCCCCGTATAATGAAATTGGTACCTAATCCGCAGAAACCTATTGAGATCAAAGGTACCGGCACCACATGCAACTTCTGTATCTATATTAGTTGTTCTTAAATTTGTATCAATTTTTCAACCCTCGTTCCATTAAAGCTGTGAAAATGTTGTCAATGCTTTTTTTTTTGCAGGTTGAACACAGCTTTGTGTTGAGCAATGATTCTAGCAAACAGTTGGCGTGTATGACATTATCAGGATTGGGAGTTTGGCTATCGATGCACAATTCGGCGGTGGTCAAATGCTATCATGCTGTCAGCTATGAACTTCTTTGCGAAGTTAATGTCACACCCACGGTCAATAAGATGCTATCAAGTGAGTTCACCTTCATTTTTAAGCGCCATATTAATCTTAAGTTAAATAATTATTATAGTACTGGTCCTCTTGGCAATTGCAACATTTCAGTAACTAGATGACCGAGCTTTGGTCATTTAAATTTTTAGATCATATACTTGAATCTATTGTTCATATAACGGCTAAATATTTTGATTTGAGCATATGCAATAATCTTATCAAATTACTTTCTCTTTAAACTTTTTTCGGTAACGATTGTTACTATGTGCAACTTCCCATGCAGATCACGTTTATTCAAAGCATTCAGTAACGATGTTGATGGATAGGCATCCACTTATTCATCACTGTATAAGAACACTACCCCGTAATAAGAAACATGAAAATACGGTAAAAACGAATTTTCTTTGAAATGAGACCAAATTAGATTAATTCTTTACCTTTGAAATACCCCATCTTGTGAAAATAGGGTTGCAACCCTATGCAACTAGCGACAAAATAACGGAATCAAACTCAAAAAAGATGCTGGTGCAGATTTCATATGGAAATTCGGTGAGGCCCTTTCATCGAAATTAGAACATGATCAAGTTATTTTAACCAAAATTTTCCCGGGTAAGCAGGGGTAAACTCTAAAATATATTTGAAAGTGTACACATTGGACTTTACTCGGGCAAACCACATTTTATTGGCTTTCCCTCCGTTCCGTTAAAATTGGGTGTACTAAAGATGACAGGGCTACTTGAACTATTACTACTACCTTTGTACAGAGAGAAGACTGAGAGAACCAGATCGCATAAATACACGTGCTGCCATCTACTCCGACTAGGAGTATTTGGAACTATTCCTTAGTCAGTTTGTGTTTCTTTCTCCACCGTTCTACACTCGGAACGTCTGTCATAGAGAAGGTTCTCTCTGTCGAAACATACTCGAAACGCTTTTCTTCTCTCTCATGAGCATAGGATAAGTCGTATGTTTCGACAGAGAGAACCTTCTCTATGGCAGACGTTCCGAGTATAGAACGGTGGAGAAAGGAACACAAACTGACTAAGGAATAGTTCCAAACACCTTTAGTCGGAGTAGATGGCAGCACGTGTATTCATGCAATCTGGCTCTCTCAGTCTTCTCTCTGTATTGTACTATGGAGTATTGTACTTTCCTAGTCTCAATATTGGAGATATTGTAATTTTCCAGGCGCCAAAATTTGACAACGGATACTTATAGATCTTGCTATAGTAAAACAAAAAATAAAAGTACAACTTTCCGAATTTTTCTTTAGTTTTCGAGAACAATTTGAGTTTAGTAGCACGGCTCCAATGTTATTTTTTATGGGAGTTAAATTTTGTGAATGCGGCCATTTTTGGAACTACGAAGTTTTGACAACCACCTATTGGCGCTGTGGTTAGAGCAATTACTCTCTCCGCTTCATGCGTCAAGTGGTTCTGGGTTCGATCCCTGATGAATCCTAGACTTAAGATCCTAGACCTAAGCCAAAATTGACCAACAGAAATTCTTTGTGCTTTTACAGTCGTGATATGACTTTAGATGTAAAAGCGACTTAAAACACTCAAAAAAAAAGTTTTGACAAGTGCTCGCAACTATTTTGGAAGTAGAGCTCGGGGGTGTAGCCACAGGTAAAATTTTTGGGGCAGAGCCCCCAAAATAAAACTATCCCAACTTATCAAGGCCGACCAATTGGCCAAAAATGGCGCCTAATCAGACCTCATAGGACCTGAACCTTTTTGTGGAATCACAAAAAGTAGAATCAAAAACGCTTTTCTGGCTTGGGGGACCAAAACCTAGGCCTCGCACTGGAGGAAGGCTCCTAACAAGCCTCTATACGGGCCACTGTACCCTGAATTGCCATCTTCACAAGATCGGTAAAGCCGACACTAACAAATGTCGTCTCTGCTGGAAAGCGGCAGAAACGGCGAAACACATTGTGTGCTCATGTGAGGCAGCTTTCAAAAGAAGACTGCAGCATTTCGAAAAGACGGACATAACGCCTGGCGAGATAGCAATGGCAGCCCCTAGGCAGGTGCTGGCTTTCTTTAAAAACCTGGAGCTCCCCTAGTGAACACTGAGAGTCACATCACAATAGACCTCTTTGGTCGCAGTAATAAAAGGAAGAAATATCCTGGAACCCGCAAAACAGAAAAAAAAAATCCCTAATTATTTTATTAACCAAAGGGTCTAGCCCAATAGCCATAAGCAAAGTGCCCCAGGCGGTTTCTGAAAAATGCTCCCGTGTGCTGATTCTTCTTCATGAAAAACTTATCGTCGCACAATTTTAACCCACTACCCCCACTTGTATTGGAGTTACGGGGGAAACTACCCCCGACGTTAAAATTTTTTTTCTAGAAAACTATTAAAGATTTTTTCATGAAATTAAAACTGTACGTAAATATCGATAAAACGCATAATATATATTTTTTTCAGAATTTTTGTAAATCTATAAATGATGAGAAATATTCTGTTTATTTTTTGAGGGTGGTTTTTTACATCAACCCTTAAAGTGACACCTTTTTTTTAAAAATGCAATAAGTGCATTTATTATCTATCTTTCATTTAAAAAAAGTCGCTTTAAAAAATTAGTTGTCGCTCACCACCAAAATGAGGTCATCCAGGGACAGGTTTGTAATAGACAGTGCATTTCGTAAATGCATTTATTGCTTGTATATATGCCATAATATGGTTTTCGGCAAGAAAAAAAGTCCTGAGAAAGAAATTAATTTTTGAAATTTTTTAATAGGCCTATTAACAATACAGTGCAGGGATCTTGTATGGTTCATTTTCGAGTTATTTTGAGCGAGATCTATATAAATCCGGCGTCAAATCTTGGCGCCCGGGAAATAACAAACTTGCCTCAATATTTAACTAGATTTTTGGTCATATATAACTACCGGGCACATTTATCAATAGTTTAATTTGATTTTTGATTAGCAGGTTGCGATGATATAATTCGGCAGCATAAAGCAGCGTGTCTTCGAGTAACAGCCCTTTTGGCTAGCAAAGAGTTGTTGTGGATTGGAACTTCAGCTGGTGTGTTATTGACATTGTTAATACCACATGTAACACCGACAACCGACCGAATCACGAGCCAGTTAAACGTGACAGGTGTGTTGAACGATGAATACCAATTGAAGCGTGGTGTTAAATTATTTTTAATTTTCTAGGTTTATCTCATGGACATACGGGCCAAGTGCGATTTTTGACGTTTGTCGAGGACGCGTTCAACATGAATAAGCTGGTGCAGAAGGGGTTGCATCATAAATATGCCAATCAAAACTCGAAGGACCAGAATCGGGTGTTGATTATATCGGGTGGAGACGGTTACGAAGATTTTCGCAACGCTAGCGTCTCGGAGATGGCCGGCCGGGAAGATTCAACGAACCATCTACTACTTTGGCATCTTTAGTCAGTTGCATTGAATTTGTTTTTATCTCAAAGACTCGAAGTGTTTGAAACAAATATTTTTTTATCTCTCTATTGACATTTTTATTAAATATCATCATATCAATTTAAACCAAAACGAAATATCATTTTCGTAACAGCTTTTAATTGAGCATTTAGTCATTTACTAAAAAAAAAAAAAAACGTACTCGTGCCATAACTACTATGAAAAAAAAATTTTTTTCGAAAGTGTTTGATCATTATTTTAAGACTTTTTATATTCATGGCAAATTTTTTTCAAATATCTACTTAAAACATTTAATGTTAATGTCATTGATTAAATTGTCATGGGAAATATTTCTTTGAATTGTCTGATATTCAAACTCTAGTAAAATGTCTATTATTAGTTTAACCGCATAACTAATGCGTTAATATGATTAACATTGGAAAAAGTTCAAGAATAATTTTGGTAGCAATATGTCGAAGCCAAGTTGAGATATCAGTCCAAGGGGGTGCTCACTTTCAAGGTTATTCCTTTGCTCTGACGTCACTTTTTTGCCATTAGCAGAAAACCAGGTTAGGGCACGTTCCCCCCGCACTGCAGCCTAAGGCTTATTATACTCCTGTTCTGCTCATTCATCCCTGCTATGCAAGGCTCCTTGCTTATTCCAGGTTCAGCATTCTGCCCAGCAGAAGCAGTCCTTGTACTAAGCTCGCGCGATTTGAGCCTGTTTGGACGTCATCTATCCCATACAGGTGTCGCCACTTTGTGAGGGCTTTGCAGTCAAAAATGACATGGCTCGCGTTTTCCTCCCCATCCCCACACAATCTGCAATTGAGGTCTCGTTGAGACACCCCAATAGTCTGCAGATGCTTCCTCAGTCCACAGTGTCCGGTTATCAGTCTTGTTATTGTTCTGAGTTGGTTCCTTCCCAGCCGTAAAACTTCAGCTGTGAGCGAGGGGCAGATTCTCCCCATCATTCTCTTGCTGTGCCTCTGGCCAGGAATTTCTTGACGTCACTGGTTTGTTGTTTCTGACAGAAGCCAGTAGAGGCGTTAGCAGCCATTAGCTATCTGCTATCGTTGGTTCTTATCGTTACTATCGTTCTTATGATTTTAATTGAATAGTGATGATATATCAAAACACTGGTTTGTTGACTGACGCGGGAATTCAAAATATTTAGTAAGGTATAGATTCTAGGAGAAATATATCTTCATTATTCAATTAAAATAAAATAACAAAGAAAAATCAAATTAACATTTATTATGTTCATAAAAATTAACTATTGGCATAATAAAAGTTTAAATTTTTTGTTAAAAGGAAACTAAATAAAGAGCATATTTTATTAAATACAGTAGTACTAACCAAATTCAGTCACCAACTAATGGCCTTTAACGCCTCTACTGGCTGCTGTCAGAATCAACAAACCAGTGACGTTATTTTCAAACAAACGCCGCCTAGTCAAGTGAGCATACCTTATGTATCTAATAACCTTGATATCAGTCAAGTCCTAGCTGCTAAATCAGATAGTGACAATTGGTTAAAAATCCATAAACAAAGCTTTAAAATACATTCAAAAATTGCGTGAAAATTATTTTTTGAATCTCCAAACTACAAAAAGGCATATTGTTAGCAATGGGAGTAGAGATGCCGACTAATCTCACGGAAATTTTTTTTTATTTACTGCGGGAATATGAGAAAGGTCCATACAGCTCCATAGCAGTGGCGAGCGGTGTATACATGCTGTAGATGTGCGGCGCATGCCTTGGGATTGTAAGACAATTTAAAAAATTAAAATTTTTTTTTATGATTTATTCATTTTTAATTTACGTGTATTTGCATGTATTGTAAAATGATATATTTTTATCATTTTTACATTTTTTAATTTATGGTATACGCTCATAAAATTGGCATAGACTACCAGATCAAATGAACGGCAAAAGCCGAAATAATGCGCAGCGACCGTTTGCTTCGAATTGGTCGCGCATGCGCACTAGTACGTGTGAGTACTATCTCTTTCGGCGTTTCACATTGCCGATTGACGGTTTGCTGATGCATTTGGAGTTTTGAATCTACACAATGAATTTACTTGCTTCTCCTTGTTACTGATACTGCTCGTGACTTATTTTGATTTATTTGAGCCAAATGTTCGTTCTTTTGGATAAGAACTATTTTCGTGGTTTTTTAAATACATTATATGATGCGGTTGTTGATGATTTTTGTAAGAAGGAGCGTCGATTAAGGCTAATTTTTACAAAATAAATATTTTAATACCATGTTTAACAAATAAAAAAAAATGTTTCAAAAGTCACCGCACGCCACTGCTCCATAGCTATTTTAGTATTTGCGGTCGAGGAACTGGGGGTAAAATGTAATGTTTGGGGGTAATAAGGTTTTTTTTTACCACGGCTATTTTATAAGCGTGTTAGTATGACCGAAGACTGTATTTAAATTGTTCTTACATCAAAAAGCCCCAAGTTTTAAGTTATTGTATCAAACATGAAGCAAAATCATATTTTCAAAATCTGTAGGGGAAAGTTTTCAATTAACGTCGTTTAATTAGAATCTAGACGGATGTATATGTAAAAGGGTTTGCGTTAGAAAAACGTGAATGAGAAAATTTTATTGAAACGGAGTTTCTTTATTGGGTGTAGATCGTAGAGACGATAACGTAACGAAAAAGCGATCATATGGCCTTTCCTCTCTTTCTATCTCTTTATGCTCACTGCTTGCCAACAGTGATTGGTGAAGAGCCAAGTGAACCGAGTGAGAGAAGGAATATAGAAAAGTGAAGAGAGAGAGAGAGAGAAACTGATTCGATTGGCATATATGTCGACTTAACTAATAAAAAATCAAATTGTCTAATTGAAATCCAAATACTTAAACATATTAATTCTTTTACTAAGAAGATTGTTTGAAAATTGTTAGTTTTTCTTTGAAACTAAAGAGCGTTTAGCGAAGCAGGGCGTTTTGGCGCCGCCGTTTTGGTACGGGACGTTTTGGCGCCACTGAAGTTTTAAAAGGGAAACTGGCAGTTGATACAAAAAAAAACACCGCGCATAGTCTTAGGACTCCGGTACAATGGAGCAAAAACCCCCGCGCCAAAACGGCGGCGCCAAAATATCACGTACCGAACGTTTAGAGTTGAAAAAATAAAGTAAAGAACTTCGCTCCTGACAAAGCTCCTCCAGGTGCACTATTTTTTTTATTTCTTCTCGTTTTTTCAAACAACTACCATCACGATCTTCAAAATTTGTCATTTACATTAACCTTAATAGCCTAAGATCCGTCCGCATGATGTTACAAGTATAATGTTGCTTAACCACATAAATATCAAACTAAAGCTTTTTTCTGCGCTTGATATAAGGGTTCCAATTAAAAAGTGCCCGCAAATAAGTGAAAATTGTTGTTAAAGATGGGATACCGTGAGGGGGACTTACGCTGCGATATTTGTCAGACGAGAACAGCAAGTGTTGGCGCTACAAGTTTTATCTCGATTTATTGAGGCACGAAAAGGGTTTAAAAAATGCGTTTTCCTTGTCTGAAAAATATCATCGTGCGCTCTCTCACTGTATCTTTAACTTACAGCATCTTTAACAGCTATTTTCGCATATTTGCGGGCACTTTTAGATTGGCATCCATATATCATCATGCACAGAAAAAAATAATTTGATATATAAATGATGAGGCTACATTATGAGTGGAGCAATCATGCGGCCGGATCTTAGGCTATAAAGAATTTAGAAACATAATGAGTTGAAGATTTTTCCGGTTAAAATATTTTGCATATTTAAATATATGTTAAGTTAACCTAATTGAATTATTCGTGTGCGTTCAACGAACCCATTGTCTCTGTTTATGTACTCTTTGTACAAAATTATTCAATACTGAAATAAATTGCAGTACGTTATATAAATAACGACCAAAAAACCCCCAGTGAAAACGTTTTGTCTATCTATATTCAAATTATAACTTGATCGACTCAAATACAAATTGATTGTAATCTCAGCTGGGCTACGACATATACAAGGTGTCCCACAATATGACCACCCCTATTAACTTCCACCGTGTAAAATTTTGAAAATAATAATTGGAGAGTTTACTATATAAAGTGTACTTTAACGTTATCGCAATGTGTATTTCTGGATTTTCCTGGATGACACTCAACTTACAATAAACAAGCAATAGGTGCTTTTAATAGTAAATTGAATTCGTAGACGATTTTAATAATGTTAGTTTTTTAACAAAAGTTGTCATTTTTGAGTGAATCATTTAAAGAACGCATTGGTGGTGGTTAATAATGGTGACCATAGTGCGATGTCCTGCTGTATGTAACATGTTATATTCCCTTCTATTTAATCATTTGTTAGAAATAAGTAGCAGTATTTAACAATAATTTTCTAGATGCTTCAATTTTCTATGCAACTAAAGTGATTGCCACTTAGTAACTGAACATGTGTCGAGTCCTTTAAGGTAATTATCGTTTAAAATACGTTACTGACAAAATGATTTTGCGATTAAAATTTTTTAACTATCATTCAACCTCTTGTAGGCCAGATCTGGCCTCATTACAAATCGCATTGCTTCAACTATATCATGTCGTTTTGCCAGACTAGTTGCGAGAGGTATTGTTGCATTTTCCAATTCCAGACGCCACACTCTTATTTTAATAAAACTATTTGAAACAAGTAAAGGTACTATAGTTATATATGTAATCTCGCTTTTACAAAGCAAATTATGGCCTATGATGAACGAAATTTCTGAATCTTATCGTTGAACGAGAACTACCTTAAAGGTCGCTTCGATATTCCCATTTTATAGTTGCGGGTTGCCACTCAATGTTATAGAATTGGGAGCCTATTTGACCTATCAGTTCTGAAACAAACCATGAATGACTGTCCTAGAATGGCCCCTGGAAAGCTCTCCCTACTGGAAAAATCTCATAGAATCTCATAAAATTTCATAGAACAAAAAAGGTTTTTTTATGAGATTGTATGATGTTTTATGATATCCTATGAGAAAGAAAAAATTAACAATCAAATATTTTATGGTATTTTTAACCGACTTCAAAAAAAAGAGGAGGTTCTCAATTCGACTGTATTTTTTTTTGTTTGTTACCTCAGCATTTCCGACTGGGTGAAGCGATTTTGATGATTCTTTTTTATTTGAAGGCTGGTGATTCTCGAATGGTCCCATTTTAATTTGAAGGAAATCGTTTATTTCTAAGGGGTTGAAAACTAAGGGATGAAATACTAACTTCTTATTGGATAGCTCGATTTTGAAAATTATTTTTTTATTTAAAAGCCAGTACTTTTCGTGTGGTTCCATTTTAATTTGAAGGAAATCGTTCACTTCTAAGGGGTTGAAAACTAAGGGATGAAATACTAACTTCTTATTGGATAGCTCGATTTTGATAACTATTTTTTTATTTGAAAGCTGGTGCTTTTCGTGTGGTCCCATTTTAATTTGAGGAAAATCTTTCACTTCTAAAGGGTTGAAAACTAAGGGATGAAATATTAACTTCTTATTGGATAGCTCGATTTCGATAATTTTTTTTTTATTTGAAAGCTGTTGCTTTTCGTGGGGTCCAGTTTTAGTTTGAGGGAAATCTTCCACTTCTAAGGGGTTAAAAACTAAGGGATGAAATATTAACTTCTTATTGGATAGCTCGATTATGATAATTTTTTTTTTATTTGTAGAACACAACTTTAAATTAATCTCCCATCCATTAAAAAAAAAAAAACTCCACTCATAAGGGGTTAAAAATTAGAGATGAAATAATATTATAAATTTTTCCTGGCTAACCCGATTTTGATAATTTTGTTTCTATTACGTACAACGTACCTTTAAATTGTTCACATTTTAATTTGAATAAAAAAATCCACCCCTTAAGGATGAAAATAGGGGGTGAAATAGTGACATCTAACCGAATTATGATAATTTTTTTTCTGTTGGAAAGAGTAATCCACTTAGTTTTGTTATTACATTTAAAAGCAAAAAATTTCAACCCTTAAGGGCAAAAAGGGATGATGTAGTAACTTTTAATATTAAACGGCGCTGCCTCATATGAGCAGCGCGTTTGGAAGGTTAACCATTTTCAAGAAAATAAAATCAGTTATCAAACTTCAGATCACTAAAACGCGAGAAATAAATAAATATTATAAAAAAATGAAAAACCGACTTCAAAATATATAAAAAATTTTAAACAAGAAATGCACTAAAAAGTAACAAAATAATGGCGTATCCTTGCAGTATCTACAACTAACAAATTATTAGGATCATACAATGTACAACTATTGTTATTTTTGGAGTTGGTGTCAGGCAAGAAAATAAATATTAATGGTAATTTGTAAAAATTGTAAAAAGGTTTAGTTGGTAATTGGTATTTTGTAGTTTAAAGGTCGCTAGATATTGTTACAGTTAAGGTATTCTCGTTTTTTGCTAAGCACCAATATAGTCGTATTTCCTTGGCTGACACCAACTCCAAAAATAACAACAGTTGTACATTGTATCATCCTAATAATTTGTAAGTTGTAGATACTGCAAGGATACGCCATTATTTTGTTACTTTTTAGTGCATTTCTTGTTTAAGAATTTTTATATATTTTGAAATCGGTTTTTCATTTTTTTATAATAATTATTTATTATAAGTTGTCGTCAACTCATAGAACTCTCATAGATTCTCATAGAATTATTGGTTGTTATCTTTTAAGATATTTTTATGAGCAATCTCGTAATTTAGTAATTACTATGAGATTTTTATGAGAATCTCGTATTTTCGTAGTTTAAATGAGAGTTTTCTTAGGAAAAAAAGGACCACATGGGAGAAACACCAGCTTTTAAATGAAAAAAGAATCTTCAAAAACGGGTAAACTTGAAAAAAATAAATTATTCCTATATATGTGTATTTAATAGTTACCCACGAAAATACTTATAAATTCTTCAAAAATAAAGTCGAAAATATTTTTTGACATTTTATACATGTGTACCTAATTCGCGAAAATTCTCATAACATCTCTAAAAAATAAAGTCGAAAATATTTTATGTGTATTTGATGAGATTTTATTGGTGTTTTTGTCCGGGAAAAATCTCATAGGATCTCATAAAAAAACGTCAAAGATATTTTATGTGTACTTTATGAGATTTTATTAGTGTTTTTGTCCCCAAAACATATTTTTTATGAGATCCTATGGGTATTTTCCCGGACAAAAACACCAATAAAATCTCATAAAATATCTTCGACGGTTTTTTATGAGATCCTATGAGATTTTTCCAGCAGGACTAGCACTAAACGAACTCCAGTTGTGGTTCTGCAAGTGTAGGATCACCATCAATGAGATCAAGTCTGTCCACGTGACATTCACCATAACAAGGGACACCTATCCTCCTCTCTCACTAAATGGGCATGAAATAACCCGGGTTAAGTACCTTGGAATGCACCTGGACAGACGCCTTAAGGAACCTCTAAGTTGCTACAGTAAGATAGCCAGATTTAGTCAAAAATACTTGCAGAGACTGAACGAACACCCCAACTATCAGGCTGTCAACCTCCTGGATAATTCCGGCCACCATCGAGGGTTGAATCGCGTCTCATTTTTGGAGTTACCTTTCAGAGAACCGCTAACTATAATTTGTGGTATTAACACTGAACTGATCGTCAAATAAAAAAGTGGAGGGGGAAAAAAGTGGCAACCCGCTGGTTGCGGGTGCAAATGACAATTGCATATGCTAAAAACTCGATCATAAGCAATATTAAAAACGAAAAGAAGTCATCGTAGAGTAAGGCCTAAGATTTTATTTTTATGATGATTGTCATACTATACTACTGCTCCAGTTTCATAGTGGCCGTTTAAACTTAAGTTCAACTGAACCTGAACTAAAGTTCAAATTTCAAGTTTAAATCGTTCATTTACACATTATAATTTAAACTTCAGTTCAATTGATTGTCATTAGAATTTAAATGATAATTTTATGAATAAATGTGGTAGCAATGCATGGAAAAATCTCATAGGATCTCATAAAATCTTATAGAAAAACAAAGTTTTTTTATGAGATTGAATGAGGTTTTATGGTATCCTATGAGAGAAAAAATTAACAATCAAATATTTTATGGTATTTTTATGAGTTATTGACTACTCATAGACTCTCATAGAATTGATGGTTGTTAACTTTTATGAGATTTTAAGAGATTTTTATAAGAATCTTGTATTTTCGTAATTAATGTGAGAGTTTTTGTTAACCAAAAGTAGAATTCCCATGAGATTTTATAAGAAAAATTATTCTATGAGCTTTTTATGAGAATCTCGTATTTTTTTAATTTAAATGAAAATTTTATTATGTTGAGCCAAAAGTAGAAATCCTATGAGATTTTTATGAGCAATCTCATAATTTAGTAATTTCTATGAGATTTTAAGAGATTTTCATGAGAATCTCGTATTTTAGTAATTTTTATGTGAATTTTATTAGGTTGAGCCAAAAGTAGAAATCCTATGAGCTTTTATACATGTGTATTTATTCGCGAAATAAACCTCATAAAACCTCTAAAAAAATAAAGTCGAAAATATTTTATGTGTATTTTATGAGATTTTATTGGTTTATTTTGTCCGGGAAAATACTCATAGGATCTCATAGAACAAAAACACCAATAAAATCTCATAAAATATCTTTGACGGTTTTTTATGAGATTCTATGAGATTTTTCCAGTAGGGTGGATCAGTGATTCTCAACCTTTTTTTTGTTGCGGTACACTCTTAAAAAATTACAAAATTTGGCCGTACACTTCATGAATTTTGCCGTACCCAAAAGTGCCGCGGCACAGTGGTTGAGAATCACTGGAGTTTCTATATAACTTTACATAATTTAACTTTTTTGCAAAAAAATTAAAAATGGAAGCATACAATAATTTTATAGTTCAAAAAAAAAATTGAAGTTAAACTATAAATAGTTTCGAGATCTTCGGATCACTTACCGAATTCGATGACATTTTAAAAAATAACAAATTTTCATGAAAAAAGGAATAATTAAGGATAATAATATAATAGTCAAAAAAGGACAATAAAGATAATATAAATGAACTATGTTACTTGGTTTCGTATATAAATACAGTTGTCAACTGTAGTTTAAACGGAAGAATTCTGTCGTTTATCTTAAACGACTGATTGAACTCAGTACAAGGTTTAAATGAAACCGAATTATTTGTTGAACTGAAGTTTAAAGTAAAAGTGGAGTTTAAACGTTCACTGTGAAACTGGGCATAAAGCCTAGTACTTACTAGGAGACATGTTGCGCGATTTTGGTTTCGGAGTCGCGTCTCAGGTTGTTTCCGTACACATGTCTATAGACGAATCCCCGTCTAGGGCCTGTTGCGAGACCAAAAATTGCAAGTCTAACGTCTCCCGACCGGAATGGTAGACTTTAGCAAGCAACATTAGACCTAATCCGCAACATTTTCACAGTATGGACATCACTATTGTCTAGAAACGAGCCATGTCCAGCTCCATATTTATTTGTCAGTCAGTTTAATTTTTTTTTGTCCTCCATGGTGGACTGTAAAGATGAGACTGAGAAATTCACATCGTAGTGTGGACGCTAGACAAGACAAAAAACAGTGTCTCTAGATGGTCTATTGACCATCTCTAGACGGTATCTAGACAAATCGCGCAACATGTCTATTAGTAAGTACTAGGCTTAATTATGTTGACATTGAGTTGCAATCGTTTTAAACAGCATTTAGTTGACAAAATTCTTTTAAACGACGCTCAACAATAATTTATATGATATACGTTAACAACGTAACAAAAGTGAATTAATTTGTTGCCAAAAATTTATTAGTTTCCTACTTTATCGTAACAATATGTGACTAGAAGCGAATTGATTCAATCAATACTTAACACATTAACTGTCTGATTTGATCGTATGCCATTTATTTGATGTATTATGGGCTAGAGTAAATAAACGATTATACGTTTAAAAAATAGCGAGTGGTATTAAGGGTTAATAAAAATGAACGTGTTAAGGATAACTCAACATTGAAGTGAAACGAATATAATTTAAAGCAGGGTAGTTCATAAAATCGTACTTAAAGCAGCTTTTTGTTCCAAACTAGATAAATTTACGATGTGTTAGCTTTGTTCGAGCAACAGTTCCGACCTAGTTCAGAACTGATCCCAGACTGTTGTACGAACAAAGTTATGGATTATTAAAATGAGCAAGGGAAGAAAATATATTTTTTGAGAAAGAAATATATCGTTATATGTATTAGTTAATATATCTATGAATTTAATCATATTAACTAAATATTTATTGATTGAAAATAAAATGATTATTTAAAACTATGATAAACTGTGATGTAAATTTGGAAGAACATTATTAATAAATATTAATATTTTTTTTTTTGTGAATTCTCTTCCTCTTTTTTTAGAACATATTAGAGATTTTTGCATATAGTTTTGCAAGATTTTGTTTTTGAAAATTAAAAAAAAAATATTTGATTGTAAAATGATAAAGGTATATACCATGTGTACATTCGTGCATTGAAAAAATAAATCAATGTATCGAATTTGTTTGTATTAAATGCGTTCGATTTAAATCCAGATGTTTCAATTTGGAATGCATTTCATATGAAAGCTCTTTTGTTTTATTCACGAAAAAATCTATCTGTGACAATATGTTTAATAAATCATATTGAAAAGTGTAACCGCATTTGTTTTTTTAACCATCCTTATAGTCAAAAAACTAAAAATATTTTAGGAAGGTAGCTCCAATTAGGCTATAATTCCAATTTTCAGATTTCTATTATTTCAGGTTCTCCGAAAACTTCTAATGGTCGGTCACGCTGGGACACCCTGTATATTGAAGCATTTATTTATACTAATTATTTGTACCAATTTAACTAAATGTTATGCATTATATTACTTTTAAATGCATGTTTATATTTATATTATATTCTATCGACAGTTTGCAAAATGTCAACCAGAAGTTATAAAAGTGGAGCTCAAAAGAGGAAAAAGAAGCAGAGAGCTGAAGAAGAGTTAACAAAATTAGAAAGTTTCTTAACAAAGATAAGGGGCGTGATGAACCAAAAACCTCTACGACAGTGAGTCAGTTACGGGATATTCATTATATTCCTGATACAGAACCTGGCACATCTAGCTGCCTAAAATCTACTTCAACGTTTGACGCAACAAATATTAAGATTTATAAGCCAGAGAGTGGTACAATCGCAGAATATTGAGCATCAAAAAAAATATAACAAAATGATAAACCGACTTCAAAATAAATAAAAAAATCTTAAACAAAAATGCACTAAAAAGCAACAAAATAATGACGCATCCTTGCAGTGTCTACTACTTACAAATTATTAGGATGATATAATGTACAACTGTTGTTATGTTTGGAGTTGGTGTCAGCCAAGGAAATACGACTATATTGGTACTTAGCAAAAAACGAGAATACCTTATGTAAATTATATTTTAAATAAACTTTTAAACAATATACTCGAACTGTAACAATATCTAGCGACCTTTAAACTACAAAATACCATTACCAACTAAATCTTTTTACAATTTTTACAAATTAACATTAATATTTATTTCCTTGACTGACACCAACTCCAAAAATAACAATAGTTGTACATTGTATAATCCTAATAATTTGTAAGTTGTAGATACTGCAAGGATACGCCATTATTTTGTTACTTTTTAGTGTATTTTTTGTTTAAGAATTTTTATTTATTTTGAAGTCGATTTTTCATTTTTTTATAATATTTATTTATTTCACGCGTTTTAGTGATCTGAAGTTTGATAACTGATTTTATTTTCTTAAAAATGATTAACCTTCCAAACGCGCTGCTCATATGAGGCAGCGCTGTTTAATATTAAAAGTTACTACATCATCCCTTTTTGCTCTTAAGGGTTGAAATTTTTTGCTTTTAAATGTAATAACAAAACTAAGTAGATTATTCTTGTAAACAGAAAAAAAATTATCAAAATTCGGTTAAATGTCACTATTTCATCCCCTATTTTCATCCTTAAGGGGTAGATTTTTTTCTTCAAATTGAAATGTGAACAATTTAAAGGTACGTTGTACGTAATAGAAACAAAATTATCAAAATCGTGTAAGTCAGAATAAAATTATAATATTATTTCATCTCTAATTTTTAACCCCTTGTGAGTGGAGTTTTTTTTTTAAATGGATGGAGATTAATTTAAGGTTGTGTTCTACACATAAAAAAGAATTATCAAAATCGAGCTATCCAGTAAGAAGTTAATATTTCTTCCCTTAGTTTTCAACCCCTTAGAAGTGGAAGATTTCCCTCAAATTAAAACTGGACTCCACGAAAAGCACCAGCTTTCAAATAAAAAAATAATTATCAAAATCGAGCTATCCAATAAGAAGTTAATATTTTATCCCTTAGTTTTCAACCCTTTAGCAACAAAATAATGACGCATCCTTGCAGTGTCTACTACTTACAAATTATTAGGATGATATAATGTACAACTGTTGTTATTTTTGGAGTTGGTGTCAGCCAAGGAAATACGACTATATTGGTACTTAACAATAAACGAGAATACGTTATGAAATTTATTTTTCAAATGAAATTGTATGCAATATACTAGCACTGTGACAATATCTAGCGACCTTTAAACTACAAAATACCATAACCAACTAAATCTTTTTACAATTTAAGAGTTTTAACGAATTTTCCTCAGGAATGCTTGATCTCTTTCTTATCTAGGAAAAATGTTCTACTCCCGTGGGATAGATGTTTTTTGTTTTTCACAGAGTAAAAGATTGACATGATTTTTTTCAATATGGTACTTGAGAGGTCAGATAATAATATCGATTATTTCTTATGCCAGAATAATGCACGGTGCTCAAAGGATAGCATGACAATTGTATCCTGCAGGAACCGTGTGCTAAAAAAAAAGTTCGTGAAATAGCGTTTTAACACATTTTCTCGTTGGGATTAAATAAAAAATTTAGAAATTTTTTAAAAATAAAATTAAAAATTACAGTTTTCACTTGAAGTTATGATTTTTAATTTAATAATATGAATTGAAATATGACTGAACTACAAATTGTGAGATTTCTAGGCAGGTAAAATACGAAGATATTTATTATTCCGGTAAATTTTCGATTCTTGAGGAATAACTACTATCTTTAACCGACTTCAAAAAAAGGAGGAGGTTCTCAATTCGACTGAATTTTTTTTTTTTTTATGTCAACATAACTGAAATGACTTTTTTATATTTTTAACCGACTTCAAAAAAAGGAGGAGGTTCTCAATTCGACTTTTTTGTTTTTTTTTTTGTTTTAATGTTTGTTACCTCAGCATTTCCGACTGGGTGAAGCGATTTTAATGATTCTTTTTTTATCTGAAAGCTGGTGCTTCCCGAATGGTCCCATTTTAATTTGAAAGAAATCGTTCACTTCTAAAGGGTTGAACACTAAGGGATGAAATACTAACTTCTTATTGGATAGCTCGATTTCGATAATTCTTTTTTATTTGTAGAATACAACCTTAAATTAATCTCCTATCCATTAAAAAAAAAAAAACTCCACTCATAAGGGGTTACAAATTAGAGATGAAATAATATTATTTTTTTCTGGCTAACCCGATTTTGATAATTTTGTTTCTATTACGTACAACGTACCTTTAAATTGTTCACATTTCAATTTGAATAAAAAATCCACCCCTTAAGGATGAAAATAGGGGATGAAATAGTGACATTTAACCGAATTTTGATAATTTTTTTCTGTTGGAAAGGGTAATCCACTTAGTTTTGTTATTACATTTAAAAGCAAAAAATTTCAACCCTTAAGGGCAAAAAGGGATGATGTAGTAACTTTTAATATTAAACGGCGCTGCCTCATATGAGCAACGCGTTAACGGTTAACGGCGTGTAAGGTTAACCATTTTCAAGAAAATAAAATCAGTTATCAAACTTCAGATCACTAAAACGCGAGAAATAAATAAATATTATAAAAAATGAAAAACCGACTTAAAAATATATAAAAATTCTTAAACAAGAAATGCACTAAAAAGTAACAAAATAATGGCGTATCCTTGCAGTATCTACAACTTACAAATTATTAGGATGATACAATGTACAACTATTGTTATTTTTGGAGTTGGTGTCAGTCAAGAAAATAAATATTAATGGTAATTTGTAAAAAGGTTTAGTTGGTAATTGGTATTTTGTAGTTTAAAGGTCGCTAGATATTGTTACAGTTCGAGTATATTGTTTAAAAGTTTATTTAAAATATAATTTTCATAAGGTATTCTCGTTTTTTGCTAAGTACCAATATAGTCGTATTTCCTTGGCTGACACCAACTCCAAAAATAACAATAGTTGTACATTGTATCATCCTAATAATTTGTAAGTTGTAGATACTGCAAGGATACGCCATTATTTTGTTACTTTTTAGTACATTTCTTGTTTAAGAATTTTTATATATTTTGAAGTCGGTTTTTCATTTTTTTATAATATTTATGCTATGACGGTTTCTATTAATTAATCAGTTCAATTTAGCTATGTCTAGCGAAGCGGGCGGGGATCAGCTAGTTTTATTATATATAGATAGAATATAGATAATGGGATCAGTCGATAAGATTCACCACTTACCCCAACCTAGATAGGACTACAGGAGACTATTGGAATCAAGTTATTCTTTGTTTGGATATGGTCAAGTAAAAGGATTTAAAAGTGGGTACTTACATTTAAAGAAAAAAGCAGGTTAGTTCGTTTAGGATTAAAGGATGGTTTCCAGTAAAGATGACGCGAAAGCAAGGAATTTCTTAGCGACAGGATTTGTCTGAAAGCATGTACAGTTCCATTATTTATCGTTTTTTATATATTTTTTTTTAATAATTAACATAACATGTCATTTACACAGAATTTTTCAACATAAAATTAATTTGTTGACCGTATGACGATCTCTGAAGTATAGTATAAAATGAATGGATCTAAATTTGATAATGATGTTGTTTATACTAACATTGAACAGTATAAGTTTACTTCGTGCTTTCAGCGATTTTCTCGGCTTTTTGAATGACTTCTTCGATTGGACCCACCATGTAGAAAGCAACTTCGGGAAGATGATCGTATTCACCATCCAAAATCTTTTTGAATCCCTGCAAATAAATTTTATTAATATTTTTATATATAATATATAATTTTTATGTGTTTGGGTACCTTAATTGTTTCTTCAAGAGGGACTAGTTTACCGGCATGTCCAGTGAATACTTCAGCGACTTGGAAAGGTTGTGACAAGAATCGTTGGATTTTTCGGGCGCGAGCGACGGTAAGTTTGTCTTCTTCAGACAATTCATCCATACCCAAAATAGCGATGATATCTTGGAGTGATTTGTAATCTTGAAGGATTTTTTGAACGCCTCGAGCGATGTTGTAGTGTTCATGACCAATGATGTTGGGATCCATGATACGGGATGTGGAATCGAGAGGATCGACAGCTGGGTAGATACCTAACTCGGCGATACCACGAGACAATACTGTGGTGGCGTCCAAGTGAGCGAAGGTAGTGGCTGGGGCGGGATCGGTCAAATCGTCAGCGGGTACGTAGATAGCCTGCACCGATGTGATAGATCCTTTTTTCGTGGTCGTGATACGTTCCTGCATGGTACCCATGTCGGTGGCTAGAGTTGGTTGGTAACCGACGGCGGATGGAATACGACCCAACAAGGCGGATACTTCCGAACCGGCTTGGGTGAAACGGAAAATGTTGTCGATGAAAAGCAACACGTCTTGTCCTTCTTGATCGCGGAAATATTCGGCGACGGTCAGTCCAGTGAGGGCGACTCGAGCCCGAGCACCTGGTGGTTCGTTCATTTGTCCGTAGACGAGCGCTACCTTGGATGTTTTGTCTTTCAAACTGATGACACCACCTTCAATCATTTCATGGTACAAGTCGTTGCCTTCACGGGTTCTCTCGCCGACACCGGCAAACACCGAATAACCACCATGAGCTTTGGCTACGTTGTTGATCAGCTCCATAATTAACACAGTCTTGCCGACACCGGCACCGCCGAACAAACCAATCTTTCCTCCCTTGGCATACGGGGCAAGCAAGTCGACTACTTTGATACCCGTTACGAGAATTTCTTGTTCTACGCTCATTTCGGTGAATTCGGGAGCTTCAGCGTGAATTGCTGCCCTTTTATCGGTGCCGATTGGACCTCTTTCGTCGATTGGTTCACCAATTACGTTAATAATTCGGCCCAGGGTTTCAACACCGACAGGAATACGAATTGGGAAACCAGTGTCGCTCACTTTTTGTCCTCGAACTAAACCCTCAGTACCGTCCATGGCGATTGTACGAACAGTACTTTCTCCTAAATGTTGAGCTACCTAATAAATACAAACAAATATATAAATACCTTATCCTCCTTGATTGTTGAAGGCCGAATTACACTAGCCGAGTTACTGTACTACAGTTTTATCAGCTCATATCCTAAAAGTCGTCATAAAAGCCCCACGTAATTAATGGAAATGAACCATTCATAAACCACGTAACGCGTTTTCTATACTTTACGAGCCCCTCCCTCCTCATATGTAACGCCATTTATATTGCCTACTACTAAGGTGGCCATATTTTTTTATTTCAAATCCAAGACGGGAACTTGTAGCGGGAGAGGGGGAGGAAATAGTTAAGTTAAACAACTTAAATATTATTTTTTAATAAAAATTATACATAACAAATACTATTACAAATACCCTACTTTCCCCTACAAAAATTATTATTCGTCAGTTATAATATGTACACGTATAAGAATAACTATTTATATCGGACATAATCCAATATTCTCATTCAACAATCTTTTACCTTAGGTCTATTAGACTAGTGCTTTTAGCCGTTGAAAATGGTAAAAAGTGAAAAAAAATTATATTAGGATGAAACTCATTGGAAAAGGAAGAGAATATAACAAAAATGAAAGGAAAAACAAATTACGGTCGATCTGAGGTGGATAAATGGAAAAAGGGGGGGGGGGGGGTTTAAGGGTAGAAATGATTTATCTCGATTTCCGACAAAACTAAAAGTCCTATTGGAAAAAAGTTAAACAGCCAAGTTGTAGGTAATAAGAAGATCTACAACTATTGTACCAGCACTTTTTTTTCACATAACCTCAACATGCATGTGAAAAATTCAAATTATCAAGTTTTTGGTTTTTAATTTTTATCTTTTACAAAAAAAAAAAATGTTTTTACACGAAATTTGTGAAAACCAAATTTTAAATCATGTTTGATTTAAAATATTAATTTTTTCACCTTTTTTTTAAAGTCGGTGAGTCTTTTGTTCGTTGAAACCTCTACTTTCTGATGGTGCACAGAAATATGTACATAACAATGTTAAATGTTCTCAGAAAATGCAATAATTAAAGTGTAAATTTTAATAAATTGTGTTATGTACAATTGTATTTTTTAATTGAATTTTTCACAATAATTTTGAGGTTAAGATGAAAAAAGTGTTAGCACAACAAGTTTAGATCTACTTATTATCTACAACTTTGCCTTTTCACTTTTTTCCATAGGACTTGTAGTTTTGTCGAAAATCGAGATAAACCGTTTCTTCCCTTACCCACTCCCCCTTTCTACTTCCCCACCTCAGATCGACTGTAATTTATTTTTCCTTTCATTTTTGTTATATTTTTTTCCTTTTTTAATGGGTTTCATCCTACTATATTTTTATTTCTGTTCAAAAATTATCTACCTTGGTCTATTTAAGGATATAATAAAATTCAGTATTTTTTTTAACGACTCAAATTTTTTTAATTAAAATCACTGAGTACAAAACCTTTTATATTTTTCTGCACTATGGATCTTTTTCGCTTTGAAAAAGAACCTTTTTAAAACTTCGGGACAAATATTGCTTCTAGAAAAATCCGGGACTGTCCCGGCCCATACTACTATATTTTTTAACCTTACATAACATAAGAGCATACCCCTCCCCCCTGGTAGAGTGTGTTACGTGGTTTATGGGTGGTCCCAAAGCAGCTCTCATGTGACTTGTACTTCAACTGACATGCAAACTACTTGCACCGCGTTGAGAGGAGTCATTTACTGTTCTACGAGTAAATGGTGGCAGTAGCTCTGCCCACTGGCAGGTCAGTAACTCGCAATTTATAACCAGGCCTACTCACCGAGTAATAATCGGCTGGTGTAATACGGTCGGTAATTAAATAGAAGAGAAATGTCGATGTTATAATCTAAAACTTACTTCAAGCACAAGTCGAGGTTCACGACCTTGCACTTCAAGTGCATTTAGAATTGAAGGTAGCTCGCCGTCGAATTGGACATCGACTACGGCACCGATGACGGCGACAACTTTTCCACTTGCAATTGAAGCTGCAGCAGTTGATTTCGCAGCATAGTTACGTTCTGAGTAAAAAGAAAAAAAAATTTAAATATCTTTTAAAAAATTCGTATTTATAATTAAATGTTACATTTATGTGAACTCTCAATGAGTTAGTGGAGACACAAACCAAAAAAATGGCTACCCGTTCAATTACCAAATCGTTACGTAACGAACCGATTTTGGGCAAGATTTTGATGAAAAACTCGATTTGAAAGCGATTTTCAAGTACCAATAACTGAGGAAGATAGATTTGCGGTGGAAATTTAATTAATGAAGACATATTAAAAGAAAAAAAAAGAGTTTATGAAGTGAACTCTAAGTGGCATGTTTTTCAAATATCAAAATAAAAATTCCATCTGTTAGATGAAACAGAATCAATTAACAATAAAAATGTCTTATATAACATTTGAGATGTAATTTTAGTAAATATTAATAAGTTGTATGAGGCGTTCACGTAATCACCACATAGGTATATGCTCCATTGCGACCAATTTTTAAGTTAATTTTTCACGAACAATACTAGGAATTTTCACTTACTGATTGTGGAAACTGTAGCAGCGACTTTGGCTGTTTCTTGGGCGAGCTTTTCTAGGCCCAGTGCCGGTTTTAGTGATCTAATTGTAGCGGACAACATTTTCGAAATGCACTCACTCTGTATGGAAGGACTTAAACCGACTATTACAAATGGCTTCCGTCGAGAGCTCGCACTAGCCTGAATTGAGCAACGACTGCCAACCAATAGAAATGTAGATCACTTTTATTGTGTAGTGGGAAATACCATGAACACGTAACGCTTGTGTCCGACCAAAACCGAATCATCGAAACCATTGAAAACTTCTACTACCATAAACATGTGCTAACTCACCGGAAATAAACGAAGCAATACAATTTTTTTGTGTTAATAGCCTCAACTATATAATTAGAGTCATACATTTAAACATGTCTTCACATACACATTACGTTAGCATGTGTAAATGCCGGCATTGTTACAACGACGTACTTTTTTAGTATATATTAAGCACCAAACTTGATTTTTAACTGTTCGATATAAAATGTATTGATTTAATTTCATTTTCTTTATAAACTTATTTTATTTTAAACTTGAAAAAATATAAAAAAATTAATAAAGGAGTGTCTCTGCGAATAGATCACGGAGTCCCAATCGTTGAGGGGCGTAGACTGTATATATACGCATTTCCAAAATATGAATATTTTTATTAAATTTTCTAGGGTTTTCATTTAGTTAGCGGATTGATCTTCGAGTTAACTTTATTTTAGAACCTATTTTATTTATAGACTTGAGTGGCTTATACAATATCAGAACTGAAAAATGATTTTGAATTTTAGACGCTGGGTAGTATAAATTAAGCTATGATCTGCTACAGGGCCATCCATAAACTATGTCATGCTTAATTTAGCTATTTTGACCCCTACCCTCCCCTCTAGTAGCACTCCAGTGTAAACACGAAAGGATTTCAGTTTTTACGGATTTGCTAGCGGCTAGGGTATGTTGATAAAAAAAATCGTTATGTGTGCTGGGACACATAGTAGAAGTGAAACTTCAACGGACAAGTGGAAAAACAAATCGTAAAAAAATTTTAACTTGTAGTTTTACGGGCAGGTTTTCAAATTGGGCAACTACATTATTGTCCATTTTGTTGCGTTATAAACTATCAAAATTGAATCAGCAGCCGTTAAATGTTAAAAGTTACTACAGCATCCCAGTTTTACTTTTAAGGGTTGAAATTTTTTGCTTTTAAATTTAATGATAGAACTTAGTGGAGTACTCTTTCTGATAGAAAAAAAATCATCAAAATTCGATGATTCAGTTAATCGTCACTATTTCATCCCCTATTTTTATCCCTAGGGGTGAATTTTTTTCTTCAAATTGAAATGTGAATAATTTAAAAGTACGATGTACGTAATAGAAACAAAATTATCGAATTCGGGCTAGCCAGGAAAAATGTATTATTTCATCCCTAATTTTTAACCCCTTATGAGTGGAGTTTTTTTTTTTATAAAAAATGGAAATGAGATTAATATCTCAGAGATCTATCCAATAAGAAGTTAATATTTCATCCCTTGAAAATCTGCCCGTGAAACTTCAAGTTAAAATTTTGTTCCGAATTATTTTTCCACTTGTCCGTTGAAGTTTTAAATTAAGTTTTAATGCTGTTAAATAACCATTTTGCAGTTTTTTTATACATAGATGTCCAATTTAATATTTGATAATTTTATTGTCACCTTTTTCGGTGTACATTTAAATCGTACTTTTTTATTATATCAAACAATTATTTAATTTTAAATACAAGTTGCGCTTTCCTTTTTTGATCTGAAACGAATCCCAGACATGTGCTAGAAGTCAAGTCAGTCAAGTTTCATTTGGGCTAATAGTAGGGCATGTTGTTCATAGAGTTATAATCACAGTACAAGCACATAATGCGTAGATGTAAATTGAACCAAGTTAAACATTGCGTTGCCATCTGCGTTTGAAGCGTCGGACTAAAATTCAGAAGAACCGCCTTCCTGAAAAAAATTGCCCGCAATGAGTATATCCATCTTCGTCTACGCTAGCCTTTCTTTTCCTCCGCCGCTGCCCGCTTCTCGCGAAGCTATCGTGACACTTTTACGAGATGGAAAATATCTTAGGACCCCGTCTATATAGAAGTTTCACTTCAAAATAGAAATAAAACAATCCGTTTAAGTAGTTTCAAATTTATTTGTTTTTAATGAATACATGAATAGTTTTTCTCAAAAATTTTAATGTGGAATGTGCTTTATAATAATGAATTTATGCATTTAAGTTAAAAATATTTCATAGAAAAAATCCGCGTTAAAAATTTGTGCGAAAAGAAAAAAAAAGATTAGGAGACACAGAAACAAATCGTTACGTTACGAACAGAGATACAGATTGAAACCTTTACAACTAATATATAAACGATTTAAAAAAAAAACAATTCGAGTAACAACTAAATTAAGTACTTGATGAGCTGCATTTTTTGCCTTACAAACGCCAATTGTCCTATGATATGTTTACATGATCTGTGCGTACATGTCACCAAAAAACTAGTCTAATGTATCATTTTTTTTTTCAATGATTATCATCTTAAATAATCGGACGGCAACATTATAAATCTATATTTATCATATTTTATACTCAATGAAATGTACGGCTATTCAACGCAAATCTGTATCTCTTTTCAACTAAAATTATTAACATAATTTATAAATGCATTTAGTGTTAGTACGTAGAAAATCGCCGAGATAACAGAAAAATAATTATAAATCACACGAAAGCATTTTTTTTTTATTTTTAATATTTTAATACTATGTTAATTAATTAAAAAAATGGCAATTTATATTTTGTATTTGAAAAAAAAAATACCCTATGAGACCATTTGTTTAGCAAATTTAAAAAAAAATTGTCTTGAAAAATATTGAAGGGTTTTCCATTTTTTTTTTTATAGTCAAAAAGCTGGTATTATATAAGCTTTGACAACGTTTGTAAAAGAAATTTTATTAAAATCATTATTTAAAGAATGTTGCCCGTTAGAATGCAAAGAATGAAGCCTTGGCATGACGGCGATAATTGATAACATCTAAAAAAAAAGTTAAAATATTCAATTGAAGTGAAAACCCCCATAATATAAATAACATAATAATTTTAAAAGAAAAAACGATCAATTGAGCAAATAAAATAAGGACATGTTCTCAAGACGAGGAAGTTTTTCAGTAATGTTCTTCTATGAGAAATAAGACTTGAAATATTTCTCTCTCATCTTATGTGAAACGTGGGGTATTTTACATTTTTTTTTTAGATCTATTCTCTACTAACTTTAGTTTTTTTTTTTATACAATTATAACATGAAAAGACATTTAAACATGGTGGACAACATAGTTATGCTTTTTAATATTATTCTATTATTTATATTATATAACATATATTTTTTTAAGGTTTTTTTCTTCTTTTTTTTTATTCTTAATATTATAATATATATTTTTATAGAGTAATTATACTTTTTTAATGGACGATTATTTTTCTTATTATTTTTTTAAAAACAAATATTGAAAATAGAGCGACCGTTTTTTGATTCATACCGAAGAAATGCTTGGCTAAAAAAATTATATAACTCAAAAAATGGTCGCATTTCCTAAAAAAAAAGGATATACGTGGTATTCTTTTTTATGTCGTATGATTTATATGAGGCGTTTCGTTTGTCACGAGTACCGTTGGAACCATACAAACCAGTGACTTTTGAACACAGAGCATGCGCTAACGAATAAAAATGTGACATAGGCCAGCTCGAGTCGCCGCGCTTAAGCGCAATGAAAAATTCTCAAGTACTAGTCCGGCGGAGCGCCACCGCAAAAAATTTATAACTGTACAAAAAAAAATAAATTTTGTCCAAATGATAACATTACAATTTCTACTAACATTGGTAATGAAGCGAATCACTTTAAAAAGCAAACGTCAACTAAACAGGGGTAATCTAGGGATGTGAAAAAATAATCGATTAAAATCGATTTTTTTTTAAGTAAAAATCGATTTTAAAACGTATTATTAATATTACAAATAACCGATTAATAACCGTTTTTTTTTTAATAATAAAAAATTAATCAATCGATTTTTTATTTGCCACCCCCCGACATTAAGTGTGGTCTTCTATAGTCTGGAGCGCAAATAAGGATGTGAAAAAATAATTTATTGTGGAGATAATCGATTAAAATCTATTTTTTTTTTTAAGTAAAAATCGATTTCAATAGGTTTTTTTTTTTAATATTACAAATAATCGATTTTTCTTGCTAAAAATGCAATCGATTAATTAAAAATCGATTTTTTATGTAGAACGTCACATTCCTAGGCTAATCTTGGCTAGGGATGGAAAGGTCGACTTTTTGTGTAAATTAGTCGATTATTTAAGGTCGAACAAAATCGACTTTTAACGAGCGACTTCGACTTTTTTTTCTCAATATAAACTCGGATGGTAAATTATCAAGTTGTTAAACGATTCAATTTGTTTAAAAGCCAAATTTAAATGCGCCAATCAAATTAAAGGTAGTTTATATAGCGCTACGCCATTTTGTGCTAACATAGCATATAGCTATATATTTCAAATTATTAATCATTTGGATGATTTATTTTTATTATGATTTACTATTAATAAGCGCCATTTTTTTCAAGTCGACTTTTTAAAATGATTAATCGATTGTAAAGTTGACTTTTTGTCTTTACTTTCCATCCCTAATTTTGGCGTTTAGTGTTGGCTATGGGGCCATTTAGAAATCACGTAACTCACTCTACCAGGAGGGAGGGGTATGCTCTTAAGTTATGTACGGTTAAGGGATATATTATGAAACAGTCTACATGGTGTTATATAGTAGGGGGAGGGGTTCAAAAAGTACAGGAAACGCGTTACGTGGTTTATGGATGGCCTCGAACCTATGATACAATAGCTATGGACGGACCGCCAAATATCCACACTTTCATATCGGATTTTCGTTTATTCACTGGTTATTCGTGTTTTGAAATGGTAAAAATTTTGAGGTGAACGAAACGACACAAACATATCGTACGACACAAAAAAGAGCACCGCTATTATTGCATAACAGAAACAAGATAGCACAATACTTTCCTTTCCACTTTTTGTAATACTTAATTTACTTATATCATATGTATTTGAAATTGCTTTAAGTTTTTTTTTTGTTTTCAGAATAAGGGATTTAGACATTTGAAATATATATTTGTTGTTTTTTTTTTTTCTAATAGCTGTCCAATGCTGCAAACGAGTTCTCTTAGTTTTCTATTGTACTTTTAATTACAATGCAAGCGATTTTTCAAATCCATACAAAGTTAATAAGAAAATGGCATGGTTCGAATAAAATACTATAAGAGTACATTCATTTTTTGCAATATTACTAAATTACTTTTATATTTGCGTCACATCTATTTTTTTTTTTTTTACTTTTTGATAGCTTTTAAATCTTAGTAGCCTAGTTTTTAATATAAGTATTTATATTTTCATATATTTATATGTATATATAGATTTTATTTTGTCGTATATATATTAAATATATACGAATGCAGCAGATTTCCTTAAATGATTTTTTTGAGTGTTTAAAAGTTGTGTTTATGTGTATTGTAGTTTTTTTTTTTTTTTTTAGATTTCAGCGCATATTACATTAAGTGTAGCTGTGTAATGATCACTTCTTGTTGGTTGCCGAAAAACTTTACATTGTTGAATTGTCCCATTCTAATTGGTTGACGTTTTGATATTTATTACGCCGCCCTGCAAAATGTACAATAATTAGATCTCGGAATGGCAATGCACAACGTGGTGTTTCGTTGGAGAAATTGTTACGTACCCGTATTGTTAGGTGAGACAGAATGACCTTCCTCGTCGCTGGAATCTCCAACACAATGATCTAATCGACGCCGGCCAGTGTCACATTCACTATCCTCCTGCGATTCGTCATCCGAGTCATCTGATTGCTCCTCGTCGCAGCTGTCCTCATCATCGCTGCAGCTTAACTCACTTGCCATGGTGTTATCCTTGACGCCAGCTATACGATGTCCGTTTGCACCACATAGTTTCAAGTTAGCTGCATTTGGAGCTGCGTCCATCTATCAAAAAAAAATTGTATGAGCCTTTACAGAAAGTTTAAAACATAAAGGTAAAACATAATTTAATTAATAAATGGTTGGCATCGAACTCATGCATTGAGTTAGGGCGTAATTTACGCTTTTATTAACGTTTGACGATTTATTTAGCCTATTTGATAGTTCAATGAACTGTTTAACTTATGTATTAAAAATGTTGCCTATACTTTCTAAAGTTGAATACAAATATATACGCAAAATTACTTTTGATGTTCTCATCCATGATTCAAGTAATAATATTATAAAACCTTGGGTATTTGGACAGTAACAATTTTTAAGACGTTATATTTTAAAAAAATTGCAACGTTTCGTCGACTTTATTTCGACTTCGTCAGGCAAACTACAAACAATTTAATTAATATATAAACATTATTTTTCACATATAAAATAAAAAAATAAATAGTACTGTGTTGGATTACGAAAATAACTTTTTTAAACAAAACGTGAGCGAAGTGGTATATATTCAAGCATTAAAAAGCATAAATTTTAGATCAGATACACAGGGTCTTAGTGTATTATACAACCACATTATTTAAAATTTAAAAGATCACGTTTAATCATTATATTATTACTTTATTTCGTAAAAAAATTTTTTAGATTAAACATAAACAACATTTTAATCATCCCTACCATGGTAATTAAAAATATAGATATTGTTTAGTTTTATTTAAAAAAAAAATGATTACATCTAATTTTTATATCTAATTTTAAAAAAATTATATTATTAATCATATTAGATCTTATTTTACCTACACCAAAATGAGATGTTAATTTAGAAGTAATTATTACTATTAAATTTTAAACCGACTTCAACAAAAGGAGGAGGTTCTCAATTCGAGTGTATTTTTTTTTATGTTTGTTACCTTAGCATTTCCGACTGGGTGAAGCGATTTTGATGATTCTTTTTTTATTTGAAAGCTGGTGCTTCCCGAATGGTCCCATTTTAATTTGAAAGAAATCGTTTACTTCTAAAGGGTTGAAAACTAAGGGATGAAATACTAACTTCTTATTGGATAGCTCGATTTTGAAAATTATTTTTTTATTTGAAAGCCAGTGCTTTTCGTGTGGTTCCATTTTAATTTGAAGGAAATCGTTCACTTCTAAGGAGTTGAAAACTAAGGGGTAAAATACTAACTTCTTATTGGATAGCTCGATTTTAATAATTCTTTTTTTATTTGTAGAACTCAACCTTAAATTAATCTCCTATCCATTTTTTTTAAAAACTCCACTCATAAAAGGTTAAAAATTAGAGATGAAATAATATTATAAAATTTTTTCTGGCTAACCCGATTTTGATATTCACATGTTCACATTTCAATTTGAAGAAAAAAATCCACCCCATAAGGATGAAAATAGGGAATGAAATAGTGACATTTAACCGAATTTTGATAATTTTTTTTCTGTTGGAAAGAATAATCCACTTAGTTTTGTTATTACATTTAAAAGCAAAATATTTCAACCCTTAAGGGCAAAAAGGGATGATGGAGTAACTTTTAATATTAAACGGCGCTGCCTCATATGAGCAGCGCGTTTGGAAGGTTAACTATTTTCAAGAAAATAAAATCAGTTATCAAACTTCAGATCACTAAAACGCGAGAAATAAATAAATATTATAAAAAAAATGAAAAACCGACTTCAAAATATATAAAAATTCTAAACAAAAAATTCATTAAAAAGTAACAAAATAATGGCGTATCCATGCAGTATCTACAACTTACAAATTATTCTGATTATACAATGTACAACTATTGTTATTTTTGGAGTTAGTGTCAGTCAAGAAAATAAATATTAATGGTAATTTGTAAAAATTTTAAAAAGGTTTAGTTGGTATTGGTATTGGTAGTCGTATTTCCTTGGCTGACACCAACTCCAAAAATAACAATAGTTGTACATTGTATCATCCTAACAATTTGTAAGTTGTAGATACTGCAAGGATACGCCATTATTTTGTTACTTTTTAGTGCATTTTTTGTTTTAGAATTTTTATATATTTTGAAGTCGGTTTTTCATTTTTTTATAATATTTATTTAATTATTTTTATTTTATATGTGAAAAATAATGTTTATATATTAATTAAATTGTTTGTAGTTTGCCTGACGAAGTCGAAATAAAGTCGACGAAACGTTGCAATTTTTTAAAATATAACGTCTTAAAAATTGTTATTGTCCAAATACCCAAGATTTTATAATATATACGCAAAGTTTTCAAGATTTCTATAGAAAATTTAGCGAGAAATCAAAAGTAAAATTTTCTCCATTTACGTCAATATAAAAGAAACAGTTTTAGTCTCGAATGTAACTCACGAATGTCAACAAATTTCAGACACGATATTCCTATGGTTTATATTAGGTTTATTCGCGGGTCTCATTCTGGACCGATTACGAATCCGTTCAAGCGGATTTAGGATAATCGCATACACGCTTATGGACTGATTAAGGGTTATTTCTCCGTGGACGTGTTTAAAAATGTTCGGAAGTAAGACGAGGATTAACGAGAACCCACGAAAATTGTTAATTGAATTTAACGTTGAAGCCTCGTTCACACTAGTCAACTTTAGTTGATCGATTAAAAGTTGAATGAAAAACCTAGTGTGATGACTCGTTCAAACTTTTGTTGATCCACTAAAAAGTTGATCACGTTTCTCACATAAGGTTCTTCATTCAACTTTTGTTGATCAACTAAAATCGGGCAACTAAAGTTGATGCGTGTGAACGCAGCATGACAGCGAAACTGTATTTTGAACAAGCCACGATTTATCAAACTGCGCATGCGTAAGATAATCAAATTTTTCTTCCTGAAAAAAAAAACCCGAGAATCGCTAGAACCAATTCTGAATCAGTTACAATTGATAAATCGTGGTTAGTTCAATATGTTCAGTCCCTATGTTAGTTGATCAACAAAAGTTGAATGAAGAACCTCGTGTGAGAACCGTGATCAACTTTTTAGTGGATCAACAAAAGTTTGAACGAGTCATTGCACTAGGTTTTTCATTCAACTTTTGATCGACCAACTAAAATCGGTCAACTAAAGTTGACTCGTGTGAACGAGGCATCAACGTCTGTTAACCGTAAATTCAATTAACAATTTTCGTGGGTTCTCGTTTATCCTTGTCTTACTTCCGAACATTATCAAACTCGTTCACGGAAAAATAACCCTTAATCAGTTCATAAGCGTGTATGCGGCGTTTGGCGATTATCCTAAATCCACTTGGATTGATTCGTTATCGGTTCAGAATGAGACCCGCGAACAAACCTATTAACTTGGTTCAAAATTACATCAAAATCTAAAAAAAAGTTCGAGTTGGTGATCCACCTCAATGCCAACCAAGATTTCTTACATGAAAAAAAAAAAAGAAACACAGAGCATAACTTACATCCATTGGATTCACGGTAATAGTCAGTGCAGAATCGTCCCAAGCCATTTCGGTATCTTGCAGATCGCCGGCTTCCACCAACTGGTGTTTCGAACCGTTTAACGTGGATCCGGTATAAGTTGTATTGGTTTGTTGCGAAGATCGAATTCGCACCACGCCAAGCACAATCATAAACAACAAGAAACCGACGCACAGAACAATAATTATAGTAACAGCATGACCTAAAATTAAAATTTCATTTAATTGAAATTCAAATAAGCGTCGAGTCCAACATACTTCCACTTGATAAAATGGTTTGTGTTCGATCTTGTAAATTGACCGACATGTATTCTTCAGACAAAATTTGAGCTGGCTTCATTTCAACACTATGGCGATGAACCTGAAATTAAACACCTTGTAAGTAACGTCAGATTGAATCGACGATTAAATTTAAGGGTACAAGGACGTAACTTGTACCAAAACTTGTATTATCCAAAGCAAAATATTTATCTTTGATCAAAGTCTGTTTTAGAAAGGGATAGAACATTCTCGAATATTTAATGGGGTGGACACTTTTATGAGAGGTGCGGTTCTTCTAAATTTTAGTATCGTCGGTTGAACAGAGATGGCGGGGCAATGTCCAAAATGCATTTTTGCGTTACGAAATTGGGCTGTGATGATATAAATAGCGCGACACTAGCGCCTCTATTAACAAGCGACCTATACTAGACCCCAAGCTAACTTGACTTAAGGGGATATTCTAGTCTAGAGGTCCGAATTTCAAGCGTTTTTTGGCAATTGATTGAAAAATAAAGCATTTGATATTTTTACTATACATTTTTTTATCATTTGTTTATTTATATTCATAGCGTACACAAAATTAATATCAAAAAAAAATTTCATTTTTCATTGAGTTATGCGTCTTTGAATTAGAATTTGAATTAGCAAAAATAGCCGTGTCCTCGTCGCCATGATTTCTACCCTTGTGGTTATTTGAAAAATAAAACAATGATGGATTCTTGATAAGTACAAATGTCGCTATCGCATGAACCTCCAAAACTGAAAAAACAATTTTTTTTTCATAAAATGGCGGCTACTCAAAAATAAAAGTCGATTTTTTTACTCATTTTTTAACTTTGTCGAATTTTTTAAAATTTAAAATTTTCATTTTTTGTTGGTTCATACGATAGAGAGATATTTAAAGAATATTCATGACAAATTTCAAGTAAATCGGCTGATTAGAACTTGAGATATTGGGGCTACCGCATCGAAAAAAGTCGTTTCGAGATAAACGCGTTTAAAGTTTTACGTTAAGTCTCAACCTAGGTCTAGTTGGCACGACACTAAACGGCTATAACTTCAAAAATATTTTGAATTTAAAAAAATCCTTTTAGGGAGATATTTTTGAATATATAAACTATCGGATTATGAAAATTTTTTTTTTTCTAATTTCTAGACTAGAATACCCCCTTAACACGTTTTCTTCTAATCACCATTTGTGTCAGTTTGTGTGATAAATTCGTTTTTATGGATAATTTATGGCTGAAAAACTATGGGTTACAATGAAAATAAAATCCAAAGAAAGCCGCAAGACGTTTAAAATTTGTCGGGATCATTTTTCTGGCAAACAATTTATGCATGAGTCTGGTAAACGAAATGGATGAAAGACAAACTTCTTTGAAGTTAAGTTAAAATTACTTTGTTTAACTTAATTATTATTCTAAGATGGTTGAATAATTTCAAATCCCCGATTTCGTGACAACCAGGAATATGCATGGAATGCAGACGTCATTTTCATCACCAAACTCCAAATAGTATAACAACTACTGCAATATTCGAGAAAAATAATAATTTATTTAATAATTTAATTTTTTGTGGTAATTGTTAATTTGTTTGTGAGAATTTCTTATGTAATATATATATTTTTTTTTCTAAATACAACATTTTAAAAATAATAACCGAGTTTATTTATTTTTATTTTAAATATAAAAATTAATAAGTGAAACAAATATTCAAAACTACGCGCGCCTAGTTAAAAAAAACAGCACTAGCGCCTCTATGAACAAGCGACCATACTAATATCTCAGAAGCTACCGCAGTTTAACACTGAGTGTCCCTCCCCTGGGTCTAGTGTTAGTGAACTATAAAACAACACAAACCATTGCTTTGGCGATAATCGATTCAGCTTGATTATCCAAATTCAACGGTGGCTTGACTGCATCCACGTTTTCGGTGGGTTTTTTAACACCGACACTTGGCTCAGAGGTGCTCTCGTCAGAGTTTTGGATCGGGTCACTCTTCATTTTACTGTCGCTAGATCCGATTGTTAATCGTGGATGAATAACCGTTAACTAAAAAAATAAAAATAAAACAGTTACAATTAAAATGAATAATTCATACGTGGAATATTTACAGTTTGCACATATTCATTGCTAACAAAACGTCCGTTTAATTCGGAGCAAATTAATTTGAAGACTCGATTGAGATAGTAAGCCGGTTTTTTATTAACGTATAAAATTTCGCGGAGAACTTTTTCATAGTTCATGATCATATCGGATTGGGATAGTAGTATACGATCTTTGTTGCTGTCGGCTGCAATTCCGAAATTTTGAAGCAAGTTTTCCGGCAGGCTGATACTTTCGTGATCGGGATTGAGACTGGGGTAAACAGTGATTGAACATTCGTCGAGTTTTTGTTGGGCTAAGCTTCGAAGTTTGCTGCGGTCGAACGACAACACTTGAATGTGAATGTCGGAGAAGATGCGAACGCCTTCACGAAAATCGGAATAATCACGGGCTACGTTTGATGTTCCATTCACGTCGATTGTGGGCGTTTGTGGCTGGAGAACCATCACGTACGACTCCACTGGCGGAATTTTCAACATTTTACCGTTGTCACAACTGTTGATGAAAATCAATTAACTGACCAGTCAATCATTTTATCAAAATATTTTTCTTACAGTACTGAGGTGGTGATATGCAAATTCCGCCGACCCGGAGTTGGAAATTCTCTGGTGTTTGAATACCCAATTTTTCTCATGGAGATCTCCAAGTTTGTCTTGTTGTCTCCTTCTATGCTCACTCTAGTTGAATCTACAAAAAAAAAATCATATAAAGCAGCGGTCGGGGAACTTTTTTTGGCGTTGCCCCAAAATATTTTTGCAAAAGTCGATATTACCCCTATCATTTTGAAAAGGAGACAATCAATATAAAAAAAAGTGGTTGAGAGTACTTATGTACTTGGTATCAATAAAAAAACTGTAATTTAATATTTAATAATAATAATAATAATATATATATTTAAAGATATAATTATTAACGCTCGAAATTCGGGTCTCTAGGCTAGAATACCCCCTTAACATACTAGACGTAAAAAAAAAGTGCAAGGACATAAAATATAGGAAATTTCATTTTCTTTCATTTTGCTAACTTCACATTTTGTTGTAAAGTGAACCGTTGCAAAGATAATAGGTTTGTTCGCGGATCCTATACTGAACCGATAACGAATCAAACCGAATGAACTCATTAAGGGTTATTTTCTCGTGGACGAGTTTGAAAATGTTCGGAAGTAAGACGAGGATTAACAAAAACCCCCGAAAATTGTTAATTAAATTTAACGTTGAGAGCAAAGGAAAGAAAATCTAGCCACATTTTATCAAACTGCGCATGACCAAGAGAATCAAATTTTTCGTATTAAAAAAACCCGAGAATCGCTAGATCCAAAGTCCCGTTTCTCTTTCTTTTTCTTTCAACTTTAAATTCAATTAACAATTTTCGTGGGTTCTCGTTAATTCTCGTCTTACTTCCGAACATTTTCAAACTCGTTCACGGGAAAATAACCCTTAATCAGTTCATAAGCGTGTATGCGTTTGGCGATTATCCTATAAATCCACTTGGATTGATTCGTTATCGGTTCAGTATCAGATCCGCGAACAAACCTAATGCTACGAAATTATTTTCCTGCACATATAAACCAAGATGGCGACGCGCGCGGTCCCCTCTCAAGGTCAAAAAATTGGATTTATGAGCAGGACCAACTCGTAAATAGCATATTGAAAAATCATTTCTACCCCATATTTTGCATGGCCAAACTCGCTACTGCCTGGGCTATGAAGAAATTTCTCGAATGCTTTGTTGTTGGTATACGTACCAGAATCGGTAAAGAATTCCATTCCTGGTTCTAATAATTCCATAGCTGGATCTTCTAGACTTTCTTTACATTTGTGCAAGCAGCTTAGAACCTCGGGCTTCTCATTTTTCTTCAGTAAAACACTCAATCCGGCTAAGTAACCCTGGAAGTGGTGTTTCATTTTGTTTTCGGAGCCTTGCCAACAAGCTCCGACCGTTAATGTTGTGTTTATTCCCTTAGTGGGGTGTAGTGGCCAGTCGTCAATGACCTCCGGATTTTTTGTTTTATTAATGAACAGCACACCATCGATATATAAGTCAACTTCTGGGAAGCGCATGTTCAATGCGTAATGATGCCACTGGTTATCGCACACCTGCGGAATCTTCCAACGAATTTCCGCTGCACGGAATGTATTCAGTTCGCCTTCTGAAAAGTCGCGACGCAGTAAAAGAATCAGACGACAATTGCGAACGAACAGTGCATAATGGTGCCGGTTCATTTTATGATCATCTGCCGAGCAGAGAATGTGCTCTTTGCGATGCTTATCGAACGGGGCGTGGTTCTTGTGTTTCATCCAGGTGGAAATGGTGAAGATGTTTGAAAGGCCATGGCTTAGAATGTTATGCGGAATGGCCACTGCTGAACCGTTGCCGTCGAACTCGAATATTTGATCGGATTCATGGCCTTCGTCGGATATCAACGGCTTGGTCCATTCAGCACCGACGCCTGGATTCGGGAGTAGATCAATCGAATCGGGACTGGCTCCACAGATCTTCCTCTGCGACTCGACACTGTATGTATCGCGATCGCAGCCTTTTCCAATATGACCCGTGATCAGAGCGACTGTCGTATTCAGAGACTTAACCTGACAGGGAACATCACAAAATTCCAAACTAACTGATGGGAACAAGTACTGTTTGCCGGTCATTGGAGCATAATCGATCCGTTCCGGAATTCCCTTCCATCCCACTTGACATAGACGATTTACTTTAATCGTAACCATCACAGGAAGTGACTCTTTCATACCACAATCATAAGCCACAACACTCAAAATATGATTGTGAGATCGGTCATAGTCTAACGGTTCAGTGTTACGAATGTTTCCTGGAAATATTCATATGTAAAGATCACGTTTCAATTAAATCACAAGACAAGTAAATACCCTCTCGATCAATGGTGAAGGGTTGATCGTTGGTGAGAATTTCATATTTGCACACGTCGCCATATTTCGGAGTGCAATCTCTGTCCGATGCTTCAACTTGAAGAATAACGTCATACAAACGCCCCTCATCGACTTGCCGAACATATGACGGTTCCAGAAATGTTGGAGGATACTCATTAATATCAACGACTGTTATATGAACGGTAGCACTATAAAAACAAAACAATGTTAAAAATTTATTTTTTGTTTCCCGGGCGCCAAGATTTGACGACGGATTCTTCTACATCTCACTTTAATAAATAGAAAATTATGAATATAATTTTCCGACTTTTCGTTTATTTTTCGAGATATCACCTGTTAAAAGTTGTATCGAGAACGTCATATTTGATTAAATGTTGACACAATGTGGCATGGGCTAATTGTATGCAAAATTAGGCAAACTCGAAATTATTTTTCGAGAATATTTACCCCCTTAAGGGGGTATTCTAGTCTAGAAATTTGAAAAAATCGATTTTTTTTCTTTCATATTCTCACAGCTTAAACCTTTAAGGATATGCCCTTAGGAGGATTTTTCAAAATTTTCAATATTTTTGGACCAGAAATCGCTGATTAAAAAATGTAAGTATTAACTACGATTGTATGGCCACTGGATGTAACTTTACCCGAAACTTTAAACGCGTTTTTCTCGAAACTACTTTTTTCAAAACGATACCCACGATTTCTCAGGTTCTACTCGACCGATTTACCTGAAATTTTTAGAAAGTCTTCTTTATAGACTTGTCTTTACCTGAAACTATCCCCATCCCCAAATTTCAATTGTTACTATTTTTAAAAAATTCGAAACAGTCAAAAAGTGGTACAAAAATTGTGTTTTTTAAGGCAGTCGCCATTTTGTGAAAAAAAAATTATCCAAATTTTCCGTCGTTCCAGACATTGCGACATTATTCTATATTAATATTTTTTTTTGGTTTCATATTGTTAGGAGAGTTAAAATCATTGGTATCGTCACGTGCCAATTTTTTGAGACCCCCCACTTCATCAGCTCCTAATTTTTAAAATTTTTTAACTTTTTTTGTTTTTTTCTGTATTCTTGTAAGGTTAATAAATAACTAATAAAAAAATGGATGGTAAAAATATTAATTGCCTTTTTTTATGGCGCTTCAAAAATTACCTGAAATTCATGCCTCTAGACTAGAATACTGCCTTAAAAGAAATTGAGATAGTTTTCTTTTTAATTTGGAGGCAGAGCCCCAAAACCGCCGCCGGGGGTTACACCTCCGGGCCCCACTTGTTATATATTATAACAATTTTCAACAATTTTCTAAAATGGTGTCAAAATTTCGTAGTACTAAAAATGACAGCATTCATAAAATTTATTTCCCATAAGAAATAACATTGAAAACGTGCAGCGAAAATCCAATTTTTCTCGAAAACTTGGAAAATTGTACCCTTCATTTCCGTTTTATTTTAACGAGATTTATAAGTATCAACTTTTGGTGTCCCAGAAACAAAAGAATTCCCCACATGCAAAAGTTTCAAATTCAAATATGTAAATGATGAAATCATTTCATACAAATAGTTTTGAATCCTTGAGTCATCATCTTAAAAATTTGTTTTTACTTCGTGCTAAGCATTTTTAGGTATTTTAATTTTTTTTTTTTTGGGACAAAATGGGAATGGCTACAAATGGCCTAAAATGTAAAATACCTCCACTTTAGAAATTTAAAATTCGAACATTAATTAAGGGTTGGCTTTTAAAACGTTCCACGCAAGAAGAATTTTTCAAAATTTCACCCTTAAGTGACTCAAAGAGGGGGTCGAACGTTTTGTATTACTCCTAAATTATCAACAATTAGGGTCCATTCATAAATTACGTCACACGTTAAGGGGGAGGGAGGGGATCAACAAAGTGTGCCAAGGGGGTTTAAGGGGTCCTAAATTTCGTGACGTCACATTACAAAATCTATTTTAGTCTAAGTGTTTAAAGTCTATGGACTCAAAATGATTAAGTTTGATCTTTATTTAATATAATAATCGTTTTTTTTTTGTTAATTTCTTGAAATGTTTGATTAATTTTATTAAAAAATCATTTAAATTGAAATAAAATACATTTTTGAACTGCTGTTTTATTCAATAATTATTTGTAGATGTAAAATTGTAAAATATGTGACGTCACACTAAGGAGGGGTGGGTCTCACAAATGTGACCAGCTGTGACAAGGACGTGGGGGGGGGGGTGGAGAACCACTGCGTTAAAAATTCTTTTCATCCATGTAAAAATTTAACTTTGATATTTTTGATTATATCTTGGGTTCGAATTACTCTAAACCCTCAAAAATTTAGAATTATATTTTTAACGATATTATTTTGGTAATTTTCATTAAAATCTATCAATTGGTTTAGTTTTATTGGGAACAACCTTAAATTATGTTGATATCAGTTTGTACTATGGTCAGTAATAATTACTAAGAAATCACTAAAATATTGTGTTGCCCGATTGTCGTTGGGACGAATTAGAGGATAAGGCAAATACATTGTCTGTTAGACACCTGGGTATAACAGTTCAGTACGGGCTGAGGAAGTGGGGAGGGGGATCATCGTGCCGAGTCGAAAGTCTTATACCCAGTTTCACAGTGGTCGTTTAAACTTAAGTTCAACTGAATCTAAACTGGAATTCAAATAGCAAGTTTAAATCATTTAGTTTCACAATATAATTTAAGCTTTAGTTCAAATGAACGTCGTGTAAATAATTTGATGAATAAATATGGAAGCACGGCATGTAGTTTTTAGAGTTACTATGGCCGTTTTCCAATAACAAAGCATTATGCGGCATTATGCATTATAAAAAAATAGCGTAGTTTAGTTACAACTTCATGTTGCAGAAAATGGCCCTATTTTGTCACTGCTTGCAAATAGCGCCAATAGTACTAGTTGAAAGAAAACTTTTATGGAGGTTAGACCTAATTTTTTCTAAACGTCAGGCAAATTATTTTTATTGTTATTATATGAGGATAATTATGAAGTTGTCATTGGTGACAGTAACGATGATAATAGCATAAGGAACTGATAAATGACAACACAAATAGTTAACAGCTGTCGTGCAACTAAACTACCAGCGCCACCCAAAGGTACTAAAGCATACGACACAAACGGTCACTTTTTTTAGTCTTTTTCCTATTTTAGTGACAGGGGGCTGCATTCGTCTCATTAGATTCAGCCAAGTTAGGAACCTTAACACTTTTGTGTAATCACATTGTTTACTAATTAACCGACTTCAAAAAAAAGAGGAGGTTCTCAATTCGACTGTATTTTTTTATTTATGTTTGTTACCTCAGCATTTCCGACTGGGTGAAGCGATTTTGATGATTCTTTTTTTATTTGAAAGCTGGTGCTTGCCGAATGGTCCCATTTTAATTTGAAGGAAATCCTTTACTTCTAAGGAGTTGAAAACTAAGGGATGAAATACTAACTTCTTGTTGGATAACTCGATTTCAAAATTTTTATTTTTATTTGAAAGCCAGTGCTTTTCGTGTGGTTCCATTTTAAATTAAAGGAAATCGTTCACTTCTAAGGGCTTGAAAACTAAGGGATGAAATACTAACTTCTTATTGGATAACTCGATTTCGATAGTTCTTTTTTATTTGAAAGCTAGTGCTTCCCGAGTGGTCCCATTTTAATTTGAGGAACATCTTTCACTTTTAAAGGGTTGAAAACGAAGGGATGAAATATTAATTTCTTATTGGATAGCTCGATTTTGATAATTCTTTTTTTATTTGAAAGCTGGTGTGCTTTTCGTGGGGTCCAGTTTTAATTTGAAGGAAATCTTTCACTTCTAAGGGGTTGAAAACTAAAGGATGACATATTAACTTCTTATTGGATAGCTCGATTTTGATAATTCTTTTTTTATTTGTAGAACACAACCTTAAATTAATCTCCTATCCATTTTAAAAAAAAAACTCCACTCATAAAGGGTTAAAAATTAGAGATGAAATAATATTATAAATTTTTTCTGGCTAACCCGATTTTGATAATTTTGTTTCTATTACGTACAACGTACCTTTAAATTGTTCACATTTCAATTTGAAGAAAAAAATCCACCCATTAAGGATGAAAATAGGGGATGAAATAGCGACATTTAACCGAATTTTGATAATTTTTTTTTTCTGTTGGAAAGAATAATCCACTCAGTTTTGTTATTACATTTAAAACCAAAAAATTTCAACTCTTAAGGGCAAAAGAGATCATGTAGTAACTTTCAATATTAAACGGCGCTGCCTCATATGAGCAGCGCGTTTGGAAGGTTAACCATTTTCAAGAAAATAAAATCAGTTATCAAACTCCAAAACACTAAAACGCGAGAAATAAATAAATATTATAAAACAAAAAATGCACTAAAAAGTAACAAAATAATGGCGTATCCTTGCAGTATCTACAACTTACAAATTATTAGAATGATACAATGTACAACTATTGTTATTTTTGGAGTTGGTGTCAGTCAAGAAAATAAATATTAATAGTAATTTGTAAAAATTGTAAAAAGGTTTAGTTGGTATTGGTATTTTGTAGTTTAAAGGTCGCTAGATATTGTCACAGTTCGAGTATATTGTTTAAAAGTTCATTTGAAAAATAATTTTCATAAGGTATTCTCGTGTTTTGCTAAGTACCAATATATTCGTATTTCCTTGGCTGACACTAACTCCAAAAATAACAATAGTTGTACATTGTATCATCCTAATAATTTGTAAGTTGTAGATACTGCAAGGATACGCCATTATTTTGTTACTTTTTAGTGCATTTTTTGTTTTAGAATTTTTATATATTTTGAAGTCGGTTTTTCATTTTTTATAATATTTATTTATTTTACATATAAATTAATTCTTAAGATTTTTTATATCAAGTTTCAAGAAGGGCTATAAAAAAATTATTTCATTTTTAATGGAATCGTCCTATCCAGATGACAATGACATGAAAATGACCAATAATGACGGATGACAAATAAATTTCAGTAATGCCAACTCATATTTTTATGTTTACTTGTTGGTGCATAAAATAAGAAAGCAACACTTTTTTCGATGCTCTAAATTGCAATGCGTATCTGTGGCTAGAACCCTCGATGCCGCAAATAATGTCGCATTTTATGCTAAATGCGGCTAATTGGAAAACGGCCTGTGTAACTTGACCATTTGGTAAGTTTATGGTTAATTATTATTTAGTTATGGTTCATTTGAACCAGGGTCAATTCGTTACGCATAAAAATGCAGTTGCCAACTGTATTTTAAACGCAATAATTCTGTCGTTTAATTTAAACGACGGATTGAACTCAAGTTCAAGATCTAAATATAAGTGTAAAACCGAATTTTTTTTGGTGTTTTAAGTCGCTTTAACATTTTAGGGACCGTCTATAAATTACGTCACACGTTAAGGGGAGGGAGGGGGTCGATAAAGTATGACATTGTGTGACAATGGGGTGGGAGAGGTCCTAAATTTCGTGACGTCACATTTCAAAATCTATTTTAATCTAAGTGTTTAAAGTCCATGGACTCAAGATGATTATTCCGAAATTAATCGTTTTTTGTTTGTTAATTTTTTGAAATGTTTGATTTGATATTTATTAAGAACATTTAAATTGAAAGAAAATAAATTTTGAAACTGCTGTTTTAATTCAATTATTACCTATTTGTAGATGTAAAATTGTAAAGTATGTGACGTCACACTAAGGACGGTTGGGTCTTACAAATGTGACAAGCTGTGACAAGGACGGGGGGGGGGTTAAAAATAATGAAATTTGTGTGACGTAATTTATGGATATCACGACTGTCTAACACACAGAAAATTTCTGTAGGTCTTAAATCTTATAAATATAGGGATTCGACGGGGATCGAACCAAGAACCACTGATGCATGTAGCGGAAAGAGCAAACTGCTCTAACCACTGCGCTACTAAGTGGACTCCAAATTATTTGTTTTAAACTAAAAGTGGAGTTTAAACGTCCACCGCGCAACTGGGCATTAGAGTAGTTACAAGAGTTAGTAAAAAACGCGTGGCGACGCGTCGCCACGCCAGCAGCAAAGATGTTTCACATCAAAACGAAAGAGAAAAATCAAATTATTGATTATAGTGAAAACATTTTTCTTGTGTTTATAAATATTAAAACATATGTGATAATTACTTAGCACTTTGTTTTCCTTCGCAGCTAATAGCAGCTATGTCAAATTTGTAATTGCGACGTCGCTCGCAATTTAGTGTCTTCTTAGCCTTCAATTGAGCATATCCATGCTGTTTGAGGATAATCTAAAAAAAAAATCCTCGATATTAAGTAAATTTAAAAAAATAGGTCAACTACATCCAGATTCGTTTACCTGAAACGGAGCTTCGCCATGATGTTTGTTGACAATATGAAAGTTGCAAATTTCCGCCCCAACAGCCCGAATTTTTGGGGTAACTTCGACGAGTGTCTCATTTTCTTTAATTAACCCATGATATCCGTTTTCTAAATTTGGAATATCAAGCCGAGGGACTGGAACAGAAGAGCATTATGTTTTAGTTGAATGTATTCCGAGTTGATATCCCAGTTGTATGCCCGAGTGACTTGTTAGTATAAGGTTGTAATTTGATATCTTTAGTTTTAAAATGGAGGATTTTCGTCGAGAGTCGTTCTTAACAAACTAATGACATTTTTAGCGAGTGACTCACTCATTTGAAATGATTTAAATAAAAAGATGACATAAGATTTAACGATATGATTACCATATTAGATGTATATAGTAAATGGAGATGCGATTTATGAGATTTGAATCTGTCTAGCATAAGAATAAATAGCGATTAAAAAAATTAATTAAATGTAGAATGTAGAATGAGTTGGCTAGTGAATGAAACGGTTTGATTGAAATTGATAAAAAAATTAAGGGAAAATATTTGATTGTACCTCCGTAAGAATTTCCATCGGTGTCATAAACAGGCAGCTCTTGATTTCCATTTACGCCAATTAATGCAAGTGCACTGAAATAGCAGAGCAAACTCCACAGCGATAACATTTTGTCAACTATTGTCAATTGGACACGAATTTCGTACGATATTTACGAATTTCCACAGTGAAAACACCTTATCAAAATTGCATTTTTCACACACTTGTACCACTCGTATATTGCACAATGAAAACAAAATGGCGACCTATTAAGAATTTCCATTGATTTTTGAGCGGTGCGATAATCAGCCGACAGATGGCAGCGCTTCCCGGCAGAGCTTTTTACTATATATATGTTTACGATATTTACAAATAATGTGCCGGGTATTCCAGTGGTCGGGGAATCGGGGTAAATTACCCCAAATGGGGTAAAAATGAAATTTTTGGGGGGTAAAAAGGAAAGTTCTCAATTCGACTGTATTTTTTTTATTTTATGTTTGTTACCTCAGCATTTCCGACTGGGTGAAGCGATTTTGATGATTCTTTTTTTATTTGAAAGCTGGTGCTGCCCGAATGATCCCGTTTTAGTTTGAAGGAAATCATTCACTTCTAAAGGGTTGAAAACTAAGGGATGAAATACTAACTTCTTATTGAATAGCTCGATTTTGAAAATTCTTTTTTTATTTGAAAGCTGGTGCTTTTCGTGGGGTTCAGTTTTAATTTGAGGGAAATCTTCCACTTCTAAGGGGTTGAAAACTAAGGGATGAAATATTAACTTCTTATTGGATAGCTCGATTTTGATAATTCCTTTTTTATTTGTAGAACACAACCTTAAATTAATCTCCTATCCATTAAAAAAAAAAAAACTCCACTCATAAGGGGTTAAAAATTAGAGATGAAATAATATTATAAATTTTTTCTGGCTAACCCGATTTTGATAATTTTGTTTCTATTACGTACAACGTACCTTTAAATTGTTCACATTTCATATTGAAGAAAAAAATCCACCCCTTAAGAATGAAAATAGGGGATGAAATAGTGACATTTAACCGAAATTTGATAATTTTTTTTCTGTTGGAAAGAATAATCCACTTAGTTTTGTTATTACATTTAAAAGCAAAAAGTTTCAACCCTTATGGGCAAAAAGGGATGATGTAGTAACTTTTAATATTAAACGGCGCTGCCTCAGGTTAACCATTTTCAAGAAAATAAAATTAGTTATCAAACTTCAGATCACTAAAACGCGAGAAATAAATAAATATTATAAAAAAAATGAAAAACCGACTTCAAAATATATAAAAATTCTTAAACAAGAAATGCACTAAAAAGTAACAAAATAATGACGTAATCTTGCAGTATCTACAACTTACAAATTATTAGGATGATACAATGTACAGTTATTGTTATTTTTGGAGTTGGTGTCAGTCAAGAAAATAAATATTAATGGTAATTTGTAAAAAGGTTTAGTTGGTAATTGGTATTTTGTAGTTTAAAGGTCGCTTGATATTGTTACAGTTCGAATATATTGTTTAAAAGTTCATTTGAAAAATAATTTTCATAAGGTATTCTCGTTTTTTGCTAAGTACCAATATAGTCGTATTTCCTTGGCTGACACCAACTCCAAAAATAACAATAGTTGTACATTGTATCATCCTAAAAATTTGTTAGTTGTAGATACTGCAAGGATACGCCATTATTTTGTTACTTTTCAGTGCATTTCTTTTTTAAGAGTTTTTATATATTTTGAAGTCGGTTTTTCATTTTTTTATAATATTTATTCTTACATCAAAAAGCTCCAATTTGGAAGTTATTGTATCAAATACGAAGAAAGATAATTTCTCCAAAATCTAAACAAGGAAAGTTTTCAATCAATTTTTGTTTGTTCTAATATGAGAATTTTATTTTGTACTAGCTGAAACCCGCGACGTCGTCTGCGTAAATTATTATGTTAAGAACATATTGAATTTACAGACGAGAAACAGTTAAAAAAAAGCAAAAATATATTAAAAATAACCGGAAAAAACTTAGCGTAGAACATTTTTAACTATATGCCAAAAATTGCTCCTTCAGAATCCGTTATTGCTCCAAGTGTATAGTAATTAGTTAATTAAAAATTAATTTTTCAGAAATTTGTAATTTCAAAAATAAAAACTGCTATTTAATCCAAAATAATCACTTTTTAAATTTTTTTTTAAAAAATTGTTCCTTTTATGCTCTTTCCGGATCCGCAATTGCTACAGGTGTATAGTTAATAAGTAATTCAATTTTTAAACTATTCATGTTTATAAGATCCAACGGCAGTTGATGACGTCATAGTACAACAATACAATAATTTAATAATTATTAAAAATATTGCAAAAATTTGATGAATTATTTGCGTAATGAAAAGAGCAAATAGAGAGATAAAAAAAATAAAATTTCAATGAAAAACTATTTTGGATTTTATAGCGATTTTAATTCTTGAGTTTGAAATTTTTAAAAAAATGTAACTATTAATTAACTATTAGTTATACACCTGAGGCAATTGCGGATCCGGAAAGGGCATTTAAGGAGCAATTAAAAAAAAACTTAAAAAAGTAACTTTTTTATATTTTGTAGCAATTTTAATTTTTATTTAGCCAATTTTTGGAAAATTAATTATTAATCAATTAATTAATAAATTAATCAAATACACTTCAAAAAATTGCGCATTCTGAAGGAGCAATTTTTTGGCATATAGTTTAATTAAAAGAAAATCTTTCTGGTTAAAAAATATATGCAATAATAAGAGAGGGTTTTGAAATTTAATTTGATTATTGTAACGGTTGTAACCTAAAAATGCATTTTGAATCTATATTTATATAGTAAAATATAAAACATGCTAAAAGAGAATTTAAAAAAAAAGCTACAAAAAATATTTTAAATACTGCTAAACGAATAGATAATAGAAAAAAAATCTTTATTAATCTCGCTGAGCTGCATTAAGTCTACCCTCAAATATGAAATAACCAGTAGGCAGTGGAAGGAGAAACAACCTCTGTCCAGCCCATGCGCATTATATCGTTTGCCCGACTCTATCAAATCGACGAAAATTTCACCGCTTCACGCGTTTTGCTTGTAAAAATCACATTTTTATTTTTTTATATTAATGAATAGTGATTTTTTTCCAATTTCTAGGACTAAAAGAGATGTTATGACACTATAATAATAAATCTCAGAAGTAAAGCCGATTTTCCAGAAGAAAAATAAAACTAAAATATTTTTTTGTCCATGTTATTTAAAAGTGTCACTCATCAAAATTTATCAGAAACTGTCTTTTATATTTCTTTACACTGATGAATTTTTTCATAGTTTTTGATTTGGTGGAACAGTATAAAAAAAAAAAAAACTATTTTTTTTTTCCATCGGCGCTAGCTTTGATGATAGCCGCTAATGCTATCGGCCGGGACTTTCAGGACCTATTTCTTACTCTATAGCCGTTCCTGATTAGAGTTACTTTAGCGCTGGCCTATGTAATTGTAAATATATATAAACTAGCTGGTTCCCGCCCGCTTCGCTGAGCGTATCTAAATTATACTGATTGAATAATGGAAACTTTCATCCCATCAACAAAAAAAGACAGATAAATATTTCTAGATCTTTGATTCATAGAAAGTTCATGAAAATCAGATAAACTACTTTTCCAGGAAGATATTCTATATATAGCTATCTAGAAGAGCTATCTTATTGGTTCTAGATACGTTTTTATGAATATTATAAAATATTTATACTTGTGTTCCTTAAGTAGCAATACGATTCGAAAATGTTGAATATATTATATATTTAACTGAGTTTTTCGCCAAGTTCAAATTTTTCAATAGTAATTTAACACGTTTATTTCTAATCATTATAGACATTCAAAAATTAACAATGAAAGAAGTTTCAATGTTTCAAAAATTTTCATTATTAATTTACCGATGTTATCGGATGTTAAATTAAAAATCATATTTTGCTGTAGAAATTATAATTTTTATTTAAACTTTTTTAGAAAAATTGTGTTAAAACGTTATTTCACGAACTTTAGGGAAAGCTTTTTTAAACACACGATTCCTGCAGGATAAGTATAATTGTTATGCTATCTTTTGAGAATCGTGCATTATTCTTAACATACGAATTAATAATCTATATTTTTCTCTGACCTTTCAACTACCCTATTGCAAAAAATCATGTCAACCTTTTGCTCTATGACAAACAAAAACATATCTATCCCACGGAAGTAGTACATTTTTCCTGGATAAAAAACAGATCAGGTCTTCTTGAGGATAATGCGCTAGAACTCTATTTCACGTACTTTAACGAAACTTCTATTAAATACACGGTTCTTGTAAGATACAATTGTCTTGTTATCCCACGGGAAGAGTACAATTATGTCGATTTTTTGCTCTATAAAAAATAAAAACGTATCTAGCCCACGGGCCTATACATTTTTCCTGGATAAAAGGTACACCAATCTTTCTTGAGGAAAATTCCTTAAAACGCTAATCCATGAACTTTTACGAAACTCCTTTTAAATACTCAGTTCCTGAAGAATACTATTCTTATCCTATCCTACGGGATCCGTGCTATATTCTGACATAAAAGGTAGCCTATATTTATTTTATGACTCTCAATTAAACACCTTATTGTAAAAAAGTATGGTAATCTTTTGCTCTGTGAAAAATAAAAACATATCTATCCTACGGGAACCGCACATTTTTCCTGCATAAAAATAAGACTGTAGGATAAGAAAACTATTTTTTGCCTTGAGAACATTATGAGTTATAACTATTAATATACTCTATTATAATCAGCTAAAAACGTTTAGTTTCAGCATGATTTTTCTTTAAACCAGTTTTTCTATTTTTCCCGAAGAAATGAGAAATTTTTCCGAAATAAAACGTATTGTAGATAATGATTCACATATTAAGCTATCATCATACTCAAATATCACCAATATTCTTTTTCAAATAAAAATGTATAGTTTATGCATAATTTTTATTCCAACCTGTTTTTCAATTTCCCAGATAAATGAGACATTTTCCCGTAATAAAAAGTATTCGTTTTAATGACTCAGATTGTCATTTATCATCATACCAAATTTTATTAAAACCCGTATTTATTTGGGTAAGAATTAATAATTTGTTTCTAAAAACAATTTCGCAAATAATGATTTATTTTTGGAACAACTTTAATAACCATTAAAAGGGTTAAAGCGGGCTAAACTTCAAAGATAGACATATGTCGCCGCGGACTTTTTTTTAGAACTTTCTAAGAGGAACAATTTTGCTTTTCATAATTTTTGCGTAACTTTAACCATTTACGCAGGGCAGGCAACAAACGCTCTCAAAAGGAAAAATTTTTCCTGGTTTTTGCAACATTTTTCATTGATGCTCTGCTGCTATTGGTCGTAGAGTGATGTTGTATAGCTTAAAGCCTTCGTCGATAATTAAGCTATCCAACACAACAAGCATTTTTCAAGATTAGCGCGTTTAACCAAACAAACAAACAAACAAACTCTTCAATTTTATATATTAGTATAGATAGATAAACGTGGGTATCCACCCCCACCGTTACACTTTGTTTTTAATAAAGATATCGTGATAGTTTTTTTTAGATAAGGACCAAGTATATAAGAAGTAAAGCAAAACCAAAATTGATCGAAATCTATCCAGTAGTTTTTGAGTTAAAAGCGAACATTGGAAAACAGCTATCATTTTATTTATATAGATAATGTTTAATTTAAATTTACATTGATTGTTCCTTTTTCAAAATGAGGGGGCAATATCGAGGCATGCAAAATTATTTTGGGGTAATGGTAAAAGAAGTTCCCCGACCGCTGGAGTAGGTACTCAGTACTCGGCTACTTGATCAATTTTTATTTATACTCGTACTCGAATGTGTACCTATTCATTTTTATTTTTCATAACTTTGAAACAGTTCATCGTAACAACAATCTAAAAGAAGGCATTTAAATCAAATGCCACGCTCTACAAAAAAGGTCCTTAACAACGTTGACAATTATTAAGAACTATATTATTATTTTAAGAACATATTTAATTTACAGAAGAGAAGCAGTTAAAAAATTGAAAGCAAAAATATATTAAAAATAACCGGAAAGAACTTAGCGTAAAACCTTTTTAACTATATGTCAAAAAATTGCTCCTAAATTGCTCCTTCAGAATCCGCTGTTGCTTTAGGTGTATAGTTATTACTTAATCAATACTCAATTTTTCAAAAATTTGTAAATTTAAAAATAAAAAATTGCTATAGATTCCAAAAAAATCACTGTTTTTAATTTTTTTTTTTCAAAAAATTGTTTCTTAAATGCTCTTTCGGGATCCGCAATTGCTCCAGGTGCTGAGTTAATTAGTAATTCAATTTTTAAACTATACTTGTTTATAAGATCCAACGGCAGTTGATGACGTCATAGTACAAATATCTGCTGCGAGGCGTCACAGTACTTTCTTTTACTTTCATTTATGGAACTCGTTCTTGGTTAAAAGAACTATGGCCACTTTAAAACTATGTAAACAGAACTTAAAGCATACATATTATAACAATGTACATATATACAAACTCCCACCCTTCACCCCTGAACCGTCCTTTTTTGAATTTTCCGAAGAAAAAGTTTCAAATAAAAGTTGTAGGCATCAATAAGTCTAAGAACTATATAGAAAGTGCAAAGAAAATCGTTGGAGCCGTTTACAAAAAAATTTGAAAAAGCTCAAAACTTTATTGAATAAAGTTGAGCTTTTTTGAGTCAACCAATTTCAACCATTTGTTTTTCCACTTGTCCGTTGAAGTTTCACTTCTACTATGTGTCCCAGCACACATTTCGATTTTTCGAAGGTTTACCACAAATTATGATTTGGTTAGGTAACGTACATTTTAATGAACAGGTAAATTTTTATTTAAAATATTTAATGTTACTATGCATTATAATATTAAGATGTTCTTGTTCATATTTAAAATAATTTTACGTTAGATAGCTATAAATTAAATTTTAATGCTGTTAAATAATCATTGTTACAGTTTTTTCATACATAAATATCCAATATAATATTTGATAATATCATTTTCACCTTTCTCGGCGTACATTTAAATCACACCTTTTTATTTTATCAAACAATTATTTAACTGTAAATACAAGTTGTGCTTTACTTTTTTGATCCCAAACGAATCCCAGCCACGTGCTAAAAGTCAAGTCAGTCAAGTTTCCTTTGGGTTATTAGTACGACGCGTTGTTCATAGAGGCACCAGCAGTAATATAATCACACCACAAGCGCATAATACATAGATGTAATTTGAACCAAATTGAACATTGCGCTGCTATCTGTGTTTGAAGCGTCGAACTAAAATTCAGAAGAGACCATCTTCCTGATAAAAAAATCTACTCCATGAGTATATCCATCTAATACAGCCGTTGTCCTCTTTCCGCCAACGCCAGCCTTTCTTTCTCTCCGCCGATACTCGCTTCTCAACGAGCTGCCGTGACACTTTTTCGTGACAAAAAAAAAACCCCTAATATATAGAAGTTTCACTTCAAAAATAAATGTAATGGATATCAATTACTGTCTGATGGTGGTAACCCACAGTTAATGTCATGTCTTGCTTCATGCCCTACTCTCTCCACCAATAAAACTTTTATGACTAGGCTCAGGACACGCGAAAGTACAAATTTCTTTGACAGAAATTATCATATTATTAGAAATATAATTAAAATGATGCGCATGTGCATAAGACTACATGTTAGTTCTTTCTACAGTAAAGAGGGGCGCTGATAATTTTAAAGACCCTTATGGTGAATTACTTGTGGTTTGGTCTTGTAACCACACTCAGTTCTCACTCACTCAGGCTTGACTGTATATAGAGATATTAGGTTTGTTCGCGGATCTCATACTGAACCGATAACGAATCAGCCCAAGTGGATTTAGGATAATCGCCAAGCCCATTTACGCTTATGAACTGATTAAGGGTTATTTTTCCGTGAACGAGTTTGAAAATGTTTGGAAGTAAGACGAGGATTAACGAGAACCCACGAAAGTTGTTAATTAAATTTAACGTTGATAGAGAAGGACAGCGAAACGGGACTTTGGTTCTAGCGATACTCTGGTTTTTTTAGGACAAAAAATTCTATTTTCTTACTCATGCGCAGTTTGATAAAATGTGGCTATTTTTTCTATCCTTCTCTATCAACGTTAAATTCAGTTAACAATTTTCGTGGGTTCTCGTTAATCCTCGTCTTACTTCCGAGCATTTTCAAACTCGTTTACGGAAAAATAACCCTTAATCAGTTAATAAGCGTGTATGGGCTTGGCGATTATCCTAATCCACTTGGATTGATTCATTATCGATTCAGTATTAGATCCGCGAACAAATCTATTGATCGTTAAAGGACATACGAAAAGAACACAAGCAAATATATAAATTGTTCATATGTAGTATTTTATTTCAATTATAAATAACTTCAACAACGACTTATATCTATAATACATCATATCGTAGCTGTAAAACTTTGACAAATAACATTGCTGATCAGAATAATCGAAGACCAATAAGTACATAACTACATTGCACTAAGCACAGCGAAGAGGATTTCATGAAATAATATAGTTATATATCTTCGATATAGATTTACGATTTTGTACAGGAGGTCTCAAAAGTGATGAAAAAGCAGGTAATTGGAGGCAGATGACACAGTTCTAAGACGAAAAATTCTTTATCATTTTTTTTTAATTTGACATTGTTAATTAGTTATTAACAAAATAAACTAGCCAATCAGAGAGCTCGTAGAGTGTGTTAAGAGGTCAGTGTTTCATTCTTCCCCGCGTCACCAGCGTTTTGTTTCAGTGTACAGTGACTTTCAGTGCACGCTTTCTACAAACTCTCTGATTGGCTAGTTTATTTTGTTAATGACTACCTTATTGACGGTGCTTTTAATAAAAAATGGCCAATTGCGTCATTTACCTTCAACTTTCGAGTTTTGCATTACTTTTGAGACACTCTGTTTGTTATACATAACCTGTATATTAAATTAATTATTATATATTAATTGCAGCAGTAAAAAATAATACAAAACATTATATTGATTTTCCCAAGTTCATATACTATTAGTTATAGCTGTAGGTATATGTAAGTGCTAAATTGATAAAAAGTTATCATTATACAGTCAGCACAAAACGTTCAACTACGTAACAGTTTTAGTGCAGTCACTTTGTATAGCTTTAATGATGTTAACATAAATAATATAAAAATTATAGAACATAAAATTTGCAATAAATTTTATTGAGAGCGATCAGCCATTTATGTATACATCAGAGGCGTGCGGTCCATACATGCTGTAGATGCGGCGCATGCCTATGGGTTGTAAGACGATTTTAAAAATTGAATATTTTTTATGATTTATTCATTTCATTTTTAATTTACGTAATTGCATTTGTAAAATCATTCTAAAAATGATATATTTTTATCGTTTATAAACTTTTTAATTTAAGTAATAATGAAAGGTATCGCTCATAAAATTGGCATAGTTTACCAAATCAAATGAACGGCAAAAGCCGAATGAATGCGTTGGCGACAGTAGCATGCAATTCTTTTCAACGAATTGTTCGCGCATGCGCACTAGTACGGTCGAATACTATCTCTCTCGGCATTTCACATAGCCAATTAACGGTCTGCAGATGCGTTTGCCGTTTTGAATCTAAACAGTGAATTTAATCGTTACTGATACTTTTCGTGATATATTTTGAATTATTGACCCAAAGGCCATACAAATGTTCTGTTCTTTAGGATAATAACTATTTTCGTGGTTTTTAAATACATTATATGATGCGGTTGTTGATGATTTTTGTAAGAAGGAGCGTCGAATAAGGCTAATGTAAAAAAAAATACTTATAACACCACGTTTATCAAATAAAAAAATAAATTTTAAAAATGTAGTTCTTATAACCCCCCCCCCCACTTCTAACCGCATGCCCTGTTTCAAAAGTCACCGCACGCCACTGGTAAACATATATATTCAGTCATGTATAGCTGAACACTCTCGTCCCTCTATTTAAAAAACGGTTGAACAAATGAAATAACTTTTAGAACAAAATTAAAAATTATCGGAAATTTTATTCTCTACAATATTAATAAGATACACTTCAACCAAATAGAGGTCTAGAAACTGAGATAATCACAAAAACTCGATTTTTGTAATCTTATACCTGCCTTTAATAACGTATGAAGTCACGAAATTTTATGATACTCTTGAGACAACTTTACGAACGTCAAAATGAATCTTTCTAGCACATGAGTAAGAGAATCGTCGTTCTAACAAATCGAATCGAACATCCAAATGTTACTAAAAATTTACTGACCTACGAACGCTATTTTAAGAATGCTTTTGCGAATAGTTCCTGAACTAATTCAGAATTGCACTCGCGAACAATGCTATTATTTCGTTATGTAACTGTTACAGAATTGTTATGTAGTTGAACGTTTTGTGTTCACTGGATAATTAATGTATTGTATGCACTAACAAACTTTGTCGATATTAAGTATAAAAAAAAAACTGGAAAATTTGATTCTTGTAATAAAAATTCACTTATAAAAATTCCTCGGTTGAAGTGATTGTTGCCTCAAACAACAGACCAAAATCCAATTCGTTCAAACTGGCCTTCGCTGTTAAAAGATCAAGAAAGGTGTCCAAAGGTGATAGTCGATCTGCGGATGGAAATGCAGCCAATCCTTGAAAAAAAATTTTCACAACATTTTATCTTTTGTCTCATTTTAGTATAAATTTTCGGAAATCCTATGAAACTAGACGATGTTTACACTGTAGTACCACGGTGTGATACAGTGTAATTTCAGTGCAAACATGGTGCAGTTTGAATAACCATGTATCACACCAGTGGTGCGCAAACTATTTTCATTTGCAATCCCCATTTTTTTGAAAAAAAATTTTCGCGTTTATTTTACGTAGTTAAAATGAAATTATTTCCTTTGAAGTTTTTCCTTTCTACTTGGATGGAATAGGAGTAGGATTTGAGTTCGTGTTTAAAGCTGTTTTCGGTAACTATTTTCAATTGAATTTTTTATTTTAACTGGCTATATTGACGTGATAACGTTTTATAAATTGATGAACTACGACAACAAGTCTGAAAAAGTTCGGCCATTTTGTCACGTTACCTACATTTGAACCTGTGCGTGCAAGCGAGAACGCAATACAAGTGATAGAGAGGCACAATATTATTGTTGAATCCTAGGCAACGTAGGGATGGGCAAATGTATAAAATATATCGAAATATATCGTATCGATATTTACAAGCAATATCGACAGATGCAGAGTAAAAAATATCGCTACTTCGATATATCGATATTTTCATCTCAAAACGCGATTACTTGAAAAATTTTCAATAACTATAGTTATTGAAAACTATAGTTATTGAAAGTGGAACAAATTATAATTATTATAAAATATAATAAAGCTTTTAAAAATAATATCGAATTTGTTATTCGGAAATAAATATAAACTATCGATATTTTGATATATCGATGGTTGGTGCCCTTACCTAAGACAACATGTTTTGTGTTTTTCTTTTACAATTTACTTAATAAGATTCAATTGATTGTTTCCTTCATAATTTTCAGTCTGATTTCATTTTGGAAAAATTGTTAATTTTCAATTAACTCCTTTGTATTATACAAAGTAATGATAATTCAGTGATAATAATTCAATTCATAAAAGTATGCAATTTTTCATCAATTAGTTGTTCTTTATGACGTTATCACGTAAAACTATCGTCCGTAAACCGACTTTACAGACAACCAATTTTTTTTATTTTCATATAAAGTTCTTTAAATTTGGCGACCTTGAAAATATTCTGGCGACCCCTCTGGGGGTCGCGACCCACGGTTTACGCACCACTGTGTTACACCATGTATATACTGAAATCCCATTTTAAATTTAAAAAGCAGGAGATACACCGTGCCTACACTGAAATCACACTGTAAGTTTTATGAATTAGGAAAATACACCGTATTTATCATTTATTAGTAATAAAGTAGGTACGCCGTTGTAATTAGTATTTATGGTTTGTATCATACATTTAGTGAAAATTTGGTGTTATTAAGTGAATCGAGTGTTGAAATATCAGTTTAAAATAAATTAAGTATCTACAGGTAAATTTTTCACAAATCCACCGTGTTACTTGTGTTAAATTTCAGCGTATACCAGGTGTAGTCAGAGAGTAAGTTGATAGAGCCAGATCGCACTAATACACGTGCTGCCCCCTACTCCCACTACGAAGTTTAGAACTATTCTTTAGTGACTCGCTTGTTTCTTTCTCTCCACTATTCTACACTTCGAACGCCTAAAGCACTAAAGCCTCGACCGTTTCTCTATAGCTTTAGTCGTTCCGAGTATAGAACAGTGGAGAGAAAGAAACAAGCGAGTCACTAAGGAATAGTTTCAAGTTTTGTATTTGGAGTAGGGGGCAACACGTATATTCGTTTCCACGGTGTGTTACGGTGTAAACTCAGTGTAATACAGATTACAACACTAGAGAGAATGTTGAGAGAGCCAGATCGCACTAATACACGTGCTGCCCCCTACTCTGAATAAAAAACTTGAAACTATTCCTTAGTCACTCGCTTGTTTCTTTCTCTCCACTGTTCTACACTCGGAACGCCTAAAGCACTAAAGCCTCGACCGTTTCTCTATAGCTTTAGTCGTTCCGAGTATAAAACAGTGGAGAGAAAGAAACAAGCGAGTGACTAAGGAATAGTTTCAAGTTTTTTATTTGGAGTAGGGGGCAGCACGTGTATTAGTGCGGTCTGGCTCTCTCAACATTCTCTCTAGTATTGTAATCTGTATTACACTGAGTTTACACCGTAACACACCGTAGAAACAAATATATGTGTTGCCCCCTACTCCGACTACGAAGTTTAAAACTATTCCCTAGTGACTCGCTTGTTCCATTCTCTCCACTGTTCTATACTCGGAACGGCTAAAGCTATAGAGAAACGGTCGAGGCTTTAGTGCTTTAGGCGTTCCAAGTGTAGAACAGTGGAGAGAAAGGAACAAGCAAGTCACTAAGGAATAGTTCTAAACGTCGTAATCGGAGTAGAGGGCAGCACGTGTATTAGTGCGATCTGGCTCTATCAACTTTATTTCTGACTACACCTAGTATACGCTGAAATTTAACACAAGTAACACGGTGGACTTGTGAAAAATTTACCTGTAGATACTTCATTTATTTTAAACTGATAATAATACGGTGTAAACTCAGTTTAATACAGATTACAACACCAGAGAGAAGGTTGAGAGAGCCAGATCGCACTAATACACGTGCTGCCCCCTACTCCGACTACGAAGTTTAGAACTATTCCTTAGTCACTTGTTTGCACATTTCTCCACTGTTCGACACTCTAAAGCACCGTTTCTCTATAGCTTTAGTCGTTCCGAGTATAGAACAGTGGAGAGAAAGGAACAAGCAAGTGACTAAGGAATAGTTCCAAATTTTGTAGTCAGAGTAAGAGGCAGCACGTGTATTCGTGCGATCTGGCTTCTCTCTGGTGTTGTAATCTGCATTACACCGAGTTTACACCGTAATACACCGTAGAAACGCTAGGGTCTTTCGACGAATTATTAGATTGGACGCTTATTACCTAATTGTTTCGCTCTTGAACGATGCAACGTATGTGTCCTGGACTGATGTCCTTCAACCCCTGAAAGAATATTCAATGCGTGTTCTCGCGCTCTAATCATTAGAGCAATCGGATGATTCCATTGGGACAAGAGGCGCTTAGCCCGCGATCGCGGTAAAAGACTCAACAAGCTGAGCTTACGCAAAACGCCCTCTCTGCTATCATCACTATCAGCCATAATGATCTTCATTACGTCCACTTGCAGTTCGAACACATTCCGTTTCACATATTGCATGAATGTCTCGAAGGGAAGCGTGCGATAGCCCAAGAATGCGAAAAACGAATTGAAACCTTGTGGTAACGGGAACGCAAGGGACTCAACAGCCAGATAATATCTTTCCAGAAGCGTGAATAAGGAAGATTTCATCGCATCGGACAGTTGATCTCTGAAACGAAACAACATTAGATATAATGGTAGGGGGGGGGTGTAAACCACTAGGTTACATGAAAATAAAGCCTTTGTCAGAATCATTTCGACATTGAATTCCCGCTGCTTTGCAGAGAAGGCAGCATAGCAGTTTGGACATTTCTAGCTGAGCGGCCACGTAGCGAGTTGCCACTGCATGTACATGCATTGGATTCTGTTGCGACTGCCAGAATCGGTTTGGAAAGCTACCGCCAATGTTACTGTGGCTGTTGTTACCGTTAGCCGATTGTTTCAGCAAGTGCATGGATAGTTCTCGCAAATTAACCGAAATGATATGTTCTTGGCGACTGGCCGTGCACGTTTCGATTTCATGAAACGGCAACGCGTCGCCTTTGCGAGACTGGCTCAAAAATGGGGCCAGATCAAATAGAGAGGTCGAGGCTGCACTGACCAGACACGTTCCTGGTGACAGTGGTGTGCTGCATCGCGACAGAGCCTCCGGTTGATAGCACACCAACGAGACCATTAACTTATCGGACACTTGACTGGTCTTAAATCGGATGCAGCCTTTATCGATGTTGGCCAGTTGTTCCCACAGCCGCGTCCACATGTCGACCCGATACGGAACGATTCGTTGCTGCGGCGACAGCAACATCATAGCCGTGTTCCACAACACTTCCTGGTTAAACTTTAATTTGATTCCCGGTCCGATAACGATTTCCGTGTCTCGACTAATCGAGTTCAGGGTGGACACGGGCAACAAGTTGACAAGTTGCGTCGCTTCAGCCGGTAAATTTCTTTGAGATGTCATATAGGCACCACCAATCAACATCTCTTTCAATATTCTCGATGTGGATAACGCTAAAGGCTTTTCCGCAACTAACGAAATTAACTGAAACAGGGGAATTTAAACATTATCGAATGCTCCTCAACAACAAACCTAACAGCTTTCCTTGGTTTAATAACATGAGATAACAATGACCCTACAAAATCAAATTTTCTTAACTTTTAAACTATTCAAATATGTGGTTACTGATACATTCTTCAATAATGTTAACATCTAAATCGTACTTATATTATAAACGTGAAAGTTTGTAAGAATGGATGTTTGTTGCTCTTTCACTCAAAAAGTACTGAAGGGACCTGGATGAAATTTGGCATAGATATAGATTATAATCCAGTTTAACATATAGTACACTTTATATCCAGAAAAAAATGTACAGTTCTTGTGGGATAGATATTTTTTTGTACAGAGCAAAAGATCAACTTCCTTTTTTGTAATGTGGTAGTTTAGGGGCCAAAAAATGATATAGATTACTTCTCATACCGGAATAATAAACGATTCCCATGGGATAGCAAAACAAGTATGTATTCTATAAGAATCGTGTATTTAAAAACAGTTTCGTTAATGTTCACGAAATAGAGTCTTAACTCATTTTCCTTAAGAAGACTTGATCTAATTTTTACTCAGGAGAGATGTACTATTCCCGTGGGATAGATATGTTTTTTGTTTATCACAGAGTTAAAGATTGATATGATATTTGCAATGTGGTAGTTTGGGAGAGAATTATATAGCTTACGTTTAAGGCTAGAATAATGCATCGTTCCCATTGGGATGGCAAAACAATTATATCCTACAGGAACCGCACAATTAAAAAAGTTTCGGTAAAGTTCGTGAAATCGAATTTTAACGCATTTTCTTCCAATTTTACACGATAAAGAAAGAAATCTCTACAAAGTTGAAATTAAAAAATTGACAATTTTCACTGGAAAATAAATATGAATTTCAATTTAACACCCGATAAAATTAATAATGAAATTGTTTAAAATATTTAAATTTTTCATAGTCATTGTCGAAGATATTAATTAGAAATAAACGTATTAAAATAATAAACTAAAAATTTCAAAAAATTAACAATTACTTAACGGACCGAATTTTACTGAAGCTTTGCTAAAGATCCTGTAGGATAGTTACTAATTTATTCATTAAAGGGAACATCCATTAATTACGTGAGACGTTCAGGGGCCGATGGGTCGAGCCGAATCTCATCTAATCTTAAGTTGGGGAGAGGGAAGGTCTCGCAAAAATCACGTATTTTTTTGTTTTGAAAAATATCACATTGGATTGGGGGAATGGTATATGCCAAATTTCATAACATCTTACCAGAGGGGAGGGGATGAGGTTTCAAAAATCGCAAAAAACGCCTCGCGTAATTAATGGATGCCCCCTAAAATAGCTGTACGGGTTTAAATGACATTTGGTATGAAAGATTTTCAAGTTCTAAAGGAAGGAATACAGTTACTTTTTTACTAAAAATTATATAGAAGCTGATGTAAGACAGCTAAGATCTCTTTCTTGAAAAGTAGTTATACGAATTGTGATGAACTTTCTTTGGATTTAAAGTCTGAAAGTATTTATCATCTTTTTCTGTCAAAATAGATTTATTTTTATATTTCGCTATGAACGTAGGGAATCTTTTAATCAATCAGTTAAATTTAGATACACTCAGCGAAGCGAGCGGGTATCAGCTAGTATATAATAAAACTGTAGAAGATTTGTGTCTGTTTGTTTTATACATCTTCCACGCAAAAACTACTGAACGGATTTTGATGAAACTATTTTTGTTATATAGCTATTAATCCTCGATAACATAATGGCTATAATTTATACATAATTTAGTAGAGAAAAGTCGGGAAATTTAAAGAGTGGTAATGTGATGTCTTAACAAACATATTTTTGTGCACTTACATTGCAAACGCTGGCTTATCCTTACGAGATAGGTCAAACTAATATGGGGCAAAATTGTGTATCTTAAAAAGGTTGATAAAAAAAGTCTGCGACGGTATATGTCTATCTCCTAAGGATAACCCACAGGAACCATTTTTATCTTTTACAAATGACAAAAAATTATGTTGGCATAGCGGCTGGCTATTGTACGACATACGTATTGCCTGTTTTATTGGTATCTTCTTCTATATTATATAAAAATGTTATGTTGGTCTTTATTCTGTACGAATTAAGCTCAAATTTTGATACAAAATACAATCGGGCTCCAGAATGGTTTTTGTCTATATTTCGCGTCAGTAACATATAGTGAAAAACACGTGAATAAGAATAACAATTGTATCCTACAGGAACCGTGTATTTAAAAAAAATTTCGTTAGCGTTCGCGAAATAGCATTTTAAGGCATTTCCTCAAGAAGGCCTGGCCAATTTTACACAGTAGTGAAAGTAATTCTCTACAAAGTTTAAATTAAACAATTGACAAAATTTTACTGAAAAATAAATAGGAATTTCAATTTATCACCCGATAAAATTAATGATGAATTTTTTTTAAATATTTGAATTTCTTTATTGTTCATTGTCGAAGAAATTGGTTAGAAATAAAAATATTAAAATAATATATTAAATTTTTAAATAATTAACAATTACTGAACGGAACGAATTTAAATGAAATTTTGTTAAAGATACCTCAGATCTTAACAGATTATTGAATATCATTTATTCAAAAAAAAGAACGGTTCCTGTAGGATAACTCCTAATATTTTTTACTAAAATAGCTGAACTGTTTTAAATGACATTTGACAAAATCTTATAGAACCTGTAAGAGAGCTAATATCTTTTCCTAGAAAAGTAGTTTTAAGGATTTTGATGAACTTACTAAGGATCTAAAGTCTGGAAGTATCTTTCATCTTTTTCTGTCAAAATATTATAGATTAATTTTTATATTTCGCTATGAAGGTATGGAATCTATTAATCAATCAATTAAATTTAGATACTCTCAGCAAAGCGAGCGGGTATCAACTTAATCAATCGTTTTCAAATGTTGACCTTAAGTTCAAATCACAATCATTTTTACACCGGTTACGTATAACGTTTTCATCTTTATTCCTAAATAATAATTTCTCTGTATTGAATAGTCTACTACAATATAATTTAACATTAACTTAGCAACGCATGACCGGGTCTGCTAGTTCTTTATAAAACTAAATTACTAAAAAACTCAAAGTTAAAATCTTTATCGTTTGCCGCGTTTTTGTGTGGTATACATGGTGTGGTTATTAAATAATGAGACTGACGCTACAGCGGAACAAGTGCGCATGCGTCAACTGTCATTGATAGTCAGTTATTTAGTGTAAAATCTTCTCTTTAGAATGCAATTTGTTTCGTTTTTCTAACCTTCACCGTTTAGTCATAACCTTCATTTTTGTTAGTGCTGTTTTTTTTGCCGGAAAAAATGGTTAGTGTAATAAAAGAGCAACGAATTGTTATTAAAATTTTACTTCAAACTTGGAATAACTGCAACTGAAACCTATAATTTATTGACAGAAGTGTATGGCAGTAATTGTTTATCGTGGGAATGGGTTTTTGAATGGTTTAAGCGTTTTCAAGATGGCCGAAAAGCCGTTGAAGATGATTCACGGCCAGGTCGCCCTTCAACGCCAAAAACGGATGACAATGACGAAAAAGTTGCTAATTTGATTCGGTCTGACCGTCGATTAAGTATTCGTGCAATTGCTGAAACTGTACTAATTGATAAAGAAATACGTCAAATTTTACATGAAAATTTGAACATGCGAAAAGTGTGTGCCAAAATGGTAGGGGAAAGTGGGGTATTTGAGAACAATAAACTTTAAATTATCCTAATTAATAAAATAAAATAACAATTTTAGTAAACTTTTGCTATAACATAAACTTTAACTTATCTACTTTAATAATTTGATCACAAAACTTTTTTAAATTAACATTAGAATAACAAAAATATAGAATATAAAAACTATTGCCATTCCTATTTTCCCGGTAGTGTGTGGGGTAATTGAAATCAATCCACGGGGGAAATAGAAACTGCATTGGGTAATGATAATATATATATATATACAGGGTGCGCCATCTAGACAGGACTTATTGAAATGTTGAATAACTCCGCCATTTTTCAGCCGATTTTGGAAAATGAACAAGATTCATTTAGGGTATACAATGCCATTTATTGACAATTCACTCAGAATACAATATCGATCAAATGACCGCCTCCATTAGACACACAAAAAGCGGCCCTTTTTTGGGCATTTTTCATTGTATTTGACAACATTTCGGGCGTAATAGCAGCAATTACCGCTTTAATATTAGCTTTTAGTTCTTCAATAGTCTTTGGTTTGCTGGCATACACCTTACTCTTCAAATAGCCCCACAGGAAAAAGTCTGGCGCCGTCAAATCCGGCGAACGAGGAGGCCACTCCAAATCACCCTTTTTTGACACAACGCGTCCCGGGAACTTGCTCTGCAAAAACTTCATAGTAGCAACTGCGGTGTGACAAGGTGCGCCGTCTTGTTGAAAATAGAAGTTTGTTAGACGGTGTTTCCGCATTTCCGGACAAACAAAGTGCGCCAACATCCAACGATAGCGTGCACCGTCGACGGTTTCTCCAACTTTGAAAAAAAATGGTCCAATAATCGTTTTCGAGCACACTCCGGCCCAAACAGTAACTCTTTGGTCGTGCAATGGTGTTTCGTGAATGATGTGTGGGTTTTCTGTTCCCCAAATTCGACAGTTTTGTTTATTGACCCCGCCAGAGAGCGTAAAATGAGCTTCGTCCGTCATCAAAATTCGGTCCCAAAAATCAGGCTCGGCATCGATCTTTCTTGCGATCGTATTCCCATATTCGAGGCGACGCGGCTTGTCCGTTTCCAACAATCTTTGGGTTAGTTGCACTTTGTATGGAAAAAGATGGAGATCATCCTTCAAAATTCTTCTTAAAGTGGTTCCACTCACAATCAGCGCCTGAGAACGACGCCGATACGACACACTTGGATTTTCGGCAACACTCTCTCTCACCGCTTCAACAACTTCATTGGAGCGTCGCGGACGCGGTCGAATGGGTCGCGGGCGAGTAGCTACAGACCCGTGTTCAAAGAAATTTTTCGCCAAAGTACGAATTGTCTTGGCGGAAGGCGCCGAATGTCTCCCATATTTCTTACGATACGCACGCACAGTTTTCACAGTTGAACGATTGTTTTCAATGTACAGCGCTACAATTTCAGCCCGTTTTTTTGGCGTAAACCGATCCATGACTATAATGGCATAGACTGACGTTTCAGAATCTTGTTCATTTTCCAAAATCGGCTGAAAAATGGCGGAGTTATTCAACATTTCAATAGGCCCTGTCTAGATGGCGCACCCTGTATATATATATATATATATATATAATATAAATTTTAATGATTAACTATGTTTCACACAAATCACATACGTAATTATTACACATGTATTGACCGTTTGTGCATGCGTCATGGGCCCATTTTTGGGCCCAAGCAGCTCGAAAAAATGTTTGTACTGGCACTTTGAATGTCATCTGCAAAATCTGCAAATTTGCATTAAAAAGGACGAGATTTGAGTCCGTGGAAGCTATAAAAGAAAAACCGGCAACAGTCCGTAAACAACACTAAAGAAAATAAAGGTTATGACTAAACGGTGAAGGTTAGACAAACGAGACAAACTGCATTCTAAAGAGAAGGTTTTACACTAAATAACTGACTATCAATAACAGTTGACGCATGCGCACTTGTCCCGCTTTAGCGTCAGTCTCGTTATTTAATAGCCACACCATGTAATTCAGCACCTGGTGCTGGGGCACCGCTCGCAGGCTTTGTACTTTTGTTTTATAATTTGATGATTTCGTTGTTCTTGCAACAAATGATAGAATGATGGAGGAGAGAAAGTTAAAAGCATCGAAGAACTGTCGAGAACTAAGCTTAGACTAAATGTTTCTGCATCAACTTATCAACTTACCTCAGCAACAGCATCGAATTCCCCCTTGTGAACGAGCAGATAGTGCAATATGGCTATTTTATTGTCGATGTTCGTACAGGTCGTAAACGTTTGAATTAAATCCCGCGTTGTAATGTTGATTTCAACCAAATCTAATGTTAGTAGGTCAATGCCAGTATTTGGGGAGAAGTTAATTAAAGGTACTACATGATATTGTTTGTCAGTCTCTGAGCTTTGTAGGCATGGAGAAGTAAGTATATGGCACATCGGTTCGTGACTCGTTCCAATATCAAGCAAATGTGTGAACAAGCCTGGTACAAATACTATCATATGGTCATCTGAAAAACGAATGTAAAATCAAGTCAGCTACCTAGTGAGCACAAAACGTTCAACTACGTATCAGCTCTGAAAATCAGCTTACTGGATACAGTAAAAGTTCTTCTCATATAATAGACTTACCACCAAAAAGTGCGAATGTTAATCGAATCTGTTTCGCCTGGTTCCATTTGATTCCTGGAACGACGCAGTGCAGAACACAGCCGTGGTGCAGCAATGTGATCGAATACGCCAAATGAACGCTTTTTATGTTTGGAGCTGATATTTGCGAGTCGTCTTCGTACGGCTCGTACAAGTAATGGTGACAAATGCAAACTACCCCTCGCGGATCTGACGCTATGTACAGATCCAGGGTGCAATCGTGAATCCGTAGCGGGATGACATCATCCGCGTAAATGCCACAAGGCTTAACTGCCGCGTGGGGCAATTGAGGCAAGTTCAACGGAATGTTCAACTGCACAAATTCACATTACTTAACATTTCTTCTCATTCAATCTTAATATCTTAGGTTTGTTCCAGATGAAAATCGTACATTGCACAGTACAAGTCATGCGCAATATGAAATTATAACAAACACTTCTTTTGTTTTGCTCATGGCTTTTTAGTATTACCCATGATTTGTACCGTACGTCTTTTAATTTATATTTGTTAGCAGTTCTTAAAGCTCCCAGTCTTAAATACGTTTATGGGGAAGGGGGAGGGACGTCTGAAGTGTAAGACCTTTTTCTTAATGTGGCGGATTGTATAATTTCCCAATATAGATCTAAAGTTACATAGACAACCTTCTTTTTGTCTTTATGGGGTCCGAATGATATGTTAGGAGCAGTTAAGAGCTTTGGAGGGTCCGTTATTGTAAAAAAAAATGGGAACCACTGGACTAGAGGGTGCAAGAGAAAAAAGTTTGCTGTTAAAAAGGCTGAAAAGAATAAATGTATACTACTATTTAAAAAATTATTCTGGGAAAATACTTGAATGAAATTTATTAACCCGAGAGAAAATGTTTTTGTATAATCATATATAATTATATATGGGGTTATATATGATTATATACAACCAGACATGGCACTATATATAATTATACATGAATACGTATGATTATACATATATGGAACGGTTTGTCATCATATATAGTTCTATATATAATTAGATCTGATCAGATATAACTTAAAGAAGCGTATATCTAATTATATATATGCCTATATATAATCAGATATGACAACAAACACTTCAATCAACTACTTAAATAGCTAACATTAACATCATTTTTTACAAACTGTTTTATTGTAGTTATATTTATAATCGACTTAAAAAAAATATAACAAAATGAAAAACCGACTTCAAAATAAATAAAAACTCTTAAACAAAAAATGCACTAAAAAGTAAAAAAATAATTGCATATTCTTTGCAGTGTCTACAACTGACTAATTATAGGATGCTATAATGTACAACTATTGTTATTTTTGGAGTTGGTGTCAGCCAATGAAACACGACTATAATGGTACTTGGCAATAAAGAAGAATACTTTATGAAATTTATTTTTCAAATGAACTTTTATACAATATACTAGTACTGTGACAATATCTAGCGACTTTTAAACTACAAAATACCAATAATTAATTAAACCTTTTTTACAAATGAACATTAATATTTATTTTCTTGGCTGACACCAACTCTAAAAATAACAATAGTTGTACATTATATCATCCTAATAATTTGTAATTTGTAGACACTGCCAGGATACGGAATTAATTTTTTACTTTTTAGTGCATTTTTGTTTAAGATTTTTTATTTATTTTGAAGTCGGTTTTTCAATTTGTTATAATTTTTACTTATTTCTCGATTTTTAGTGATCTGAAGTTTGATAACTGATTTTATTTCTTTCAATATGGGTAAACCTACTAAACGCGCTGTTCATATGAGACGGCGCCGTTAAATGTTAAAAGTAACTACTTCACCCCCTTTGGCCCTTAAAGGTTAAAAATTTTTACTTTTAAATGTAATAAAAAAAACTTAGAGGAATACTCTTCCCGATAGAAAAAAAATCATCAAAATTCGATGATTCAGTTAAACGTCATTATTTCATCCCCTATTTTAATCCTTAGGAGGTGGATTTTTTTTCTTCAAATTGATATGTGAACATTTTAAAGGTACGTAGAAAAAAATTTATCTAAATTGGGTTAACCAGGAAAAATGTATAATTTCATCCCTAATTTTTAGCCCCTTATGAGTGGAGTTTTTTATAAAAATGGAAATGAGATTAATTTAAAATTATGTTCTACCAAAAAAAAGAATTATCAAAATCGAGCTATCCAATAAGAAGTTAATATTTCATCTCTTAGTTTTCAACCCCTTAGAAGTGAAAGATTTCCTTCAAATTAAAATGGGACCACACGGGAAGTAGAAAGCTGGTGCTTCCTTTTTTTGAAGTCGATTAAAAAAAGAGGAGGTTCTCAATTCGGCTGTATTTTTTATGTTTGTTACCTCAGAACTTTTGACTGGGTGATCCGATCTGGATGATTCTTTTTTTTTATTTTAAAGCTGGTCTTTTCCGTGTGGTCCCATTTTAATTTAAAGGAAATCGTTCACTAAGGGGTTGAAAAATATGGGATGAAACTTCTTATTTTTTTTTTGAAGTCAGTTAAAAAGGAGGAGATTCTCATCAATTTGACTGTATTTTTTTAATGTTTTTAACCGACTTCAAAAAAAGGAGGAGGTTCTCAATTCGACTGTATTTTTTTTTTTTTTTTTTTTATGTTTGCTACCTCAGCATTTCCGACTAAGTGAAGCGATTTTGATGATTCTTTTTTTATCTGAAAGCTGGTGCTTCCCGAATGGTCCCATTTTAATTTGAAGGAAATCGTTTACTTCTAAGGGGTTGAAAACTAAGGGATGAAATACTAACTTCTTATTGAATGGCTCGATTTTGAAAATTATTTTTTTATTTAAAAGCCAGTGCTTTTCGTGTGGTTCCATTTTAATTTGAAGGAAATCGTTCACTTCTAAGAGGTTGAAAACTAAGGGATGAAATACTAACTTCTTATTGGATAGCTCGATTTTGATAATTCTATTTTTATTTGAAAGCTGGTGCTTTTCGTGGGGTCCAGTTTTAATTTGAGGGAAATCTTCCACTTCTAAGGGGTTGAAAACTAAGGAATGAAATATTAACTTCTTACTGGATAGCTCGATTTTGATATTTCTTTTTTTATTTGTAGAACACAACCTTAAATTAATCTCCTATCCATTAAAAAAAAAAAAACTCCACTCATAAGGGGTTACAAATTAGAGATGAAATAATATTATAATTTTTTTTTGGCTAACCCGATTTTGATAATTTTGTTTCTATTCCGTACATCGTATCTTTAAATAGTTCACATTTCCATTTGAAGAAAAAAAATCCACCCCTTAAGGATGAAAATAGGGGATAAAATAGTGACATTTAACCGAATTTTGATAATTTTTTTCTTTTTGAAAGAATAATCCACTTAGTTTTATTTAGTTTAAAAGCAAAAAATTTCAACCCTTAAGGGCAAAAAGGGATGATGTAGTAACTTTTAATATTAAACGGCGCTGCCTCATATGAGCAGCGCGTTAACGGTTAACGTTAACCATTTTCAAGAAAATAAAATCAGTTATCAAACTTCAGATCATTAAAACGCAAGAAATAAATAAATATTATAAAAAAAAAATGAAAAACCGACTTCAAAATATATAAAAATTCTTAAACAAGAAATGCACTAAAAAGTAACCAAATAATGGCGTATCCTTGCAGTATCTACAACTTACAAATTATTAGGATGATATGTTGTACAACTATTGTTATTTTTGGAGTTGGTGTCAGTCAAGAAAATAAATATTAATGGTAATTTGTAAAAATTGTAAAAAGGTTTAGTTGGTAATTGGTATTTTGTAGTTTAAAGGTCGCTAGATATTGTTACAGTTCGAGTATATTGTTTAATAGTTCATTTGAAAAATAATTTTCATAAGGTATTCTCGTTTTTTGCTAAGTACCAATATAGTCGTATTTTCTTGGCTGACACCAACTCTAAAAATAACAATAGTTGTACATTGTATCATCCTAATAAGTTGTAAGTTGTAGATACTGCAAGGATACGCCATTATTTTGTTACTTTTTAGTGCATTTTTTGTTTAAGAATTTTTATGTATTTTGAAGTCGGTTTTTCATTTTTTTATAATATTTATTTATTTACCTCTGAACTTTCAACTGGGTGAACCGATTTTGATGATTCTTTTTTTATTTGAAAGCTGGTCCTTCCTGTGTGGTCCCATTTTAATTTGTAGGAAAACGTTCACTTTTAAGGGGTTGCAAACAAAGGGATGAAATTTTAACTTCCTATTGCAAGAAATTCAGTCTAATCAAGATACGCTTAGTGACACGGGCGGGTGTTCACAAGTGATAAATATTTTAGAGAAAACAATATATTGTGTCAACTTACGACTGTTTCGTGGGGAAGATCATCGTGAAATTGAAGACCGGAAAGAATTGGTGACATGTTACAAGAATTGATTCCGGGTTCTTCACCCTCGACAAGGCTTTTGGTGGGTTTTCGGTAGTGGATATAAAATAAGCACTGGTGAACTGGTTCCCATTGCGCCCATAGAAACGTTCGTACAATACATTCGAATGTAAACTGATTTTTGTTCAAACTCCACACATCTGATTCCTCCGAGTCTCTACTCAATTCTAAGCTATAAATTGAAATTGCTATAAAAAAATTGAATGTAATATTTTCAGTTTTTCTAATTATTAAAATGAACGATTACATTCTTGGTGGATGAAAACGATGCATTTTTCCGTTAACTTTTTCCCGGTGATTTTCTTGTGTTTGCGATAGAGAAACTGAACCATAATTTGATGCGATCTAACTTTATTTTCGAGTGGGTAATAGGGTTGTTGTTCGTGATGGTTGATTTCGACTAAATAGGGTTGGTAAACTTCCAAATCTGAGCCGGCTTCGGGTTCTTTAACGACAAAAACCAGCACGGTTTCATCACTGTTAACACTCGCTTGTACAGTGTTGACAATGCGATTGAATCGATAGATCGTTTTTAACGTGTTTGTCGCATTGTCAAAAATCCCGATATGGCTCACGGGAATCGGGGACTTTTCACTGATGTGAATCCACGTGATTGGCAACTTTCCATTTTGTTCTTGACCCAGCAATCGCCACTTACGAGCTTCGCCTGAAACACGCGGTCATTTTCAAAATGTTATCAAAGGTGCGCATGCACCTAGCGCGGTATATTGATTTTAAACAGACAATGTGTCGTATCTACGTACGAGACATTTTCTTATCAAAATGATAAGAGAAAAAATATGGAAAATTATTCTTGTCAATACGTTTTGATTTAATCGATTCAATACCTTTTTCTTGATTGGAAAATAAAAGACCCCATAATTTCGATGGTAGATTATCCAGCAGGACCATATTTGTACCGTGGAAAACTTAAAGTGCCACAGTAGTGACAATTTTCCACCGTGGCGATTTGACAAAGTTTATGTAGGCACGTTCACGCAGATCAACAGCGCAATGAAAGGATTCAAATCAAAAACCAACAGAAAAAATTTTCATTTATTCTTTATTAAAACGATATTGTTATTACAAAAGTGCTTAAATTATCCTCAAAAAAATTATATTCTAATTCGGAATGCATAAAATTGGACAGTTTCCAGGTTGATATTTTCTATATAAAAATCAATAAGAAAAGAATTCATAACATTTTTTAACCGTTGACAAGAAAATCTCGTAATATTACATCACTAAAATGTAACAATAATTAATTAATAATTAACAAATCTTGACAGTACTAAATAATAATGATAAAAATAATAATAGTAAAGTTAACAAGTATTAAAATTAAAAATATTATGGCACTTGAAACTAGGAAAAATTAATTAATATAAATGGCACATAAGATAGGTAAAAGTGTATTAAAACTGATGCATTTGTGTGCATTTGGTAATAAAATATATAATCTATCATTTATATTTAGTTCAATTGAAGCTTCTACCACCATTGTTTCGTTAAAATAATTTCTTTTCTTAAAGGCACGTATTATGGACAGGATTGGACAAATGGACGTTTTCGTTTATTCAGTTTGGAAGGATTGGGGGGATTTGGGAGGAGGTTGAATTAATACAGTTTCGAAATTGAGTTCGGTCTAGAAGCTCAGCAGGCGCATGATTTTCCTGAGCTACTTTTTTCGTTTTCGCTCGAGCCTTTTCCGTCTAACGCCAACACTTCGGTGTCCTTCTTCGCATCGGCTCCGTGTATTAACTTGTCATTAACCAGGATCTGAAACAAACAATTGAAATAATGGTAACATTTATTGGCGTTTAGCTTTGGTGCTTTATTCGCATTAATGTCCATTTTGCTAACAAAATGGCGGCCATTGGTTTAATCACACAAAAGTATTCAACTTTAATTAAATGTATAATTTTAAACCCCTAAATTAAAAGACATCCTCAACTATACGCTCTAGGCGCCCACCCAGGTTGCCTATATGGACGGAACAGTCGCTATAATTCGAAATAATAAGTTCATTCGCGGATACCATACAGAACCGATAACGAATCAGTTCAAGACCGATTTAAGATCATCACCAAGCGCATGCAAATTTATGAACCGAGTTACGGTCCGATATTCGCGGTTCACATTCGATTCTCTTACTCATGCGCAGTTTGCTAAATTGTGGCTAATTCAAAATCCAGTTTTGCTGTCATGCTGCGTTCACACGAGTCAACTTTAGTTGCCCGTTTTTAGTTGATCAAAAAAAGTTTGAACGAGTCATCACACTAGGTTTTTCATTTAACTTTTGATCGATCAACTAAAGTTGACTCGTGTGAACGAGGCATTAACGTCTGCCAACGTTCAATTCAATTAACAATTTTTGTGGGTTCTCGTTAATTCTCGCCTTACTTCCGAACATTTTTAAACTCGTTCACGGAAAAATGACCCTTAATCAGTTCATAAGCGTGTATGGGCTTGGCGATTATCTTAAATCCACTTAGATTGATTTGTTATCGGTTCAGTATCAGATCCGCGAACAAACCTAATGAGAATCCTTTCTAAGTGAAAAATAAATTGTGGTTTCCTGAACTCTCGCTTATCTAGGCTACTCCAATTGTATATGATAACGTTAAAGTGTGTAATCCCGTTAATTCATGGAATAGCTAAGTGGACAACCACTAACGTTTTGAATGAAAAACCGGAAGTTGAAAGAAGAGGAAGATTTGCACAAATTCCACCCCCAGCACCCCAGAACAGAGGAGCGAACCCCTCCCCCCGGGATATTTCATCCTATATATTTCATGAATTACCTAGTTATTCCATGAAATAACGGATTACATGCTTTAACGGTAACATATAAACAGGTTGAGAATGCGAATTTAGTGAGTCCAGGAGGGTATAATAGTTTTTCATGTCCAAAGCAACCCTTTTGATTTTAAGAGCAAGTACCCTTTTCATAACGCTTTTCATTATTGGGAAACCGGAATTTGATAATAAAATGAGTTTTTCACAAAAACCACCCCTACCACCCTCCTGGAGAGCCCTAGGATCCCGGTGTAATGGAGCGAAACCCCCCGCGGAATTAAAAGCGGTCAACCACTAGCTAGAGAGGCTGAAACCATAGCCTAGTACTGGAGAAATACTCCAGGGCATAGCCAAGCTAAGAAATTCATAAAGTACTCCAAGAAGAGAAGAGACGTAAGGCTCCTAACAAGTCTCTATACGGGTCACTGTACCCTAAGGCCTAAATTACCATCTGCACAAGATCGGTAAGACCAACACCAACAGATATCGTGTCTGCTAGAAAGGGGCAGAAACGGCGGAGCCAATTTTGTGCTCATGTGAGGCAGCTTTTAAAAGACGACTGCAGCATCTCGGAAAGACGGACATGACGCCTGGCGAGTTAGCGATGGCAGCCCCTAGCCAGGTGCTGGCTTTCTTTAAAAGCCTGATGCTCTCTTAGTTAATACAGAAGATCGCAGAGAGAAACTCCTGAGACCCGTAGAATGGAAAAAAAGAACGGAAAACCTTTTAAATTTCAAAAGCAACCTTTTTAATTTCAAACAACACTTTTTTTTAAAACGCTGAAATCTTCATTGCCACATAAAAAAGGGTACATGATCCAGAGAGTTTCTAAAAACTGAACGATGCTGAAGTAAAACTGATCACTGCTTTGTGATACTTTTTGGTGGAAATTCAGTGTTACTCGGAGGGAATCGAGTATTAATATATCAGTGTAAGACAAGTTTGAGCTACAGGTAAAATTTTCACAAATCCACTGTTTTTTTTTCCATTATATTAGTGTAGTAAAAACGGATCTGCTAGACCTAGAGGAAAACTGGCCACAGATTCGTGCTCAGCGTGAAAAAATACACTGAAAATCATAGATCAGATTATTTATCTTGAGGAGTTAGTGTCAACATAAAAGAACAAAATTATTTCGGAATATTATTTTGGTATTTCTGACGTCACTTTTCTTTGTGAAATTGTCAGTTTCTTCAGAGCCAGTAATTCGAGAAATTGAGTAAGTCGATCAATTAAAAATAAGCACCATTTAAATTATGTTGATACCAGTTTGCACTATGAAAAAATTACTAAAATATTTTGTTGTCTGCCTGACCTTTCCTAGGACGAATAAGAGGTCAACACACATTGAGTGTTGAAGTGTGATTATCTACACTGAAGTCTGTAAGTACGAACTGAAGTCCCACCGTGAAATTTTTAAACGGTGTTTACATTGGAGTACCACGGTGTGATACAGTGTAATTTCAGTGTAGATAAGATGCAGTTTGAATAATCCCGTTAAAGCGTGGAATAGCTAAGTGGAAAACCACTAAATTTTTGAATGGGAAACCGAAAGTTATTAGAAGAGGAAGTTTTGTACAAATCCCATCCCTAGGACCCCAGAATAGAGGAGCAACCCCCCGGGATATTTCATACCATAAATTTCATGAATTACCTACTTATTCCATGAAATAACGGATTACACGCTTTAACGGTAACATATACACTTAAATTCCACTTTAAGTTTAAAAAATAGGTATTACACCGTGCCTACACTGAAATTGCACTTGATATTTAAATGTCAGTGTGTTATAGAAAAAAAAGAAAGAGAAACCCCAAATAAAATTTATTAATGCCGCGTTCACACGTTTCAACTTTAGTTGAACGACAATTTTCAATTTTTTAGACTGTAGCGGGGTAAGCGACGCGAGAAGTGAGGCACAAACAAACAGAATTGAAAGCAAATTGATCGGGGTCGACTCGATCGACTTGAACGACAAAAAGATTGACTGAGGGCGCGTTCAGACGTTTCAACTTTAGTTGAACGATGATTTTCAATCTTTTAGACTGTAGCGGAGAAAGTGACGCAAGAAGTGAAGCACGAACGAACAGAATTGAAAGCAAATTGGACTCGATCAGACTCATCGACTTGAACGACGAAAAGTTTGACTGAGTCAAACTTTTTGTCGTTCAAGTCGACCGAGTAGACTCCGGTCTATTTGCTCTCAATTCTGCTCGTTTGTGCTTCACTTCTCGCGTCGCTTACCCCGCTATAGTATAAAAAATTGAAAATCGTCGTTCAACTAAAGTTGAAACGTCTGAACGCGTTTTCAGTCAAACTTTTCGTCGTTCAAGTCGATGAGTCTGATCGAGTCCAATTTGCTTTCAATTTTGTTCGCTCGTGCTTCACTTTCTCCGCTACGGTCTAAAAGATTTAAAATTGTCGTTCAACTAAAGTTAAAACGTGTGAACGCGTCCTGAGTCAAACTTGCTGTCGTTCAAGTCGATCGAGTCGACCCTGGTCAATTTGCTTTTAATTCTGCTCGTTTGTGCTTCACTTCTCGCGTCGTTTAACCCGCTACAGTCTAATGCAGGGGTTCTTAAACTTATGTAGTCCGCGGACCCCTTCTTGAATCAATTTTTTTTCGCGGACCCCTTCTTGAGCCAATTTTTTTTCGCGGACCCCATCTCAACTCTAAAATAATAAATTTGTATTTATGACGGTCACTCTCCACTTGGTAGGTAGTGATAATCCTTTGGCAGGTAGAGACGTGGTGTACTAAAAAGACACATTTGAGGCGAAATTTGCCCATCGAGAGAAAAATACAAATTACGTAAATGTCTATTTAAATTTTTAAATTATGACGATAATGCTCGCGGACCCCCAGTTTAAGAACCTATGGTCTAAGAGCGCGTTCACACGAGTCAACTTTAGTTGAACGACGATTTTCAATCTTTTAGACCGTAGCGGGGTAAGCGACGTAAGAAGTGAAGCACAAACGAGCAGAATTGAAAGCCAACTGACCGGGGTCGACTCGATCGACTTCAACGACAAAAAGTTTGACTGGGTCAAACTTTTTGTCGTTCAACAATTTCCTTTCAATTCTGCTCGTTTGTGCTTCACTTCTCGCGTCGCTTACCTTGAAAATTGTCGTTCAACTAAAGTTGACTCGTGTGAACGCGCCCTTATTGATTGAAATTGTCGTTCAACTAAAGTTGAAACGTCTGAACGCGCCTTAAAGGGTCGAAGAATTTGAAATGACGATCAAAAAGGAGAATTACTTTGTTCACTAGCGTCCGAGCCGCTTCTTCTATGTTGATGTTTTCCTTGGCTGACGTTTCGTACCATCCAGCGAATCCTTTTTCCTTGCAATACTCATCCATACGAGATGGTGTATTGACCAATCCCTCTTTTTGTTGGTCGCACTGAAATTTAAAAACAATTAGACTTGTTGAAAATGTTGGTCGAGACGGATATGAACTTTGTTCGCTAGCAGGATACAGGGTATGGGAGAGCCATCTGAGAGTTGCACTTTCGAGTCGAGGTCCTGTTTCCACTTGACGACAGCCTCGAAAGTCGCGACACGGGTCACATCGAACACGATAAACGCACCGACCGCCTCCTTGTAGTAGACACGTGTCATGTTTCCGAACCGCTCCTGGCCGGCAATATCCCAAAGCTGGAGTCGAATGATCGTGTTCGCGTCCCAGTTGAGCACTTTGAGCGCGAAATCGACGCCGATTGTTGCTCGATAGTGTTGCGAAAAAAACTGATGCACATAGCGCTTGATTATCGACGTCTTGCCCGTCCCTAATTCACCAATCACCAAGATCTTGTACAGGTGCTCCCGACGCTCACTTCCAGCCTCAATCATACTCGACTAAAAAAAAAAAAAAAAACGACTAATTACACAAACAACCACACATTCGATTGTTTAGAATAGAAAGGAAGGCCACCTGATAAATTCCCATATTTACAAAAAAAATTATTCTCACTAATGTACCTAAGTATCGTACGTATATACCTGCATGATACAGGTAGATAATTAGGAAAACCGGTTTTGAGTTAAGAGGTGATATGGCAGGAGACATATGCGCGTGTGTTTTAAGACTTTCTAAATATTTAAATAAGACGTGTTTACAGTTCTGATATGATGAAATTTACCGATTTAGGATTTGTGTAGATCGTTTCAGATTGGTTATTACTATCGATAACAAGCTCGCCGTACGGCGGCATGTCTGAATTGGACCCGGTTGGTGATTGGGGATGTGGAGCGCGGCGATCCTCCGTCTGGGCTTCTTCCTCGTCACAGGACTCGGTCTCGTCCAGTTCTGGATCCTTCATCGGTTCAGATAATGGGACGAATTGGCTCGGTATATTATCAATGATAGCATGTGGTGTTTGTACGGCGTGATCACTACTACTAGAACAAGTCTCGACCGGTTCGGCATGTTTAGTCGCGGTATTTGGATTGTCAACGATCTCGTCGTCGTTTCCGCTGATTAAGTGTACGGTGGGGATCGGTTCTGTGAGGTTGCTGGTGCTCGCGCTGGATGCTGCCTCCGAGTCGATTTCCTTCGGCTGGACCGTCGCCGATTTGTACTTGCCGATACTGAGACGACGCACGATCGCCGATGTCTTGTTTTTCAGCGGCTTTTCAGGCGGCACGCTCAGCTCTTCTTTCAACTTCTTGTTTTTTTTCGATTTTTTCGAGGGCATCTTGGCTTGTTCGGGTGCTACTTTATGGCTTGGTGTCTCGATACGGGTCGCCTTTCGCATGCTAGACTTGATACCTTCGACGTCTCGTCGCAGACTGGATTTGATCGCCGAGAGTTTACCTTTGGCTGTTGTTAACTTGCTGCCCAGTCGCGGCGACAAAGACGTGCGGCCAGAACCCGAACTCACGCTGCTACTTGGATACGGACCCGAAGCGAACGATTGGCCAATATTATCTCTATTGTTATCAGCTTCACCCACACTCGCATTATCTACCTGTTCATATTCTTGCACGTTTTTACCGTCACTTTCGGCCATTTCGTCAAACAAACGATAAATTGTGAACGAAGCCAATGCGATCAGACTGCCCCAAACATACCGTGTGTTCGCCTTACTCAAAAACCACCTCAAATTCTCGACCTTTTTGTCTCACTAACTTTCAACTAAAGCATCGTCGAAAGTATCATTTTTTCCAACGTATACGCATCGATACATCAATATAATATCGTAACAATCCCCTTCCCAATAATACCCGACAGGTAATTGGATATTAACTCGATTAACGAAACCGTACAAATTGATATCCAAATAAATAAAAAAAAAAAGAAATTCTTTAATAAAAACCTTATATTATCCCCAAATTCCAAAATTTCCACACACAATTTAATATACCTATCCTATATGCAAAGGATCGAAACAATAAATGATGGTATAAAACAAGTTGAAGCGTTGAAATCAAATGCGTTTCTAAAAGTATTTCAACACATTTCTAATATATAAGAATTAACTATATATTCATTATAATATTATATATTTCAACTTTGTATATAATACGTACATAGACTTAGTTACGAATATTAAATTACTTTCTTATATACAACGGGATATGTAAGAAAATATGACTTAATTAACATAAGCCTTCCAGGCTCGGCCTGAGGGACAGTTCCGAATCTATATTTAGAAATCCGTAACAAATTGATATTATTTTGGTAAGCATTTATATTCTAAAGTACTTATATTCAAAAACCTAACCAATCAGGTTTTAACTTAAAGGTAAATAAATACCACTTCCTATGTATGAAATACTCATAAAAATCTCGTAAAATCTCATAAGAATTCTACTTTTGGCTCAACCTAATCAAACTCTCATTTAAATTACTGAAATACAATATTCTCATAAAAATCTTTTAAAATCTCATAAAAAATAAGAACCAATAATGCTATGAGAGTCGATGATAGTTCTATGAGTTGTGGACTATACTCATAAAAATACCATAAAATATTTGATTGTTAATTTGTTCTTTCTCATTGGATACCATAAAGCCTCATACAATCTTCTCAAAAAAAAATTTATTTTTTCTATGAGATTCTATGAGATTTTTCCAGTAGGGTATTTAATGTATCAAGGATTAACTCAAAGATATTCACAGTTTTTGATTTTGTCATAAAAACGTTCAAAAAATACAAAAATCGACACTTACAAGTACTTTAAGTTTGTTTCAGATGAAAATAAAATCGTTCAGTTACGATATCAATTATGCGCAATACACAATTTAGTATATTGTGCGTTTTAATTGTACCGTTAATGTACGGTTCTGTTTTCATCTTGAACAGAACTTTGGTTTTGTTTTAGAAAAAAAAAATGATCCGTTACAATAACGACAGAGCTTATTGTAATGGAAATTAAATGGAAATAAATTGATCTAGTTGGGGATCGTAGGATTTCAAGTATAGAATCATGCAACTCTTCTTCAATTGTCATTATTTCAGAGAAATATATACAATCGCAAAACGTAATTAGTGCGAATATATAAGCATTTATATTTAAAGTACTTATATTCAAAAACTTAACCAATCAGGTATTAATTTAAAGGGAAATAATTACAACTTCCTGTGTATTCCTATAGGAGAATAATTCTCATAAACATCTTACAAAAATCTATCTTATCTAAATCTATACTTATTACTCATAAAAATCTCTTAAAATCTCATAAAAGATAAGAACCAATAATGCTATGAGAGTCGATGATAGTTCTATGAGTTGTTGACTATACTCATAAAAATATCATAAAATATTTGATTGTTAATTTGTTCTTTTTCATAAGATACCATAAAGCCTCATACAATCTCATCAAAAAAAAATTTATTTTTTCTATGAGATTTTATGAAATTTTTCCAGTATGGTATTTAATGTATCAAGGATTAATTCAAAGATATTTACATTTTTTGATTTTGTCATAAAGACGTTCAGAAAATACAAAAATCGACACTTACAAGTACTTTAAGTCTGTTTCAGATGAAAATAAAATCGTTCAGTTACGATATCAATTATGCGCAATATACAATTTAGTATATTGTGCGTTTTAATTGTACCGTTAATGTACGGTTCTGTTTTCATCTTGAACATTTAGTTTCATTTTAGAAAAAAAATTACCCGTTACAATAATGACAGAGCTTATTGTAATAGAAATTAAATGGAAATAGGTCGATCTAGTTGGGGATCGTAGGACTTCAAGTATTGAATCATGTAACTTCTCTTCAATTTTCAATATTTCAGAGAAATATATACAATCGCAAAACGTAATTAGTGCGAATAATGAATCTTTAAAAATTATCGCTTGTCTTGCCTTGATTTGATTTGATTTCAAGTCAAACAGCTTGAAATGCAAATCAAGTTAAACAGGCTAATCTAAATTACTACAATGCGAACTATGAAAAATGGTAGATTTGGGTTCAAAACTATTAATAGATAACATATACCGTATATACTTACAGTGAAACCTTAAAGTATAACAAATCTACATATGATGATTTCCTCGATTTAACCAATTCTTAGAAATCTCTTAGAACTGGCCGTAAGAGTCAATGAAAAATATACTCATCAAGCCAAGTAACTAGACATTTTGTGCAATGACAACATTTTACTTTTGAAATGAAATTACTTAAAAATAGCTTAGCATAACCTGACAATTAGTTATTAACATTTAACTTGATTTTAAGCCAAATCTAAGTAATGTAAGTAACATGGAAATCAAGTCAAGTAGTTTAAAAATCAAGTCAAACAGTCAATCCCTAATAATGGTAAAACATAAATTACAAGCGCAATTAACCTTTGTATTACGATTTTTGCCAGTCTATAAAATGTGCATGACGTACAACCAATAAATCTAACAATAATTCATGTTTCGACAGGTTCAGACGAATCTTAGACGAACCTAACCTCTATATAACAAACCTTATCGTATAAAATTACTAAGTATAACTAATATACATATATCTAATCTCCTTCAGATTTGTATGCCAAGCAGAGGCGTAGTGTAATATTTTGGCACCCGGTGCAAAAAAACACCCCACCCCACCCCTCATCTAATCATATTTTAAATAAATTGGAAAATTATAGAACTATACAAAATTAAATGCATTACAAAAAATTATAAAAAAATTGTTTAAGTAAGTTCAAGTTTTTATAAAAATCGTACGGCGTCCGTATCATTCACCGTTTGGTGTCGGGGCACCGCTTCCACCACCTAAATTTACCAAACTTGAAATTTTGCTTTCATATGCAAAGCTTTTGGTTAAAATCAGTCGCCACTAAGCCCCACTTAAACTATAGGTTTTTTGAATTTTTTTTTTCGAAAACGACTGGAACGATTTTCATTAAACTTGCCATGATTAATAGAGTCATCAATGCCTGCAACTTTTATTTGAAACTTTTATCTAGGAAAATTCAAACAAAGGAGGTTCTGGCGAAGAGGATATTTATTTATTTTGTAGTATAAACAAACTAACTGTTTAAAATTTTTATATATTTGTCTATTTATAATTTTTTAACCAATCATGGGCTTTTTTAGGTTCTATTAATCAAGAGCGGCTTTCCTTGATAAAGTTTTTTTTTCTCCAAAATCATCGTTTTTATAGGTTCGTTCGCGGATCTGATACTGAACCGATAACGAATCGATCCAAGTGGATTTAGGATAATCGTCAAACGCATACACGCTTATGAACTGATTAAGGGTTATTTTTCCGTGAACGAGTTTGAAAATGTTCGGAAGTAAGACGAAGATTAACGAGAACCCACGAAAATTGTTAATTGAATTTAAAGTTGAAAGAAAAGGATAGAGAAACGGGACTTAAGATCTAGCGATTCTCGGGTTTTTTTAAGACGAAAAATTTGATTCTCTTACGCATGCGCAGTTTTATAAAATGATGCTTGTTTTTCTATCATTTGCTGTCAACGTTAAATTCAATTAACAATTTTCGTGGGTTCTCGTTAATTCTCGTCTTACTTCCGAACATTTTCAAACTCGTTCACGGGAAAATAACCCTTAAGAGTCGTTCTTTTACAAACCGCACAAAATCTGAACAAATTTGAACTTGACATTTTAGAATCGCCTGAAATTTTTTTTACAGCTTCTATGCGTGAATATAACAACCCGCATTTTTCAATTTTGCTCAAAAAAATTTTCTTTTGAAACTATGCCCATTTAAATTTTCGATAATATTTGAATTTTCTCCCACCTTTGCCTATTTGAAATTTTATATCTCCAGTTCTACTATTCGGATTTATGTCGGATTTTTTTTATTCTGTATTTTGTTACTTAAGGTTTGAAAATATATTTTTTTTAAAAAAAATTTGCATAAATTTTATAAACAATTGCAATTTAATTGTTTATAAGCTTATATCACCCCCTTACCCCAACTTGAGTCGAACTAAAAAAATATCATTTTATTCCTTATTTTATCATCTACAAAACCCAGTTTACAAAAACCGATTAAAATCGGTTTATATGTGAGTATGCGTTTGGTGATAATCCTAAATCCGCTAGGATTGATTCGTTATCGGTTCAGTATCAGATCCGCGAACAAATCTCATGTTACCGGGATTATGGGTGTTGGATTGTTGTGGGTCGGGATTTTGAGGTAGACTCGTTTAAACGTAACCCCTACATACTTAGTGTAAACAAATATTTTTTAATATCTTTCAGATATTTTGTGAAATCAAAGTGTCATTGTTATATGCTATATCTATGTTATATCTATAATTCCAATTTTTATTATTTTTTAAATTTAGATAGCCAACTATAGTTGTTAATAGAAGCGATTTTTTTTAAATTCAATAATAAAACAAATGGGTTTTTATTTTTTTTTGTATAATATCGACTTAATTATTGTCTAACGTTCTGAAAGTTTATTTTTACCGAAAATTATCGGTTGAGCGTTGTCGGGATTTTGAATTGTCGGGATCATGGCTACCGGGATTATGGTTGTCGGGATTTTGCGTCTCGACTCGTATTAGTCACTCACCGATACATTATTGTTATTGATTTGATTGATTGTCATTAAATATCGATGATACCGACGTTTTGTGCGTTCACTTCGTGAACGTGGATTTTTCTCGCAACTTGCCATCGTTTATGCCAAATTTCCCCACACATTCACTTTAATAATAATTACTGGCCACGATTGAATGTAATAAAGTAAATTATACGTACGAATGTTGTGACGATGATTTATATTATTAAAATTTATTTAAACAAATAATAAACATAATGCTATAAATAAAGTAATTGAGAATTTTGCTTATCGCTCGCTAAGTTCACGGCGTCGTCGATCACTTGACCGCAGTCAAAATTTGATCGTAAAAAAAAATAAATTCACTTAAAATGTTTCACGAATCGGAACATTTGATCGAATATATTCATAACTTGTCTCGGCTGGGTTATAATAATTAATAAATAAATTAATTAAAGCAACTTACCATTGTTTATAATCACAAATCGTGTGTGAGTATTTTTTTTTTTTCAAATATAGATAACGACACAATGTTTATCTCATTGACAATAGTTCCATATAGAAAGCATTTGATTCAATTCGCAATGTGAATGAAGTGAAATGAAGTGAAATGATTTTTCGATATTTTTGTTTTTTTTCAATGGAGCCACCAGAAAAGCAGAGATTTGCCTTTACGCAACTAACCGAAATGAACACGACAAGTTCAAAATGATGATGATAATATGAGACGTCTTATGAAATGATTATAGGCACTGAATCACACTCGAGCCTCTCAAGCTTATCGCCCATAAATATTTGTTCGGCTTCTTAATTTTCATCAGACTTTGATAACAATTCGGTTTTATCAGTTTGAAAAGTGACGAGCGAGTGGTTGATCGCACTTTTCAATCGCTACGATTCCTCACGCCACGCATACGGAAAAATCGGACCGCGTTTTCACGTTATTAACTGGCCGTATCGATAATCGGCTATTGAATTTTCAACTGACTTCATCACAGCCGATTGGATAGATATTGATATCTTCTATAACCCACACACATGAAACACTAGCTCCCTGTGTAATTAAACAACAGGCCAGGACTAAGGGCTCAATTCTACCTGTATTCGAGACAACAAATAAGGCTTCATTTCACTATCATTTTACTATTGAATTCTCAAACCATTTTTTTGAAAAATCCTTTTCAATTAATCATTTTTTTTAACATTTGATTTGTTCCAAACGAAAATAAAACCATCAATTGTACGTTCTAATGCTAAGTACTCACTAGTAGACATGTTTGATTTGTCTAGATACCGTCTAGCGATCGTCTATAGACCACCTAGAGCAGCGGTCGGGGAACTATTTTGCCATCACCCCAAAATATTTTTGCGTACGTCAAAATTACCCCCTAATTTTGAAAAGGAGACAATCTCAATGTACATTTAAATTATAAATTATTTATTTAATTAATTGACTCGAAAAAAAAACTTGTCTGAGAGTAGTAAGTATATGTAATAGACAAATAAATAGACCAGTGCTTTTAGCCTTTGAAAATGGTAAAAAGTGAAAAAAAATTATAGTAGGGCAAAACCCATTGGAAAAGGAAGAGAATATAACAAAAATGAAAGAAATCGCACCATTCCCAAACCCTTTTTCTTGAAAAATCCTTTTCAATTAATCATTTTTTTTAACATTTGATTTGTTCCAAACGAAAATAAAACCATCAATTGTACGTTCTAATGCTAAGTACTCACTAGTAGACATGTTTGATTTGTCTAGATACCGTCTAGCGATCGTCTATAGACCACCTAGAGCAGCGGCCGGGGAACTATTTTGCCAACACCCCAAAATATTTTTGCGTACGTCAAAATTACCCCCTAATTTTGAAAAGGAGACAATCTCAATGTACATTTAAATTATAAATTATTTATTTAATTAATTGACTCGAAAAAAAAACTTGTCTGAGAGTAGTAAGTATATGTAATAGACAAATAAATAGACCAGTGCTTTTAGCCTTTGAAAATGGTAAAAAGTGAAAAAAAATTATAGTAGGGCAAAACCCATTGGAAAAGGAAGAGAATATAACAAAAATGAAAGAAATCGCACCATTCCCAAACCCTTTTTCTTGAAAAATCCTTTTCAATTAATCATTTTTTTTAACATTTGATTTGTTCCAAACGAAAATAAAACCATCAATTGTACGTTCTAATGCTAAGTACTCACTAGTAGACATGTTTGATTTGTCTAGATACCGTCTAGCGATCGTCTATAGACCGCCTAGAGCAGCGGTCGGGGAACTATTTTGCCATTACCCCAAAATATTTTTGCGTATGTCAAAATTACCCCCTAATTTTGAAAAGGGGACAATCAATGTACATTTAAATTATAAATTATTTATTTAATTAACTGACTCGAAAAAAAAACTTGTATGACAGTAGTAAGTATATGTAATAGACAAACAAATAGACCAGTGCTTTTAGTCTTTGAAAATGGTAAAAAGTGAAAAAAATTATAGTAGGATGAAACCCATTGGAAAAGGAAGAGAATTTAACAAAAATGAAAGAAATCGCACCATTTCCAAACCATTTTTTTGAAAAATCCTTTTCAATTAATCATTTTCTTTAACATTTGATTTGTTCCAAACGAAAATAAAACCATCAATTGTACGTTCTAATGCTAAGTACTCACTAGTAGACATGTTTGATTTGTCTAGATACCGTCTAGCGATCGTCTATAGACCGCCTAGAGCAGCGGTCGGGGAACTATTTTGCCATTACCCCAAAATATTTTTGCGTACGTCAAAATTACCCCCTAATTTTGAAAAGGAGACAATCTCAATGTACATTTAAATTATAAATTATTTATTTAATTAATTGACTCGAAAAAAAAACTTGTCTGAGAGTAGTAAGTATATGTAATAGACAAATAAATAGACCAGTGCTTTTAGCCTTTGAAAATGGTAAAAAGTGAAAAAAATTATAGTAGGGCAAAACCCATTGGAAAAGGAAGGAGAATATAACAAAAATGAAAGAAATCGCACCATTCCCAAACCCTTTTTCTTGAAAAATCCTTTTCAATTAATCATTTTTTTTAACATTTGATTTGTTCCAAACGAAAATAAAACCATCAATTGTACGTTCTAATGCTAAGTACTCACTAGTAGACATGTTTGATTTGTCTAGATACCGTCTAGCGATCGTCTATAGACCGCCTAGAGCAGCGGTCGGGGAACTATTTTGCCATTACCCCAAAATATTTTTGCGTACGTCAAAATTACCCCCTAATTTTGAAAAGGAGACAATCTCAATGTACATTTAAATTATAAATTATTTATTTAATTAATTGACTCGAAAAAAAAACTTGTCTGAGAGTAGTAAGTATATGTAATAGACAAATAAATAGACCAGTGCTTTTAGCCTTTGAAAATGGTAAAAAGTGAAAAAAAATTATAGTAGGGCAAAACCCATTGGAAAAGGAAAAGAATATAACAAAAATGAAAGAAATCGCACCATTCCCAAACCATTTTTTTGAAAAATCCTTTTCAATTAATCATTTTTTTTAACATTTGATTTGTTCCGAACGAAAATAAAACCATCAATTGTACGTTCTAATGCTAAGTACTCACTAGTAGACATGTTTGATTTGTCTAGATACCGTCTAGCGATCGTCTATAGACCGCCTAGAGCAGCGGTCGGGGAACTATTTTGCCATTACCCCAAAATATTTTTGCGTATGTCAAAATTACCCCCTAATTTTGAAAAGGGGACAATCAATGTACATTTAAATTATAAATTATTTATTTAATTAATTGGCTCGAAAAAAAAACTTGTATGACAGTAGTAAGTATATGTAATAGACAAACAAATAGACCAGTGCTTTTAGTCTTTGAAAATGGTAAAAAGTGAAAAAAATTATAGTAGGATGAAACCCATTGGAAAAGGAAGAGAATATAACAAAAATGAAAGAAATCGCACCATTTCCAAACCATTTTTTTGAAAAATCCTTTTCAATTAATCATTTTCATTAACATTTGATTTGTTCCAAACGAAAATAAAACCATCAATTGTACGTTCTAATGCTAAGTACTCACTAGTAGACATGTTTGATTTGTCTAGATACCGTCTAGCGATCGTCTATAGACCGCCTAGAGCAGCGGTCGGGGAACTATTTTGCCATTACCCCAAAATATTTTTGCGTATGTCAAAATTACCCCCTAATTTTGAAAAGGGGACAATCAATGTACATTTAAATTATAAATTATTTATTTAATTAATTGGCTCGAAAAAAAAACTTGTATGACAGTAGTAAGTATATGTAATAGACAAACAAATAGACCAGTGCTTTTAGTCTTTGAAAATGGTAAAAAGTGAAAAAAATTATAGTAGGATGAAACCCATTGGAAAAGGAAGAGAATATAACAAAAATGAAAGAAATCGCACCATTTCCAAACCATTTTTTTGAAAAATCCTTTTCAATTAATCATTTTCATTAACATTTGATTTGTTCCAAACGAAAATAAAACCATCAATTGTACGTTCTAATGCTAAGTACTCACTAGTAGACATGTTTGATTTGTCTAGATACCGTCTAGCGATCGTCTATAGACCGCCTAGAGCAGCGGTCGGGGAACTATTTTGCCATTACCCCAAAATATTTTTGCGTACGTCAAAATTACCCCCTAATTTTGAAAAGGAGACAATCTCAATGTACATTTAAATTATAAATTATTTATTTAATTAATTGACTCGAAAAAAAAACTTGTCTGAGAGTAGTAAGTATATGTAATAGACAAATAAATAGACCAGTGCTTTTAGCCTTTGAAAATGGTAAAAAGTGAAAAAAATTATAGTAGGGCAAAACCCATTGGAAAAGGAAGGAGAATATAACAAAAATGAAAGAAATCGCACCATTCCCAAACCCTTTTTCTTGAAAAATCCTTTTCAATTAATCATTTTTTTTAACATTTGATTTGTTCCAAACGAAAATAAAACCATCAATTGTACGTTCTAATGCTAAGTACTCACTAGTAGACATGTTTGATTTGTCTAGATACCGTCTAGCGATCGTCTATAGACCGCCTAGAGCAGCGGTCGGGGAACTATTTTGCCATTACCCCAAAATATTTTTGCGTACGTCAAAATTACCCCCTAATTTTGAAAAGGAGACAATCTCAATGTACATTTAAATTATAAATTATTTATTTAATTAATTGACTCGAAAAAAAAACTTGTCTGAGAGTAGTAAGTATATGTAATAGACAAATAAATAGACCAGTGCTTTTAGCCTTTGAAAATGGTAAAAAGTGAAAAAAAATTATAGTAGGGCAAAACCCATTGGAAAAGGAAAAGAATATAACAAAAATGAAAGAAATCGCACCATTCCCAAACCATTTTTTTGAAAAATCCTTTTCAATTAATCATTTTTTTTTAACATTTGATTTGATCCAAACGAAAATAAAACCATCAATTGTACGTTCTAATGCTAAGTACTAACTTGTAGACATGTTTGATTTGTCTAGATACCGTCTAGCGATCGTCTATAGACCGCCTAGAGCAGCGGTCGGGGAACTATTTTGCCATTACCCCAAAATATTTTTGCGTACGTCAAAATTACCCCCTAATTTTGAAAAGGAGACAATCTCAATGTACATTTAAATTATAAATTATTTATTTAATTAATTGACTCGAAAAAAAAACTTGTCTGAGAGTAGTAAGTATATGTAATAGACAAATAAATAGACCAGTGCTTTTAGCCTTTGAAAATGGTAAAAAGTGAAAAAAAATTATAGTAGGGCAAAACCCATTGGAAAAGGAAGAGAATATAACAAAAATGAAAAAAATCGCACCATTCCCAAACCATTTTTTTGAAAAATCCTTTTCAATTAATCATTTTTTTTAACATTTGATTTGTTCCGAACGAAAATAAAACCATCAATTGTACGTTCTAATGCTAAGTACTCACTAGTAGACATGTTTGATTTGTCTAGATACCGTCTAGCGATCGTCTATAGACCGCCTAGAGCAGCGGTCGGGGAACTATTTTGCCATTACCCCAAAATATTTTTGCGTACGTCGATATTACCCCCTAATTTTGAAAAGGAGACAATCAATGTACATTTAAATTATAAATTATTTATTTAATTAATTGACTCGAAAAAAAAGCTTGTATGAGAGTAGTAAGTATATGTAATAGACAAACAAATAGACCAGAGCTTTTAGCCTTTGAAAATGGTAAAAAGTGAAAAAAATTATAGTAGGGCGAAACCCATTGGAAAAGGAAGAGAATATAACAAAAATGAAAAATAAATTAATTTCGGTCGATCTGAGGTGGGCAAGTGGAAAAGGGGGATGTTTTTAAAGGTAGAAACGATTTATCGCGATTTCCGACAAAACTACAAGTCCTATGGACATAGTTAAATGGCAAAATTGTAGGTAATAAGAAGATCTACAACTTTTGTGCTAACACTTTTGTCACATAAACTCAAAATCTATGTGAAAAATCCCAATAACCAAGCTTTTGATTTTTAATTTTTAAATCTTACAAAAAGAAAATTTTACACGAAATTTGGTGAAAACTTACCTTTTAATGTCCCAAACACATTGTATTTTTTATTTAAAATATTAATTTTTTTATCTTATAATGACTTAAGTAATATCGAAAAAGCAACCTAATTTTCAATCAAAAATTCTCTCGTCAAAACATCTGATTTTTTTAAAAAGTCGGTGAGCTTTTTGTTTCTTGAAACCTCTACTTTCTGATAGTGAAAAAAATATATACATTACAATGTTAAATGTTCTCAGAAAATGCAAAAATAAAAGTGTACATTTTAATAAATTGCTAAACTAACATTGTAAAGTATTCTTCTCTCATTTTTCTAACATTGTAATGTATATATTTGTTTTTTTCAAAAAGCTCACCAAATTTTTAAAAAATCGATTGAAAATTAGGGTGCTTTTTCGATATTAAGTCATTATAAGATGAAAAAAATAATATTTTAAATAAAAAAAATAGTGTGTTTGGGACATTAAAAGGTAAGTTTTCACCAAATTTCGTGTAAAGAATTTTTATTTTGTAAAAGTTACAAATTAAAAATCAAAAGCTTGATTATTGGAATTTTTCACATATATTTTGAGGTTATGTGAAAAAGTGTTAGCACAAAAGTTGTAGATCTTCTTATTACCTACAATTTTGCCATTTAACTTTTTCCATAGGACTTGTAGTTTTGTCGGAATTCAAGATAAACCGTTTCTACCCTTAAAAACACCCCTCTTTTCCATTTGCCCACTTCAGATCGACCGTAATTTATTTTATCTTTCATTTTTATTATATTCTCTTCCTTTTCCAATGGGTTTCATTCTACTATATTATTTTTGTGTGTTCAAAAATTATCGGCACTGGTCTAAAAATAAAATTATCAAATTAGAACAAACAAAAATTAATTGAAGACTTTCCCCTTTAGATTTTGGATAAATGATCTTGGGTCGTGTTTGATACAATAACTTCAAAGTTGGGGCTTTTTGATATAAGAACAATTTGAATACAATCTTCGGCCATACTATCATTTTTATAATATAGCCATGGCAAAACTTTTTCTTATTATCCCCAAAAATTTAAATTTTTCCCCATACGGGGTAATTTACCCCGGTTCCCTGACCGCTGGTCTAGATACACTGTTCTTTGTCTCGTCCAGCGTCCAGACTACGATGTGAATTTCTCAGTCTCATTGTATCTCATATATGACAGAAAAACAATAACAAACACAAAAAAAAAAAAAAAAACAAAAAAGCGTAGCTGGCCATGTCGGACATTACATGCTGTCTCCTAAGTTTCTCATTCCGATCGGGAGACGTGAGACTTGCGATTTTTGGTCTCGCAACAGGCCCTAGACGGGAACTCGTCTATAGACATGTCTACGGAGACAACCTGGGACGCGTCTTAGAGACCAAAATCACACAACATGTCTACTAGTGAGTACTCTTACCTTAAGAGTTCCACGACACAAGAACATACGACATACGAACATTGAGACATTTTGTTACGCGACAAATGAACATACACTAATTGAACACACGACATTTGATCACATTTTACAAAACAATTAGTTCTTCCATTCAATTCATCTCTCATTATCTATCTATATACCCTCCCGAGAAAAAAATGTTTCTGTCTAATCATATATAATCATATATAATCAGATCTGAAAATTGGCCAGGTATAATTATATATGATTAGACAAAAATATTTTTCCCGGGCAATCAATTACTAAAAGCGTTAACGAAAAAGATATTACAATATGAGTGAGTGCCCAGCAAAAAATATTTTTGTCTAATCATATATAATTATACCTGGCCAATTTTCAGATCTGATTATATATGATTAGACAAAAATATTTATTCCCGGGCTCTATATCTGTCGATATATTTATTTCTCTATCTCATTAGTTATCTGTATATTTCTCACTCTCTATTTATTTGTCTGTAACAGAATATTATGTAGCTATTACGTAACTGCCCGGGAAAAAATGTTTTTGTCTAATCATATTTAATCAGATCTGAAAATTGGCCAGATATGATCATATATATGTAATTATATATTATTAGATTGATATTATATTTTTTTCTAAGCAATCAATTACTATATAAGCAAAAGCACATTTTTCAAGATTTTTATTATAAAAACTAAATAATGAAAAAAAAAACACCAAGTATAACCACGATAACTAAAAAATATTACAATACGAGCAAGTATCCGGGAAAAATTATTTTTGTCTAATTATATAGGAATCAGATCTAAAAATTGGCCAGATATGATCATATATAATTACAAAACATACAGTTTTTTTGATAAAACATTTTTTCCCGCGTACATCCTACTTTAACTAGGCAAAAGCAGATAGAACGCAATTTACCCACATAAAGCCCGAAACGTGCGAATTGATCCAAATTACGTCACACGTTAAAAAGGGAGGGGTACCACCAGAATGTGACATTGTGTGACAAGGGGCAGAGGGGGGACGATTTGTGACATCACGTGTTCAAATTTTAAATACTAAACTGCGAAATTGATATGTGAATAAAACAATTTACGAACTTGATTTATATTTGTTAATACTTTAGCACTCTCGCTATGAGATTATCTCCCACGCAACAACATTCAACTTGAGTGGCGTTGTAATGCCACCAAAATTATTATTATTATTTTTTTTTGAAATACATGCATTAAATTGCAAATGTGTTACGTCTCATTTTAAGGGGGAAGGGAGGGGGTTCTAAAAATGTGACAAAGACGAAGGGAAGGGTTAAAAAGTATTGAAAGACGTGTGACGTAATTTATGGCCCGGCTGTACAATCTCAAAAATATTTTGACCTTTACTGAGGTGTCCCGAATCTAATGCCGCGTTCACACGGTTCAACTTGAGTTGAACGATAATTTTCAATCTTTTAAACCGTAGCGGGGTAAGTGACGCGAGAAGTGAAGCACAAGCGAGTCGAATTAGAAGCAAATTGAGCAGAATTGAAAGAAAACTGACCGGGGTCGACTCGCTCGACTTGAACGACAAAATGTTTGACTCAGTCAAACTTTTGTTGAACGATTCGACCCCGGTCAGTTTCTTTCAATTCTGCTCAATTTGCTTTCAATTCGACTCGCTTGTGCTTCACTTCTCGTGTCGCTTACCCCGCTACGGTCTAAAAGATTGAAAATTATCGTTCAACTCAAGTTGAACCGTGTGAACGCGGCATAACGGAATTGACCCGGGTAAATCTAGGTTAAGTCGTTTATCTAACTTTACCCGCAATGCAAACATTGCTTTTTACATTATTCTTAAGACGTAACCCCTACCATTTATTATTTATCATTTTTGATATATCCAAGTTAAACCAAGCAAAACGGTTAGATCGCGGTTTATCCGGGTAAAGCCCGAAACGTGTGCAATTTCAAATATAATTTACACTCCTCCCCCCCCCCCTAGCGGACCCGATTCCATGATGTTATACGATGTAAACTCAGTGTAAACTCGGTGTAAATGCAAATTATATGTAGTTTACGCTTAATAATCACTCTTGAATAACACGGTGGATTTGTAAAAGTTTAACAGTTTTATCTAAATTAACACCGCATTTTTATTGCATGAGTAATACAAATAATAAATACTAATAAATATGTAGGAATATTAGTAATAAATAACCTTGGTTCTAAAAGGGCTATTTCTACCATTCCCAGAAAATTCCAAATTAAATGCACATTGCCCTTTTTTGTACTAAGGTTATAATGAGATTACTCTGTTTATATGTTTCTCGTTATGTATTTATTCCAGGACAATTGTCCCTTTTTGCACTATTGGTACTTCATAAATGGAGATCATTTGTTTGCGTAACACGATTTCTCCAATTTTGGACATTGGTTTTTTCAGAACTGAGCTACAGATACAGTGGTACCTTGAGATACGAATGTCCTAACATACGAATGTTTTGAGATACGACATGAAATATTCTAAAATTTATACCTCGACAAACAACGAAAAATTTGAGATACGAATTTGCGATGTGCGACTTTATTGAGTGGATGAACATAGTTTTAGGGCTTTCAGTGAAAAAATCCTTAATCGATAATGGTCTACCGCTTAAGTGTGTCCTTCTGTTGGATAATGCTCACACTCACCCTCCTGGTCTTGAGGATGGACTTTTAGATGAATATAAATTTATTAAAATTGTCTATCTGTCACCCAATACAACGTCTACCCTTCAGTCAATGGATCAACAAGTTATCTCCAATTTTAAGAAACTTTTTAACCGACTTCAAAAAAGGAGGAGGTTCTCAATTCGACTGTATTTTTTTATGTTTGTTACCTCAGCATTTCCGACTGGGTGAAGCGATTTTGATGATTCTTTTTTTATTTGAAAGCTGGTGCTTTCCGAATGGTTCCATTTTAATTTGAAGGAAATTGTTCAACTCTAAGGGGTTGAAAACTAAGGGATGAAATACTAACTTCTTATTGGATAGCTCGATTTTGAAAATAATTTTTTATTTGAAAGCCAGTGCTTTTCATGTGGTTCCATTTTAATTTGAAGACAATCGTTCACTTCTAAGAGCTTGAAAACTAAGGGATGAAATACTAACTTCTTATTGGATAGCTCGATTTCGAGAATTCTTTTTTTATTTGAAAGCTAGTGCTTCTCGTGTGTTCCCATTTTAATTTGAGGAACATCTTTCACTTCTAAAGGGTTGAAAACTAAGGGATGAAATATTAACTTTTTATTGGTTAGCTCGATTTTAATAATTCTTTTTTTATTTGTAGAACACAACCTTAAATTAATCTCCTACCCATTAAAAAAAAAAAACTCCACTCATAAAGGGTTAAAAATTAGAGATGAAATAATATTATAAACTTTTTCTGGCTAACCCGATTTTGATAACTTTGTTTCTATTACGTACAACGTACCTTTAAATTGTTCACATTTCAATTTGAAGAAAAAAATCCACCCCTTAGGGATGAAAATAGGGGATGAAATAGTGACATTTAACCGAATTTGTATAATTTTTTTTTTCTGTTGGAAAGAATAATCCACTTAGTTTTGTTATTACATTTAAAAGCAAAAAATTTCAACCCTTAAAGGCAAAAAGGGATGATGTAGTAACTTTTAATATTAAACGGCGCTGCCTCATATGAGCAGCGCGTTTGGAAGGTTTAACCATTTTCAAGAAAATAAAATCAGTTATCAAACTTCAGATCACTAAAACGCGAGAAATAAATAAATATTATAAAAAAATGAAAAACCGACTTCAAAATATATAAAAAATGCACTAAAAAGTAACAAAATAATGGCGTATCCTTGCAGTATCTACAACTTACAAATTATTAGGATGATACAATGTACAACTATTGTTATTTTTAGAGTTGATGTCAGTCAAGAAAATAAATATTAATAGTAATTTGTAAAAATTTTAAAAAGGTTTAGTTGGTATTGGTATTTTGTAGTTTAAAGGTCGCTAAATATTGTTACAGTTCGAGTATATTGTTTAAAAGTTCATTTGAAAAATAATTTTCATAAGGTATTCTCGTTTTTTGCTAAGTACCAATATAGTCGTATTTCCTTGGCTGACACCAACTTCAAAAATAACAATAGTTGTACATTGTATCATCCTAATAATTTGTAAGTTGTAGATACTGCAAGGATACGCCATTATTTTGTTACTTTTTAGTGCATTTTTTGTTTTAGAATTTATATATATTTTGAATTCGGTTTTTCATTTTTTTATAATATTTATTTTTTACGAAGCATCTTTTCAAGCGTTGCTTCGAAGTTACCGAAAATACGAAATAAATAAATTAATAAACATTATGTGTGTTATTACTCGTTAATTTATATACAAACTGTGTATTTTATGTGTAATTTAACTGTGTTTTGGGTTAGTTTCTTATAGCTAGAACGCATTAATATATATTACATTATTTTAAATGGGAAAAATTGCTTTGAAATACGATTATTTTGACATACGACGATGATCACAGAACGAATTAAATTCGTATCTCAAGATGCCACTGTAATTCGGATTATTGCTTCAGTTTTAATTTTTTTTATGGTCAAATAATGGTTGTGAAAAAGGAATAGAGAAAACGTAAAATTTATTTTCTTGATTATTTGTGTTTTCGTTATAAACACAACGTGTGCTGATAATGAATTATATAATAAAATAAAAATTTTCTTTTAACACTGGGCCAATATTTGATATATTAATTTAAATTATTTTTTGATTTTTTGAGATACGACGATGATCACAGAATGAATTAAATTTGTATCTCAAGATGCCACTGTATATCACACCCATTTTGGAGTGGCACGGTGTGAGACAGTGTAATTTAAGTGTAGACAGAGTGCAGTTTGAATAACTGTGTGTTACACCGTATATACACTGAAATCCCCGTGATTTTAAGTTGCACAGTGTAATCGTATTTGTTTCTTAGGTATTGCGGAGTTTACTTGGATAAAACTAGGTTTAACCATTGATCTTGCCCTACCCGATTTGCTTAGATAAATATATGAATGCAATCCTGAGAAAACCCTAGCTGATTTATTTTTTTTCTGGTTTATTTTTCGTACGCGTCAATTTTCCTCATTATATCGTAACTCATAAATATTTCCTGAAAATGTCTTAATTAGAAATAAATTTTAATAGGTAACTATATGCATTAATTGCCGTAATGATCATTTAACTCTAAATATATTTATATTATGGTAAGGTCTCGGTTTTTGGTTTATCACTTTTGAGCCAAAAATAATGAGGAAAAAATAACTGTCGTGCCTAAATTTGGAGTGACCCACCAAGAAAAAAAAATGGTTTTGTTTCCCGCGTGTGTTATATTAATTAACTGTTTATTAATTAATTTCGATGTACGTGGTAAGTGTTTAAATATCAGTGTTGTTTTCTTAAAATTTTTACCTGCAAATTGGAATTGAGTAAATAGTAAATAGACATTGGGTATAGGCATCGTGTCGTGTATTTGAATCGAAAATCGGTTGTAATCTGTTCAATTTATTGTTGGGGTCAGAATGAAATTGTTAAAATTCCCTCTAATATCGACGTCATTAATGCTCTCATTGCGATTATTAATTATATTGAATCGTTTCTGACTGCGAAAAAAAAAATGTGGCACAGATCAATTTTCTTGCCAGTCCAACCGAGATGTACAGTTGCTCGAGGTTTTGATTTCAAGGATTCGCTATTTTGCATCTATTATTTTTATCATATTATATATAATAATATATATGCATGTACATGAACGATTTTATGTGATTTGAAAAAACCTTGAATAATAGTTCAAATATCTCTTTCTAAAAAAGGATTTCATACGTAGAATAATTATATAATACAGAATGTTAAATAAGATAAGCATATTAAATAAAGTGCGTAACTTTCATATATATGTATTTATATATTGATATGAGACAAACCTGTTTTCATGCAGACGTGTATTAAGAATAGAAAAAAAATTATATAATTGTTGCGCCATTTATGTTCATGGTATATTGACTCCATATGAAACCAAAGGAACAAATTAGTTCAAAGCACCACGTTTCGTCATTTTCTATAACTCTTTACTAGATCAGTTCCCCTAGTTTTCCAGCTAGTACACAACTCGGGAAAACCACAGCCTAAATCGATATACAAGGTGGAAAATCGGTGGAACATAAAATAATAGGGGAAATTGGGGTATTTGAGAACAATAAACTTTAAATTATCCTTATTAATAAAATAAAATAACAATTTTAGTAAACTTTTGCTATAACATAAACTTGAACTTATCTACTTTAATAATTTGATCACAAAACTTTTTTAAATTAACATTAGAATAACAAAAATATAGAATATAAAAACTATTGCCATTCCTATTTTCCCGGTAGTGTGTGGAGTAATTGAAATCAATCCACGGGGGAAATAAAAACTGCATTGGGTAATGATAATATATATATAATATAAATTTTATGATTAACTATGTTCACACAAATCACAGACGTAATTATTACACATGTATTGACCGTTCGTACATGCGTCATGGGCCCATTTCTTACATTTGGTACACATAATCCAGTCTTTTTTAGGGAGCGATTCATATTTTTTCGTGCAGAATATTCAATTCCGTGCAAATTTTCAAATTTCTAACGACCGCTGTATTGTTGACTGATGGTGGGTTCGTTGTACTTCTTCGTTGTTGAATATTTTTACTTTTCTTTGCAGTTTGCCGTTTTTGTTTTTCCTCTAATTGATGTCTTATGGGAGTGCTGGATAAAATTTGAGAATGTTTTCTTTTTCTTCGTTGTGAAGTTTCTATTTTAGGAATGATCGGCACGTTGGCTATGTCAGAGAGGAGCACAGGAGTTAACGGAGCAAGAAAAGTGTGTATGGTTAAATCGGTTTGATGTTCATGATTATGGTTGTGTGATGTTGTCGGTTGATCGTCCACAGGAATTTTTTTCTCAGCTGTAGTAGTAGTAGTATTAGTATCACGAACGGAAGTAGTATGTGGACTGTCAGCAGTGTTGAATTTATCAATAAAAGGCATATTTGCGAAGCATTCGTTAAACTTGTCCGTATCGATAAGTCCAGCGGTTGCATTTTATGTGATACATGAGGCGGTAAGGAAAAAACATGAAGATTGTGTTCTCGAAAAAGCTCTTCTAAAGCTTCTTCTCCCAAGCTAATGTGACTTTCGTGATTATCTAGTATTATCAAGACTGGCTCGTCCTCGGTAGGTTTAACAAAAGTAATGAAGTGCTGTAGGTAATCAACGAATATGGACTCATTTATCCAACCAGAATCAGAAACCGTGTCAATCATATCGTTATTAGCGCCATTCAGCAACAAGGCACACATACGCCTTCTTTTGAAGATAAACATTGGAGGTACATATATACCGTTTGCACTTATCGCACAAACAACGGTAGTGGTGATACCGCGCTCAGCGCTTGTCGCTTTTCCAACTTGCTTCAAACCTTTCGGCGCCAATATTTTCGAATTACGTTGAACAGTGTTGATACCGGTTTTATCAATGTTGAATATACGGTGACTAGGAAAATTATATTTGCGTTGGAGGGCTTCTAGTTGATCGAAAAACAGTTTAATTTCGGTGGCATTGAACGCTTGAATTCGGTTAAGTGACGTTGCTTCTGGAGTTTGTAGACTGATGGAGGGATGTCGAGACATGAATTAATAGTACCTGCAGTCTTTACCAGCCACCTGAGATTCTTGGTTAAATTTATGGCTCAATTTGTTGGCTTCAGCAAATGTAAAGGCAATCTTTCGTAGTGATCTAGGTGTTATGCCGTAAAACGACTCGCAACAATCGAAGATGTATTTTTCCAATTGATTTTCGTGACTATGATTGAAGACAGGGTGTCGTCCTTTTTTCGGTTTCTTAAATTCTTCTAGATGCACTTGTCGAAATAATGTTGATTTTGGTACTCCGTATTTGGTTGCTGCTTTGCTTAAAGAAAGTCGTCGACATCTCACATCATGTCTCGCGCGTTGTAAATGAAAGATAATAACAAAAAAATACGCACTAAAGGTCAAAAAATAATTTTTTCAAAGATTTTTACATACGGCAAAAATTGTAACAAAAGATCAAATTGTAATTATTTACTTACCGTGACAGTATGCGAACGCCAATTTCAATATTTTTTTCTGTCAGGAGCGATAAAGCACACACTTGTCAATTCAAACACTAATAATTTTTTTTTTTTAAATAAAGAAATAGTTAAAATTCAACTGTTTTTAACTAGCCGCTGTTCTCAAATACCCAACTTTCCCCTACATTGTGTTAATGCTTAATTTTGTATAGGCAACCGTAAGCACATTTAGGCAAAATTTATACATGACGATTTAAAAGGTTTGATACCCGCCCGCTTCTCCGAACATGGCTAAATTAAACTGATTGATTAATAGAAACCGTCATAGTAAAATATATATAAAAGTCATTATATGTTGGCATAAAAAGCAAATAGTTACATATTCCTCAGGAATCAAAAATTTTCCAGAGTTATAAATATCTTCGTATTTTTAATTGCTTAGAAACCTCACTATTTGCAGTTTAGTCACCTTGCAATGGATTATTACCCGTAATTTACGTTTGAAATACTTTGAACTCCCTATAAGTTGGGTGTATACATTTTTTTTTTTGTTCCAATTCACCCTTATATAACTCGTTGTATTTTCCTCTCTATGAATCGAACTTCTATCGGCTTCACATCTCTATGTCGAACTCCCAATCAGGATCACTTAAGTCGAACTGTATGCTTTGGTTATTTAATCTTACGGGTGTAAATTTGAAACTTGGATATTTATTTTTAAGAATGAAATCATATTCACAACAGAGGATTTCTTAATTACTCCAAGTTTTACTTTCAATGAATCGAACAATGGATAAATTCGTCATCATTCGATAATTCGAACGTTTACTGAACTTAACTGTACATAAATAAGTAGATTATAATCACCTACAAATTAGCTATGAATTTATAGTTTCTAGGAATTTAACTTATCGAACGTTCACTGGATTTGAAATTCAATTATAAAACGGTGCAACTTGTAATTTAACTTGAATGTTAATTTTTAGTACTGATTAGCTATAATATATATATATATATATACCAGTGGCGTGCGGTGACTTTTGAAACAGGGCATGCGGTTAGAAGTGGGGGGGGGGGTTATAAGAACCACATTTTTTAAATTTATTTTTTTTATTTGATAAACGTGGTGTTATAATTATTTTTTTTTAAATTAGCCTTATTCGACACTCCTTCTTACAAAAATCATCAACAACCGCATCATATAATGTATTTAAAAACCACGAAAATAGTTCTTATCCTAAAGAACAGAACATTTGTATGGCCTTTGGGTCAATAATTCAAAATAACTCACGAAACGTATCAGTAACAATTAAATTCACTGTTTAGATTCAAAACGGCAAACGCATCTACAGACCGTTAATTGGCTATGTGAAATGCCGAGAGAGATAGTATTCAACCGTACTAGTGCGCATGCGTGACCAATTCGAAGCAATTCACTGCGATCTCGTCTCGCTCTGCGAGACGATTTTAAATCGTTATATAAGAATTTAGCCTAAGGATATTCTTCTTCGCGGTTCCGTGGCATCAGATACTACAAAGAGAAGGGTTTTCACCCTGAAAAAATGAGGAGTCCCGAAAGGAGTGAAAAATCTTTTGTTTTCAATCCTTTTGAGACACCCGCATTTTTCACCCCTTTTGGAACACCCGTAATTTTTCACTTCTTTTGGGACACCCCTTTTTCGATTTTTCATTGTTTTTGAGATGCCTAGATTTTTCAACGTTTCAAGTATAGATACGAGGTATTGTCAAGGGTCTAAAACTCTGAGCTCCCACCATAAGCTTATTTGACAAGAAGACCCTTAAGAGGTGCCAACAAAAAGAAACTAAGAAATGTATAGCTCTTTCCATTATTTTGACACGACCGTCGTTTGGAAAAGCCACCCTATCGAAGCCATTCCCCTATCTGCAACTTGGCGACGCGTTCGGTGTTCAACCCAATTCTCCGCACCCGTTTATAGCAGCGCAGCCAGATCGTGGGATTTATTTACCCCTTCTTAGTAGCACAAACGCCGACAAATTGAGGAGAATAATGTCCCTTCAATACAACGCTTTGTAAGTGTGTGTTACCTATCCGTGTCATATGGAAGGGACATTATTCTCCTCAATTTATCGGCGTTTGTACTACTAAGAGAGGGCAAAAAAATCCGACGATCTGGCTGCACTGGTTTATAGAGCTTATGCCGGCAATAGACTCACGCGAGAAGTCTCGCCGAGATATTGCGCGAGAACCGAGAAAGTTTCCACATTCATGCAACCTTCTCATTTGTAATCAATAAGAATGTGATATCGTTCACTTTTTTCGCTCAAGAAACCCTTTGAAGCGGGGAAAAAAACCAACACCGATCGGAAAACAGACGAGAACGAGACGATGAGAAACCAATCACATTCACGCTTCTCGGGTGTTCTCGGAAGTTCTCGGCGTGAGTCTGTAACGGGCTTAAGAGAACCGCATGAACCGAGAACGTCCAAACAGGTACAAATCGCACAAGGAGCTTAGTACAGGGACTGCTCCTACCAGGCAGAATAATGCTGGGCCTGAAATAAGTAAAAATTTATGCCTAACAAGAATGCATAAACAGAACAGGAATACAATAAGGATAAGGTTACAGTGCGAGGGAAACGAGCCGTAATTGGTTTTTCTGCTAAAAAAAATAAAAATACTACAAAGCAGAATGCTAATTTCTTGTATGAAAAGCACCAACATATAAAATAATTTTACTGTTGCATTTGTAACTTTTGGTAGTTCACTTCAAGAATTTTGCGACACCTAAAACTGAGAATCACTGTCCTATACTACCCAAAAGTTCCAGGGTACAAGTATCACTGGTTTACATGTAGGTACTCCTATTTTTGCTTACCTATACTACCGTCTTTTTCCGAAAATATGACATCCCCCGAAAATAAGCCATATCGTGATTTTCGGAACTTTTTTTTAATATAAGCCATCCCCCGAAAATAAGCCATAGTTAAAAAAATATGAAAAAAGAATTCGTTAAAAAATGTTGTTGATTTATTAAGAATATTTAGCTGCCCTAATACTCGTACTTCGTATACTCGTATGGTTCAAAAATGGCGTGCAGGCTACGATAACCTGTGTCAACTGGTGGACCAAGAAAATGAGAAAAAACGCAGACTTGGATCAGGTCGGCAGCCATTATTTTCTGAGTTGGAAGAATGCATCCGGGGATGGATTGCCGACAGGAGAGCAGGGCTGATATTGAAAAATTTGCACGTGTTACCTGTATGTTGGTGATTCGTCTAGATAGCAAGAAAGTATCGCCATTTTTTAATCACTAAAGGTAAAAAAGACCAGATTCAACGCATTTCAGGAATTTATGTCATTGAAAATGAAAAAGCCTGGTGCACCCAAGCAGTTATAAGGAAGTGGGTTAATTTTATGCTGCCACCACTGCAGTTGAGGGGTCGAAATAGAAGTTTACTAGTTTGGGATTCAGCCAGTACTCACCGCGCTATAGACATGAAAAACTTTCTTGCTGAGAGGAAGATTGATCAAATAATGATTCCGGCAGGAATGACTGGTTACCCCCAGACACTTGACATTGCAATAAACAAGCCATTCAAGGATCATTTGCGGGTGGAAATCAATGAATATATTGAAAACAGAATGTTGAGAAATTATCGAAGTAATTTTGTAAAAACAGGCTTACAAGAGGTTGTGAATTGGGTAAAAAATTCATGGGACAAAATAACTGATGGTTGTGTTTCCAATGCACTACGAACAGGCTACTTAGACAAGAAGTATTCATTTAATGATAGCTATATTGCAAGACATGAGAGATTCGGACCAATGATTCAACGGGAAATGGATTTGGAGGAAAATCAGAACAGAATTTAGGATTTGATAATTTATGACGATGTTCCAGAAGAAGATGACATGACTGTAATTGAATAAATTTAAATTTCTGTATTCTGTGTAAAATAAATAAATATTAAATAAAAGTATATAAATATACTTTTATTTTTGCCCTCCCTCGAAAATAAGCCATGGCGCATATTTTGAATTAAAAAAGAAAGTAAGACAGTGTCTTATTTTTGGAAAAAGACGGTAGTAATCATACTAGTAGTATTGTTTGCCTATACTAGTACAGTAACTGAAATCCGTTTTATTTCAAACGGTCAAGGACGAGAAAAGTTCTTAGTCAATAATACCAACAATACGGTAAAGAATATTAATGTTACTAGTTGAAAATTCCATCTCTTTCTTCCTATGTTGATTTCTAATATCGTCATATCTGTTTGATACTCAAGTGAACTGACTGGAACCAACTGACTTTCGCCCCTATAGAGTTGATATATCTTGTTTACTTTTATCCCATTAGTGATTGTTTGAAATTGAGGAATTGAGAAAATCAGAGGGACTGATAGTGATTTATGAAATTGATAGGGACGTTAACTGTTTTACAGATTTTAGTTGGTAGTGTGCACGCGTTCAGTTTTGCTGGGAGATACTCAGCAATATTCACTTTCTTTGACTGTTCATTTTGGTTTCCATCAGTTATAAAATAATAAGATATATTTAAATTTTTTAAATTGTTTGATTAAATATATATACAATATGCCACCTGCTCAAGCTCAATTGAAAAATGTCCCGTTGGCCGAAACAGAAATCAGCAGTCCCGGGATCAAGGCCGTGCTCCTTGGACCGCCCGGTTCCGGCAAGGGCACTCAGGTAAATTTCTATTCGAACCAAAAAAACTTCAATTACATAATCGCCCCTACGTTTTAGGCTCCATTATTAAAGAAAAAATATTGCGTATGCCACTTATCAACAGGAGATATGTTACGGGCCGAGACCGCGTCCGGCTCGAAACTTGGCCAGGAGCTGAAAAAAGTCATGGACGAGGGAAAGTTGGTCAGTGACGAGTTAGTCGTCGATTTGATTGACACGAATCTGAACCGCGAAGAATGTCGCAACGGGTTCCTGCTCGATGGTTTCCCACGAACCGTCGTGCAGGCAGAAAAGTTAGACAAGTTGTTGGAGCGGCGTCAAACAGCCCTCAATGCTTGCATCGAGTTCAGCATTGCGGACAGTTTATTGGTACGCCGTATCACGGGCCGATTGATTCATCCGGCCAGTGGCCGGTCCTATCATGAAGAATTCAGTCCGCCCAAAATTGCCATGAAAGACGATGTAAGTTTCATTTTACCCCTTTCACTCCAACCATTCTTTATTTTATAATAACCGTCCTTATTTGACATCATGATACAATGAAACCTAAGATATGATCTTGCGCATGGGGCGGAGCTAAAAAGGTTCACGTGACCTCACTCAAAGACCAATTTAATAAATATTATAACCCTACAGAAAAGTTATAGTCCTCGAATTATTAAGATTAAAATTTTAAATGAAATAGATCCATAATATATCTTCCCATGTATTAAAAATGTAACTGAGCCGTAGCTGTACATTGAATATTTTTTTGGAAAATCTTATATGAATAGTCATAATAATCGATACCAAGGCTAAATTCGCCATCTTTCAAATTCTTATCTGTCTGTTACCGCATCACGCGAAAACCACTTGACGGATTTTGATAAAATTTGATATGGTGATAACTGACTATCAGAGTCAGTATCTAGGATACTTTTTATTGCGGAAAAATATCTCGTTCCTAAGTAAAAATACAAAAATTGATTCGAGCAAAAATCACGTCAAATCTATACTATTAATTGATAATGATATTTTTAGTATCTATATCTATCTAAACAAATAAAATGATAGCTGTTTTCCAATGTTCGCTTTTAACTCAAAAACTACTGGATAGATTTCGATCAATTTTTTTGTTGTTTTACTTCTTATATACTTGGTCCTTACCTAAAAAAAGAATTATCACGATATCTTCATTAAAAACAAAGTAATTTAAGTTTTAAAAAATGTAATTTTTACAAGCAAAACGCGTGAAGCGGTAGAATTTGCGTCGTTTTAATAGAGTGGGGCAAACGATGTAATGCGCATGGGCTGGACTGATGACGTTTCTCCTTCCACTGCCTACTGATTATTTCATATTTGAGTGTAGACTTAATGCAGCTCAGCGAGATATTAGATTAATAAAGATTTTTTGAATTATATTTTCTATTTGTTTAGCAGCTTTTTGTAGCTTTTTTTTTAAATTCTCTTTGCTCCCTCAGAATCGGCAATTTCTCCAAGTGTATAGTTATTAATTGATTAATAATTAATTTTTCAAAAATTTCCAAACTTAAAAATGCTGTAAAACATAAAAAAGTAACTTTTTAATTTTTTTTTAATTGCTCCTTAAATGCTCTTTCCGGATCCGCAATTGCTCCAGGTGTATAGTTAATAGTTAATTAATAAATATTTTTTTTTTTAAATTTTACACTCAAGAATTAAAATCGCTATAAAACCCAAAATATTTTTTTGTTTTACTTATTAAATACTTGGTCCTTACCTAAAAAACGAATTATAACGATATCTTCATTAAAAACAAAGTAATTAAAGTTTTAAAAAATGTAATTTTTACAAGCAAAACGCGTGAAGCGGTAGAATTTGCGTCGTTTTGATAGAGTGGGGCAAACGATGTAATGCGCATGGGCTGGACTGATGACGTTTCTCCTTCCACTGCCTACAGATTATTTCATATTTGAGTGTAGACTTAATGCAGCTCAGCGAGATATTAGATTAATAAAGAATTTTTGAATTCTATTTTCTATTTGTTTAGCAGTTTTTTGTAGCTTTTTTTTTAATTTTCTTTGCTCCCTCAGAATCCGCAAATTCTCCAAGTAATAGTTATTAATTGATTAATAATTAATTTTTGAAAAATTTCCAAACTTAAAAATGCTGTAAAACATAAAAAAGTAACTTTTTAATTTTTTTTTAATTGCTCCTTAAATGCTCTTTCCGGATCCGCAATTGCTCCAGGTGTATAGTTAATAGTTAATTAATAAATAATTTTTTTTTAATTTTTAAACTCAAGAATTAAAATCGCTATAAAACCCAAAATATTTTTTTTGTTTTACTTATTATATACTTGGTCCTTACCTAAAAAACGAATTATAACGATATCTTCATTAAAAACAAATTAATTAAAGTTTTAAAAAATGTTATTTTTACAAGCAAAACGCGTGAAGCGGTAGAATTTGCGTCGTTTTGATAGAGTGGGGCAAACGATGTAATGCGCATGGGCTGGACTGATGACGTTTCTCCTTCCACTGCCTACAGATTATTTCATTTTTGAGTGTAGACTTAATGCAGCTCAGCGAGATATTAGATTAATAAAGATTTTTTGAATTATATTTTCTATTTGTTTAGCAGCTTTTTGTAGCTTTTTTTTAAAATTCTCTTTGCTCCCTCAGAATCCGCAATTTCTCCAAGTGTATAGTTATTAATTGATTAATAATTAGTTTTTCAAAAATTTTTAAACTTAAAAATGCTGTAAAGCATAAAAAAGTAACTTTTTATTTTTTTTAATTGCTCCTTAAATGCTCTTTCCGGATCCGCAATTGCTCCAGGTGTATAGTTAATAGTTAATTAATAAATATTTTTTTTTTTTTAATTTTCATGCTCAAGAATTAACATCGCTATAAAACCCAAAATAATTTTTTATTGAAATTTTATTTTTTTAAAGTTATCTATCTGCTCTTTTCATTACGCAAATAAGTAATCAAATTTTTACAATATTTTTTATAGTTAATTATTTGTAACTATTTATACATGTATTGTTGTACTATGACGTCATCAACTGCCGTTGGATCTTATAAACATGAATAGTTTAAAAATTGAATTACTTATTAACTATACGCCTGGAGCAATTGCGGATCCGGAAAGAACATTTATGGAACAATTTTTTGAAAAAAAATAAATTAAAAACAGTGATTATAATAGTTTTAAAAAATGTGACTTTTACAAGCAAAACGCGTGAAGCGGTGAAAATTTCGTCGCTTTGATAGAGTGAAGCAAACGATGTAATGCGCATGGGTTTGACAGAGGTTGTTTCTCCTTCCACTGCCTACTGATTATTTCATATTTGAGTGTAGACTGTAATGCAGCTCAGCGAGATATTCGATTAATAAAGATTTTTTGAATTCTATTTTCTATTTGTTGGGCAGTTTTTTGTAGCTTTGTTTTTTAAATCTCTTTTAGCATTTTTTTTTTATATTTTACTGTAAATACAGATTCAAAATACATAGTTAAGTTACAACCGTTACAATAATCAAGTTACATTTCAACACTCCCTTTTATTATTGCATCTATTTTGTAACCAGAAAGAGTTAAGTTAGCGGAAAACATTTTTTTTAAATAAACTATATGCCAAAATATTGTTCCCTCAGAATCCGCAATTTTTCCAAGTGTATAGTTATTAATTGATAAATAATTAAATTTTTAACGAAATTTCAAATTCAAGGATTAAAATCGCTATAAGACCCAAGATAATTTTTAATTTAAATTTTCTACTCTTTTTATTACGCCAATAAGTGATCAAATGTTTGCAATATTTTTAATAATTAATTATTTGTAACTATTTATACGTGTATTGTTGTACTATGACGTCATCAACTGCCGTTGGATCTTATAAACAAGTATAGTTTAAAAATTGAATTACTAATTAACTCAGCACCTGGAGCAATTGCGGATCCCGAAGGGGCATTTAAAAAACAATTTTTTGAAAAAAAAAAATTAAAAACAGTGATTATTTTGGATTATATAGCAATTTTTACTTTGAATTTTACAAATTTTTGAAAAATTAATTATTGATAAACTTATAACTATACACTTGGAGCAATAGCGGATTCTGCAGGAGCAACTTTTTAGCATATAGTTAAAAATGTTCTATGCTAAGTTCTTTCCGGTTATTTTTAGTATATTTTTGCTTTTAATTTCTTAAATGTTTTTCTCTATAAATTAAATTTGTTCTTAACATAATAACCTACGCAGACGACGTCGCGGGTATCAGCTAGTAGACTTATAAAATGAAGGAAAAATAAATATGTATACTTTCTATTAAGAAAAGTAAAAAGTAGGGGAAGTTACAAATAGTAGGGGATACTTGGTATAAATGTAACATAGAATGTTGTTTTCATAGGTAACGGGCGAGAGTTTGATTCGACGATCGGACGACAACGCCGAGGCGCTGATCAAGCGTTTGAACTCGTACCACTCACAAACGAAGCCCCTCGTCGAGTACTATACGAAAAAGGGCATTCACCATCGCATCGATGCAGCTCAATCAGCGGGACTCGTGTTCAAAGACATTGACTCAATCTTCATCAATTGTCTACGAATGAATGATCGACTGTAAATCATTTAAGACTTAAATAAAATCAAAAACAACTTATCTTCGTAGTAACGTCTAAGCTCAGAACATTTTGACCGAGAACTGTACATCCACACTCTATCCATGAATTAAACACTAGTCACTAAAATTAAGGCTCATTTTAAGTTATAGCCGACTTTAATTAATAGATTGAATTTTTTTTTTATACAGCCTTGTTCCAAGTGATCAAGTGATCGTACACTGTACGATCACTGGCCATGTGTTATATATTTTCATGTTCACCAATTGAAGGGTTTGGTGCAAAAACCCGGTAAGTCCTGACTGACAAAGTTTCGGTAATCGTTGAAAAAACACAGGACAGTACTGATATTACATTTTGCTCCGGTTCGTGGATCAATCGAAAGAGTAATATTGTACCAAGGAAAAAATGCTATAAAAACAAAATTGAAAATTTTTGACTTACCGGGTTCTTGCACCAAGCCCTTCAATTTCCTTGCACTTCAACTACTCAAAACAATGCTCAATAGAATACTCAAAAGAATAAGCATGCGTACTAGGTAGACATAGAACAGTTTTGTAATCGTCACGGTACCGTACAAGACCAGACGCTCGGAACAAACCTATTCCATGAATGTGATCGTTTAAATGAAAAATTATGTGAATTTATTATACTTCTTACTTGTTTTTATTATTACAGCGTACAATATCTAGCCTTATTTTTCAATTAACTGCAACTTCAACGCGCTAATTATTTTTTTTTTTTAAATTATAGATAATATACTCCCTTAATTTTAGTGAAATTAAAATTGTTATTTTAACAACGTTGCTTTTATTCTTCAATTTGTTTATAATGGTGCTAAATTTGGTTTAAGGACAATTCGAGAACTATTAGTCAATCATATAAAGTAATTAAATTTAACAAAAGGCAATTTATATTTGTTATACAAATTTTAATGACCTGTATTTTCGTCACAATGTGTATACAACTAAAGTTTCTGTGATAAAAACGAACATTTTTAACTGAAGCATATCCCATATTGTTTTCAATGTCAACGTTGCGTTTTAGGGATGAAAAATCTGGTTTTATAATAATATTGTGTGTATGCGGTAAGATAATAGGATATTTGACAAATTATGAAAAATTTTTCATATTGCTTATAATGTTGATATTTTATGAATTTGCTGTCAATATTTTCCGGTAACATTTAGAACTGGCGACCTAAAAAAGAAAAAGCGACATTTTTAAAAATGGCGCTAAAACAACGTTTTTATACATGTGACGTCATAAGTCGATAAGTTGACGTTTGAAAAATACGAAATGTGAAGTTTGTTACAAATGAACATATTAATTAATATAGATTGATAAATTTACGATACATGCGCAATAGAAAAATTTCAGCATTTTATATTACGCCTGACTTAGAACAGTGTGCGTTTTTATTTTATCTGAAACAAACCGGTCATTATTTTCTTAAAATAATAGCTTCGTTCGTGGATGCGATTCTGAACCAGTTCAGGAACTATTCGCATGCGCATTCTTAAAAAGAGCGTTCGCGGGTCAGTGCATTCTGAATTTTTAGTAACGGTACGATGTTCGCGATTCACACGAAATGCGTTCGTTATCGATTCCGAATTGATTCTAGCGATTCTCGGATTTTTGTTAGGACTAAAAATTCGATTCCACGCGCAGTTTGTTAAATCGTGGCCAGTTCAAAGTCCAGTTTCGCTGTCAGCGTTCAATTCAATCAACAATTTTCGTGGGGTCTCGCAAATCCTCGTCTAGTTCGAAACAATCCTAAAATTGTTCGCGGAAAAAAATCCCGATTCGGTTTATAACCGTCCATGCATTTGGTGATAATCATAAATCTGTCTTGAACTGATTCGTAATCGGTTCAGGATGAAACCCGCGAACGCAGCCAATAGTTTCGTTCGCGGATAGCATACTGAACCGATAACGAATCAGTTCAAGACCAATTTAGGATCATTGCCAAGCACATGCAAGTTTATGAGCCGAATTACAGTCCGATATTCGTGGTTCACACGAAATGCATTCGTTACCGATTCATAATTAGTTTTAGCGATCCTCAGATTTTTATTAGGATGAAAAATTCGATTCTCTTACTCATGCGCAGTTTGCTAAACTGAGGCTAATTCAAAATCCAGTGTCGCTGTCATGCTGCGTTCACACGAGTCAACTTTAGTTGATCAAAAAAAGTTGAATAAAAAACCTCGTGTGAGAACCGTAATCAACTTTTTAGTGGATCAAAAAAAGTTTGAACGAGTCACTAAGTTTTTCATTCAACTTTTGATCGATCAACTAAAATCGGTCAACTGAAGTTGAATCGCGTGAACGAGGCATCAACTTCTGTCAACGTTCAATTTAACTAACAATTTTCGTGGGTTCTCGTTAATCTTCGTCTTACTTCCGAACATTTTTAAACTCGTTCACGGAAAAATAACCCTTAATCAGTTCATAAGCATGTATGGGCTTGGGGATTATCCAAAATCCACTTGGACTTATTCGTTATCGGTTCAGTATGAGATCCGCGAACAAACCTAATATTTTCCTGTAAAATTTAGGACTGGCGACCCAAAAAAAACGTTTTTACAAATGTGACGTCACAAGTCAAAAAGTTGACGTTTGAAGAAAACGAAATGTGAGATTTGTTTCAAATGAATATAAGAATGTACACTGAACGGTACGATACATGCGCAATAAAAAAAATTAACATTTTAAATTACGCCTGACTTATAACAATATGCTTTATAATACATTTCTATAAACTATAACTGTATATAACGTGAGTTATATACAGTGTACGTTTTTATTTTATCTGAAACAAACCTGTCATTATTTTCTTAAAATAATATAACCCAAAGCCTACTCACTAGTAGACATGTTACGCGATTTTGGTCTCTGAAGCGCGTCTCAGGTTGTTTCCGTAGACATGTCTACAGACGAGTCCCCGTCTAGGGCCTGTCGCGAGATCAAAAATCGCAGGTCTAACGTCTCCCGATCGGAATGGGAGACTTTACGAGAGAGCAGGCAACGTTAGACATGTTCCACAACATTTTGACAGTATGGCCGTCACTTTTGTCTAGAGACGAGCCATGGTCAGCTCCGTTTATTTTGGTTATTTTATTTTGTCCTCCATGGTGAACTGCAAAGATGAGACTGAGAAATTTACATCGTACTGTGGATGCTAGACGAGACAAAGAACAGTGTCTCTAGACGGTCTATAAACCTCGTCTATAGACCATCTCTAGACAAATTGCGCAATAAGTTCTCCTAGTGAGCACTAGGCTTAAGAACAGTAGGTAAAATCACGTAAACATACGTAAAAATTTACATAATTTTTACAGGAATGTGCTTTCAGAAATGTTTCTATGAGGATAGCAAAAAAAAAAACATTTTCATTTTTGTCAAATAGCCTATTTATAATTGCAAACTTTTTTTTTTTAAGAATAGAACCAAAGTAAAAATCTCAGGTCAAAAATTCGTACTAAATAATAATAGCAAATAAAAAAAAAAAAAAAAAAAAAACTTTCCTACGATTTTAGTTAACTCTCTTTAAAACTGCCAAATTATATAATTTCAGGTCACAATTAAATTTTCCAGTACTTAAAAGTAAAAGTGCAAATAATTATATACTATTATGTGGTTGTTACTCTTGTAAATAATTTAAATAATAAATATGATGAATTTATTTGAAAAATATCATTAGATTTTATCTTGGACGGAGACTTTTTGGTGTGAGCATAGCACGCAGTTGGATCGAACCATCATCTCGCGAACGTCCATATTTTCGAGGCAGTTCGAACAGGTCCAGATCAGTTTTGGATCCATGATCGGTTGACCCGTGATCAGACACGTGGGGAATATGATGTCACAGCTGGGACACACGTGGCACCAGTCGGGAATCATTGTCTCGCAATGGACACACTCTTTACGAACAATCTGCTTGTCTTTCGGCGCTTGCTTCTTAAAAATACTTTCTGCTAACCTACTAAATTTATCCTTGTCCTGTTGAACAATCTGGAACAATCAATAAGTCAACATTGACATCATTTAGACAATGAAAAACTGGGTCGTGCAAAAATGAGATTTGATCGAAAAAGAAGATTTTGATGAAATGGTTTTATGAGCAATGCTCTGAAGCTTACGTGAACGAAGTCGCGGGTACAATATCTAGACTGTACTTGTTTGCCTATGCAAAGCATACAAAGAGGCACAGTCAGCCGGATTGATTCATTTTTGATTAAGTCAGTAAGTGATAACAAATGATACAAGCGATTTAAAAAGTGATTTTACTGATAAAATGTGAACAACAAGTGAAAATCAATAAAGGATCTAGCCCAATAGCCATAAGCAAAGTGCCCCAGGCGGTTTTTGAGAAATGCTTCCGTGTGCTGATTCCTCTCCATGAAAAACGTATTGTCGCGCAATTTTAACCCGCTACCCCCACTTGTATTGGAGTTACGGGAAAAACTACCCCATTAAAATTTTTTTTTCTAGAAAACTATTGAAGATTTTTTCATGAAATTCAAACTGTACGTAGATATTGATAAAACGCATAATATATATTTTTTTCAGAAGTTTTGTAAATCTATAAAACTTTTGTAAGTCTAAATGATGAAAAATATTATTTTTATTTTTTGAGGGTGGTTTTTTACATAAACCCTTAAAGTGACACCTTTTTTTAAAAATGTGATAAGTGCATTTATTATCTATGTTTCATTTAAAAAAAGTCGCTTTAAGAAATTAGTTGTCGCTCACCACCAAAATGAGGTCATCCAGAGACAGGTTTGTAATAGACAGCGCATTTCGTAAATGCATTTATTGCTTTATGACTTGTATATATATGCCATAATATGGTTTTTGTCCAGAAAAAAAGTCCTGAGACAGAAATTAATTTTTGAAATTTTTTAATAGGCCTATTAACAATATATTGCTGGGATCTTTTATCCATTCTTTATACTAATAATAAATTCAACGAAAGTTTGATAAATAATACCTATACTCGTAATTATTTTGTATCTTAGATTATCTGCATACATACTCAAATATTGTTAGTATTGTTACGTTTTTACGGGTTCGTTGGTTTGTGTATAATGACTACGAATTTATTTTTAAATAATTGTTTATTTATTTATCTAACAATTATACACTACAACAATGTTCACTGTCAACAATAGTCACAGTACTGTTTATATTTCACTATATACACAATGTACACTTTATTAACAATTCACTGATCACTTTAACACTGAGCACTTCGATGAATTTATTTGAATACACACTCGGTGGTTTATTTTCACTCGTCGAACATTTATTTGAATACTCTTCGACCTTTATTTGAATACTGAACTTGTTGGCTCATCTTTAGGATTATTTATAGTAAGCGATCACCCGTTTCTAGATTTTTCTATTGGTAATCTTAGCGCCTGTCTTTCTCTCCTCCATTGTCTCATCCTTTGTAATGTTAATCCGTGGTCATAAAATTGCTTCAGGGGGGTCCATCCTTTTGTGCAATTCTTATCGCCGGTGATTGTTTAATCTCGCCCTCGGGCGCCAGACACAAATGGGTGTCTTGGATTTGTGACAGTATTATTATTTGAGTAGCTCAGAATCAAAGACGGCCTATCGCCAAAACACTTTTTTTTTAGGAAAGCCAATTTTTTGTAGCGGAAAATTCTTCAAACTTTCTTCTATTTTCCCTTTCTTAATCTGTCGTTGGCTATCTTATGACTAATTCCAGCAAGTTTCATAGCATGAGATTATTAATTTTAAGCCCTAAAGCATTTTGAAAATTGAGATGGCCGCTTTTGAAACTAATTTTTGGCTTTTGGCCGTTTTTGAAACTTAAAGATCAGAATATACAAAAAACAAAAGAGGCCTTAAAATAAGTATTTTTATTGATTATTGATTATTTAATTTCAAGGTTTAATTAACAAGTTAATAGTTTATCTTCTTCTTCCCCATGATCGAGAAAACACTCGCAATCTTCAATTTCATCGTTCGGAAAGCGATTTCCTTGCTGCTCTCGATCACATTTTTATACCACCTCAATGACTCGATTTTTCTCCAAGTTACTCCAAAATGTTAACTGAATGAGCTTCTTGATGTCAGCTATTTTTGCACTTTTGACTTTCACTCCTACCAAGGTCTGCTTCGGGTTGATCATACTTATATTTTTCCCCTTCTTACAGATTATTTTTCTTCCCTGTGTCAACATTGTAGGCTATTTCTCCTCGAACTAAAATATTGTTTTTTGTCAATCTTTTTAGAATGAACCTTTTACATTTTACCACGTTTTTTTTAACTTGCTTTCTTGTTTGTTTCATTTGAAAATGTAACTGTCCAGCAGGCTTCGATACGGTGCTAGCCTCCTCTGTTTCCAGACACGTGCTGAATTCATCTATTCTTGGCATACCTGAACCCGAAACTTCCTTTTTCTAGCACTTTCTAGTGTCATTTCGCCACTTTCACTTCACTGTCCATTGCTGATCACTTAAACACTCTTAACTCATTAACTTTTAAAACATTTTAAAAAATCTATGTAAAGCAACAAGCTACCTCATAAGAATTTGTATGCACTACATAAGAAATAATGGGCGTTATGAATGAAACGGTGCTATACACATTTTGATGTATGAAGAGAGAAAGATTTTGTTGAAAATCGTCTTTCTCTCTTCATGCATCAATATGTGTATAGTACTATTTCCTTTATTGGTCTTAGATGAATCACATAACTTCTTATGAAGTGTATGGTACATATCTCGTCATATTCATTTCTGAAGCTACCACGTGACCAAAATAAGCGTTCTCATTGGCCGCAGAGTAATTGTCCGACTTTGATATTACAATTTCCTGTAAATGCCCGTTTTTGATTCTAAGGCGTACTTTCAAAGCAAGATTTACCCGTTAGGTAGCTTTTTTTGATATTATTTCAATATCACCATAATGCAGCTCATTGTGAAGAATAATAATCCATCAAAATCTCAATTTTGATAAAAATGGCGATTGGCCGACTTTGATTCTGGGCTACTCATTTGAATCAAGTAATATAATTTATTGGAAATAATAGTAATTATTAATATAATAATTTAATATGAATATAACCTTTTTTTAGTCGTTATAGGATTCTTCTTCTATACCTAATTGTCGATATAGTTTTGGAATTCTTCAAATTCATTTTTCTGCTGGCTTACGTTTTTTATGTCTTGATTTATAAAGACCATGTAATAAATAGTATAACTGCTGCAGCACAGGTACAAAACAGCTACCTATTCTAATTCCATTACCACAATCACATAAGAACGTATTTTAGATTAACTTTTTTAGTTTCATATTATCAGAACCCATACAGCACGTAATATTGCTGCAATGTTGCTGCAATGTTACAATATTGCAGGCCATCGTCAATGTTGCAGGAATGTTGCATTGTAATATTACAAATGCAGGCGGTTGGCAATGTTGCAGGAATATTGCAGGAATGTTGCATTGTAATATTACAAATGCAGGCAGTTGGCAATGTTGCAGGAATATTGCAGGAATGTTGCATTGTAATATTACAAATGCAGGCGGTTGGCAATGTTGCAGGAATATTGCAGGTATGTTGCATTGTATTATTACAAATGCAGGCGGTTGGCAATGTTGCAGCAATATTGGAGATATGAATAGGTGAATGAATATTATAATAATTATAAATGCACAAATATAAATATTTTTTCTTATTATGCAGTGTGTTTATCCTTTAATATTTTTATTTCGAATATTAACTGAAGCGTTTTCAAGTTTTTGTTTAATACCTTTTTACACTTTCTCTCTGAGAAAAGGTTTTTCTAATAACATGCCATAAAATATCGATTTACCTGGACACAGATACTGCATGCACTTATATAATAGAAAATTATGGATCTCCAACTAGGATAAATGGATGAAATAATGCTATACACATTTCGTTTCATAAAGAGAGAAAGGCTCTATTGAAAATTGTCTTTATCTTTTCATACATCAAACTGTGTATAGCACTACCTGTTTTACTCATTTGAACAATAATTTTCTATGAAGTGCATTTCCTGCCTGGACTTGCCCTAAGGCCTAAACAACCACATGTATAAGATACATAATAAGACACAGGATAGTTTCACTTTCAACTCTACGTTCATTAAAACATTGGTGTGTTGAATATTCATAAAATTATTATATAAATAACAATGTCTCGATTTACAAAAAAATATTCAATTGTTACATTTTCCGATGGAGTACAAATTGTACCTTCATGTTGGCTTAATGAAGATAAAACAAAATGTATTTGGCCAAATCATATAAAGTCTCAAAATACTTTGAATAAATTATTGGAAAGTGGACAATACCCGTTAAACAAGAGTCACTAGGAGAGCTATACAGTCGAAAAGTGGTATGCTGGTGCAAGTAAGTATATATATGTATATGGTTTATACAAAATTTTATAACATTTTACTTTTAATTTCTTCGAAGCGAAACTATAAACCTATTACTTGAAAAATTAAAAACTCATTATTGTTTGTTTTTTTTTTTTTAATTTAATTTTTTTCATATTTAGATGAATGGGCTCGAGCTCAAGAAAAACTAGGAGAATTGATGTACCATTAAAAAATCTAGAAGTTAGAAACATGCTTCAGAAAAATTCACAGCATATAGATGATAGTGATGAAGATGATCAATTGCTTCCGATTCGAAGCGACGAACAACTTGAAGAATTGGAAAAAAATCTTGGCGAAAAATCATTTCGAAGAAAAATGGTAATAAATATAGATACATGTCTATTTCAAAAAATTATCAATTATTAATAGTTTTAACAAATAGGTAATTGAATTTATTTTATGATTTCTAGGTTCTACGTTTGAAAACAAGCGGAGGCCAAAAATTAAGTCTGGTGATAAATATAATAATGAGTAAAATAATGGATAATCAACTTGCTGCTAAATATAGTTGGCAAGGGCGTAAAAAAAATGCCAATCACAACATTTCAAAAATTTTCAAAACTACTTATCAGTAAGTTTCTTTTTATAAGTTTCATTAAATTTAAGAAGTATAATGTATGGTTTTAAGAATTAATTTAAATGAATTATTCTCCAAACCTTAAATTATACTTATTAATTGTTATACTGTTACTTATAAATGTTACTTATTAAATTTAAATACATAATTCGCTTTTTAAGTAAATTAATATTATTTTAATTATTAATCAACATTTTTTACAGAAACAATTCAATCCGTTAATACAACATCCTCTGAGAAAGAGATTATAGAAGGTATTGGGCTGTGGTTGTCACAGGCTAATACAAGGCTTAAACGCGCCGCAGGAAAAATTTAATTTATTATATAGGCATTATAGTTTATTAAGTATATACTTAGTTATATTATAAGTTATTTATAAATGTAGAATAACTTTAATTTTTATAAATATAAGTAATAATTTTCAAAATTATTAAACTTGTCTTATTTTTTAAAATAAAACGAAATAATAATAAACTCCTTTGAAATTCCCAGTAATGTTTTATATTTTATATATAATTTATTATTATATATAATTTATAATAAAAGTATTATTGCTGCAATATTGAGAGGCAATATTGCCGCAATGTTGCGAGGCAATATTCCCTCAATGTTACGAGGCAATGTTGCCTCAATGTTACAAGGCAATGTTGCCTCAATGTTACGAGGCAATGTTGCCTCAATGTTGCGTGCAACATAAAAAAGCGGACATAGGAATATTGCAGCAATGTTGCAGGAATATTGCCTGCAATATTGCAATGTTGCGAAGTAATATTCCTGCAACATTGCAGCAATATTACGTGCTATATGGGAAGGTTCATATTCAAGAAAGCAATTTGGTTTTTCTATTGAAATGCCTTCGATTGCACTTCTCCTTCTTATAATTGTTCTAAAATGTTTTAAATATTAAAGGCTTAAGCCTGCATTAGTTATTATTTTGGAAAGATAACAAACTGCTTGCGCCAATTAATAACTGCCGTTGAATATTATTTTAAAATCTTCTTCAGTAGTTCTGGTAAAGTCTACTAAACCCGTAGAATTTATCATTGAAAACTTTTTTTTTACATCGATTGAAATTCTAATTGACGTTCCTTCATATAAGAAATTATTTTATCCGCCATGACAACTTCTGATTTACCTAAGTCTATTCCCAAATCTAAAGTGCAAAAATTCAGCTATCTTACACAGTGATTAAACCAAGAATAACAATTTGTCCCTTAAATCTTTATGCTAAATACTGTTTTTATTGACCGATCGTACCATCTACACAGATTCGACAACGCAATCCACTTGTTATAAATGTTTTACAAATGTTTACAGATGTTTTTGCTTCGTCCGTAAACAAATTCTAAATTAATATTCTACTAATTATTTTTAGTTATAACAAACAAAAATATAACTTGATTCAAAAAAATATCTGGTGCGAGGCGTCACACTACTTTCTTTTGCTTTCATTTATGAAAATACTCGCTGTTAGTTAAAAGAAATATAAGCACTTTGTAACAATACATATAAACAGTACTATATGCATACAACCTATATGGTCCCAGAACAGAAAATAAAAGTTGTAGCCACTAATGAGTCTAAGAACTCTAGAAAGCTTAGAGAGAATCGTTGGAGCCGTTTTCGAAAAAAATTGAAAAAACTCAAAAACGCCAAGAGTAAAGTAGAGCTTTCGGTTAACCAATTTCAACCAAAAGCTTCGCGGCATATCTAGGTATAATATGGAGGCCAGATTACAAGTTTGGTGAAATTCGGATAACGCTTTCGATACGATATGGCTGTCACACACAGACATGTTTCTAAAAACCACTATTTTGGACTCAGGGGACCTCAAAACATGTATTTCCGTTGAAAGCTCGAATTCGAAAATTCGATTCAATTACAATACTGCCTTTACTATTAAATAGTAAAAGAAAGTAATATGTATACACCAGTGGCGTGCGGTGCCTTTGGAAACAGGGCATGCGGTTAGAAGTGGGAGGGGGGGGGGTTATAAGAACCACATTTTTTAAATTTATTTTTTATTTGATAACCGTGGTGTTATAAGTATTTTTTTTAAATAAGCCTTATTCGACGCTCCTTCTTACAAAAATCATCAACAACCGCATCATATAATGTATTTAAAAACCACGAAAATAGTTTTTATCCTAAGGAACAGAACATTTGTATGGCCTTTGGGTCAATAATTCAAAATAACTCACGAAACGTATCAGTAACAATTAAAATTACTGTTTAGATTCAAAACGGAAAACGCATCTGCTGTCCGTTAATTGGCTATGTGCAATGCCGAGAGAGATAGTATTCGACCGTACTAGTGCGCATGCGCGACCAATTCGAAGCAAAGAATCGCATGCTACTCAGCTACTGTCGTCAACGTATTCATTCGGCTTTTGCCGTTCATTTGATTTGGTAAACTATGTCAATGTTATGAGTGATACCTTTCATTATTACGTAAATTAAAAAATTTATAAATGATAAAAATATATCATGTATAGAATGATTTTACAAATGCGATTACGTAAATTAAATTTAAATTAACAAATCATAAAAAATATTCCATTTTTAAAATCGTCTTACAATCCAAAGGCATGCGCCGCATCTACAGCATGTATGAACCGCACGCCTCTGGTATACACTATACAGCTTTTATGTACATAGGTATAGGTATACGAATTCCGAACCTTCACCCCAGAACCGCCGTTATTCGAATTTTCCCAGGAAAAAGTTTCAAATAAAAGTTGTAGCCACTATTGAGTCTAAGAACTATACGATAGAAAGTTTAAAGAAAATCGTTGGAGCCGTTTTCGAAAAAAATTGAAAAGCTCAAAAACGCCAAGAGTAAAGTAGAGCTTTCGGTTAACCGATTTCAACCAAAAGCTTCGCGGCACAACTAGGTATAATATGGAGGCCAGATTCCAAGTTTGGTAAAATTCGGATAAAGCTTTCGATACGATATGGCTGTCACACACAGACATGTTTCTAAAAACCACTTTCTTGGACCCAGGAGACCTCAAAACATGTATTTCCGGTGAAAGCTCGAATTCGAAAATTCGACCCGAGTACAATACTTCCTTTACTATCTATATAGTAGTAAAAGAAAGTAATAATACTAACAATATTTGAGTATGTATGCAGATAATCTAAGATACAAAATAATTACGAGTATAGGTATTATTTATCAAACTTTCGTTGAATTTATTATTAGTATAAAGAATGGATAAAAGATCCCAGCAATATATTGTTAATAGGCCTATTAAAAAATTTCAAAAATTAATTTCTGTCTCAGGACTTTTTTTCTGGACAAAAACCATATTATGGCATATATATACAAGCCATAAAGCAATAAATGCATTTACGAAATGCGCTGTTTATTACAAACCTGTCCCTGGATGACCTCATTTTGGTGGTGAGCTACAACTAATTTCTTGAAGCGACTTTTTTAAATGAAACATAGATAATAAATGCACTTATCACATTTTTAAAAAAAGGTGTCACTTTAAGGGTTTATGTAAAAAACCACCCTCAAAAAATAAAAATAATATTTTTCATCATTTATAGACTTACAAAAGTTCTGAAAAAAATATATATTATGCGTTTGAATTTCATAAAAAAATATTCAATAGTTTTCTTGAAAAAAAATTTTAACGTCTGGGGTAGTTTCCCCCATAACTCCAATACAAGTGGGGGTAGCGGGTTAAAATTGCGTGACAATAAGTTTTTCATGGAGAGGAATCAGCACACGGAAGCATTTTTCAAAAACCGCCTGGGGCACTTTGCTTATGGTTATTGGGCTAGATTCTTTCTTTGAGTAATCCCTTTAAAATGTTCATATCTACAATCTAGACTATAAATACCTGAGGTGATGTGATGAGTTTCACAAACGCTTTCGAACACATTGAATACGCTTCGCACATCCGACTAGTCAAAGCAAGTAGTGTATAAACATGTCGCTCGCTTAGAATATTGTCATATTCCCGTAGCTTGGTCGCGATCACAAACGCTTGCCGACTGTTTCCCGATAGTAAACTTTGCTGGGCCAAGCCATACAAGTGGAATGCGACCGCAAATCTCCACCGGGTCGCCACTAAACTTTCATATTTGTAACTTGAAAACGCTTTGTCCTGTTTACGGTATTTGTCGACGAGCATCGCTCCGATGATAAACCATTTTTTGATTTTCATTATATTAGTCGGCTCTATGTTGTAGATTGCTTTTCCGTGCTAGAACATATTTCAGATTATTCAGTTATTATAGCTATCGAGGATATTGCAGTTTTCCCGGCGCCAAGATATGACAACGAATTCATATAGACCTCGTCAAAATAAAACGAAAATGAAGAGTACAATTATCCGAGTTTTCACTTAGTTTTCAAGAAAATTTGGATTTTAGTAGTACGACTCCAATGCTATTTTTTATGGGAGATAATTTTTGTGCAGACGGCCATTTTTTAACCGACTTCAAAAAAAGGAGGAGGTTCTCAATTCGACTGTATTTTTTTTTTTTTTAATGTTTGTTACCTCAGCATTTCCGACTGGGTAAAGCGATTTGGTGATTCTTTTTTTATTTGAAAGCTGGTGATTCCCGAATGGTCCCATTTTAATTTGAAGAAAATATTCCACTTCTAAGGGGTTGAAAACTAAGGGATGAAATACTAACTTCTTGTTGGATAGCTCGATTTTGAAAACTATTTTTTTATTTGGAAGCTAGTGCTTCTCGTGTGGTCCCATTTTAATTTGAGGAAAATCTTTCACTTCTAAAGGGTTGAAAACTAAGGGATGAAATATTAACTTCTTATTGGATAGCTCGATTTTGATAATTCTTTTTTTATTTGTAGAACACAATTTTAAATTAATCTCATATCCATTTTTTATAAAAAAAAAAACTCCACTCATAAGGGGTTAAAAATTAGAGATGAAATAATATTATAAATTTTTTCTGGCTAACCCGATTTTGATAATTTTGTTTCTATTACGTACAACGTACCTTTAAATTGTTCACATTTCATTTTGAAGAAAAAAATCCACCCCCTAAGGATGAAAATAGGGGATGAAATAGTGAGATTTAACTGAATGATCGAATTTTGATAATTTTTTTTTTCTGTTGGAAAGAGTAATCCACTTAGTTTTGTTATTACATTTAAAAGCAAAAAATTTCAACCCTTAAGGGCAAAAAGGGATGATGTAGTAACTTTTAATATTAAACGGCGCTGCCTCATATGAGCAGCGCGTTTGGAAGGTTAACCATTTTCAAGAAAATAAAATCAGTTATCAAACTTCAGATCACTAAAACGCGAGAAATAAATAAATACTATGAAAAAATGAAAAACCGACTTCAAAAAATATAAAAATTCTGAAACAAAAAATGCACTAAAAAGTAACAAAATAATGGCGTTTCCTTGCAGTATCTACAACTTACAAATTATTAGGATGATACAATGTACAACTATTGTTATTTTTGGAGTTGGTGTCAGTCAAGAAAATATGACTATATTGGTACTTAGCAAAAAACGAGAATACCTTATGAAAATTAGTTTTCAAATGAACTTTTAAACAATATACTCGTACTGTTACAATATCTGGCAATCTTTAAACTACAAAATACCAATAACCAACAAAAACTTTTTACAAATGAACATTAACATTTATTTCCTTGACCGACACCAACTCCAAAAATAACAATAGTTGTACATTGTATCATCCTAATAATTTGTAAGTTGTAGATACTGCAAGGATACGCCATTATTTTGTTACTTTTTAGTGCATTTTTTGTTTAAGAATTTTAATATATTTTGAAGTCGGTTTTTCATTTTTTTATAATATTTATTTATTTCTTGCGTTTTAGTGATCTGAAGTTTGATAACTGATTTTATTTTCTTGAAAATGGTTAACCTTCCAAACGCGCTGCTCATATGAGGCAGCGCCGTTTAATATTAAAAGTTACTACATCATCCCTTTTTGCCCTTAAGGGTTGACATTTTTTGCTTTTAAATGTAATAACAAAACTAAGCGGATTACTCTTTTCAACAGAAAAAAAAAATTATCAAAATTCGATCATTCAGTTAAATCTCACTATTTCATCCCCTATTTTCATCCTTAAGGGATGGATTTTTTTCTTCAAATTGAAATGTGAACAATTTAAAGGTACGTTGTACGTAATAGAAACAAAATTATCAAAATCGGGTTAGCCAGAAAAAAATTATAATATTATTTCATCTCTAATTTTTAACCCCTTATGAGTGGAGTTTTTTTTTTTTATAAAAAATGGATATGAGATTAATTTAAAATTGTGTTCTACAAATAAAAAAAGAATTATCAAAATCGAGCTATCCAATAAGAAGTTAATATTTCATCCCTTAGTTTTCAACCCTTTAGAAGTGAAAGATTTTCCTCAAATTAAAATGGGACCACACGAGAAGCACTAGCTTCCAAATAAAAAAATAGTTTTCAAAATCGAGCTATCCAACAAGAAGTTAGTATTTCATCCCTTAGTTTTCAACCCCTTAGAAGTGAACGATTTTCTTCAAATTAAAATGGGACCATTCGGGAATCACCAGCTTTCAAATAAAAAAAGAATCACCAAATCGCTTTACCCAGTCGGAAATGCTGAGGTAACAAACATTAAAAAAAAAAAAAAATACAGTCGAATTGAGAACCTCCTCCTTTTTTTGAAGTCGGTTAAAAATCGATTAAGAAGACTATAAAAATCGATTAAAAAAAATCGATTAATAGAAAATAATAATTGATTTAAATAAAAATCGATTATTTTTTACCATCCCTACTTAAAACACCCAAAAAAAAAAAAAAACTAATTATACTTACTTCAAATGCTAAAGTCGCAGCTTCTAAATAACGATTCGCTTTTTCATACACTTGAATGCCTTGCGGTAGTCGCTGATCTTTGACCAAAGCATTAACGTATTCGGTCAAAACAGTTCCAATTTCCGGGATTGAATGTTCCTTCGCTAAATTCACAGCCACTTCCCATTCGTTTTGCTTCGTACAAAGCGTCACAGCTTTCTGCACCAGACCAAACTGCAAATTGTCGTCAACCAATTAATAAACCAGCTATTAAAAAAAGGGTAAACGAGAAACTGGGTTACTTTGGCGTAAGCGTTGGCGGCAGCCATACAGAGTCCAACCGAGGCCAACATGTCGCCGATTTTGATCAGAAGTCGATCTTTTCGGCCTAGCGTTGTGATCATTTGCTCAAGTGCGTTAAAATTATCGACGTTATAATAATACATAGCGAGCATTTCATTGTTTTGGGATTTGATGAAATATTCTTTGACGTTATTCCAACTGTAGCGTTCCGTGTAATACTGACCAATGCCGTTGTAAATCTCCCGATATTTCAACGAATCGCCTTTCATCGAAACATTCATCAGCTGCCGAACTTTGAACCAATCACCCAGCTTTTTGTACAAATCCAAAACCAAATCTCTGTAATTAATTTGCCAGTAATCGGTTAGTAGTTTGCCAGAATAGTCCTGGACAACAAGCCATCCATTAGCAACCCTAATCATCCGTTGTTCCTTTAAGATACACTAGCTTTAGGCGTAAAAATATCAATAGATCAATTACTAAATACGTCTTAAAAGAAATGTTGATCACTAGATAAATGCTTCACTTGTCAAATCGATTAACTCTAATTTTTGACCATGATATCCATAAACTTCTGATTACTTATTTCGTCAAATTTTTCGTGAACGAAATCACGGGTAGCCAACTTTTCTCAGCTTGTTTTATGGAGTTAATCGATTTGGCAAATAAAGCATTCATATATAGGAACGTAACCATTCTTATGGTTTATACTTTGTGGAAGCTATATGCTTAGAGATTCACTACTTGACTTGATTTTAAAGTTATTTAACTTGATTTTCAAGCTACTTGATCTAAATTTGCCTTGATATCAATGTTGAATATTATATACTATTTGATATTGACATAATAGGTTTGTTCCAACTGTCCTTTTGATGATGTTCAAACACTGAAAAACAAACAAAGAGCATGACAACATTGACCAAGAGACAAGAGTGAGTGAAGAACATGAAGTGACAAGTTCGCTCGAGTTACAAACTGGATAATCAGTGCTTAAACACCTCCAAATCAGTGTCGATATAAGCGATTGTCACGGAAAGGTACGTACATAGCTCGACTCTCGGCTTAATACGACCGAGCGGTTGTAAGCTGAAACATTTCTTCACTCACTCTTGTCTCTTGGTCAATGTGTCTTGCTCTTTGTCTTTCTGTCAGTGTTTGAGCATCAACGTATGGAACAAACCTAATCAGTGGCGGCTCGTCCATATGCACTGCGGTACTGTACCACCCCCCAAAACAAATTATGTAAAAATACTGTTTACATCAGTGGTCGGCAACCTATGATCCGCGGGTCACCAAGTGACCCGTTTGATAATTATAAGTGACCCACTTTAGTTCCACTAAAGTATAATAATATAAGTATAAAATAAATAAACAAATATTTTAAAAACATTTTAAGCGTATTGCAATTATTTTTTTGATATAATTTATAATGTATCTTTTATTGGTTTCATGCGTTTTGATCCCCGGACAAAATATCGCTGGACAAAATATCCTCAGACAAAAAGTCCTCCTAGAATAACTGCAAATCGTATTTGCAGCATAACTTTGATGTTAAAACATTTAGTTTTTTGTAAAACTTCGCGGTGTCAAGAAGTGCACATTCAGTCAATTAATGAATATCGGGTAAACGAACAATAACTATAATTTATATTGATGGGGGCTCTGCCCCCAAACCCCCACCGGGGAGACCCCCCTTGGCCTCTTTGGCATTAACAGTTTTTGTGGATTTAACACGAACACATGGGGGTCAATTTAACACTATTTCAATAAATAATTGGGGTCAATTTAACACGTTTTTACCAAAAACTATTAAATATAAAATCTTAGTAATTGAGCTCAAAAAATTGCATGAAACATTTTATCGTAAATATTTTTGTCATAGGGATATTTTGTCTGAGGATATTTTGTCAGGGGGATATTTTGTCCGGGGATCAAAACGCCTGATACCCTCTTATTCACTGAAAAACTTTTTTAAAATAAAAATACCACTGACCCAAACGTGTATTTAATACTCAAATATTAGTTGATTTTGACCAGCAGTCAAAAAAGGTTGCCGACCCCTGGTTTACATTCATATTATCAAATAACAATAATATTGATGGAGTCATAGTAATAATATAATAAAATTGTTAAACACAATCAATTCAATTGTTATGTAAACGAATTATTTAAATCTTAGTTAGAATACTGTCACAATCCCAAAATGGAGCCATTTTTAACGCCTACACTTACCCGGTCCAGCGGGAGTGGGCGTAACCATCAGCCGGCCAATGAGAAAGCGGTGTTTGTTATCCAATTAGGGGTGGCGAGGGACCCCTATAGGGAGGGTGTACCGAAAAGGATAACTGGATGAATTAAGAAGGAGTAAAAATTCTAGAATGATCGAATTCAACGAATTCTAGAAAGTGGTGGCAACAAAATAGATTCCGAGAAAAAATAGAAAATTGAGGGACAATAATACAGCCGAACATTCGAGAAATATTCCGAAACCCTATATAAGCCCGAACAAGCATAAAGCGAGGCCGTATTCAAACAAATCTTTGAATTGTGAATCAACAGTCGTAAACGAACCGACATAACGGGCGATATAAATCTTCGACCATTGTTGAAATAAATAAAGTGAAAATTGTTAAAGTGCTTAAATAAATAATCAGTGCATTGTTAAAGAAAGTGAACAAAATAAATATAGTGAAAGTGTTATACAAATTATAAGTTGTGACTGTGAACATTGTAATAGTGAATAAGTGACTAATTGTTAATGTGTAGTGAATAAGTGTAAGATAAATAAATAGACAATTGTTAAAAATAAATTCGTAGTCATTTAAACACAAACCATCAAACCTGTAAAAACGTTACAATACGTTGAAATATGAAGCCTAGAACTGTGGTTCTTACAGTGTCAATTTAGCCGGCTTCGTTCAGCTTCGTCTATTAACGCTTAAGTTCGTGTATTTCAATCTGTGCATGTAACAAGCGAAATTGACACTGTGATATCGGCAGTGCCAGTACGCATGTGGCCACGATGAGAGAAGCTTGTCGCAAAATCCTGGTATTTTTAAAGGGCTAATTAATTTTGTCGCTACTTTCGACTCTACTTTACAAATACATTTAGACAAAAGTACGCTACACTAAAACGAAAACAAATTGAGTCATTGCTAAGGAATAATATGGATCAAGACCGATTAACTCCTTTATCTAGCTAAATGCACAAAATCGTAGAATAGATTTTGCATATAAATGATACAAAAAATATATAAAATTGAATAGGTACATTATGTTTTTTCTTTTTTTTAACACAGCACTCCCATGTAAAAATGGCACGAGCCGCCACTGAATCTAATATTATGATACTTAATATCATAAAAAAATCGTCGAAGATATTTTATGTGTTTTAAAATATTTTTTTGGTAAAATTCTATGAGATCCTATGAGTATTTTCCCGGACAAAAACACCAATAAAATGTCAAAAAATACACATAAAATATTTTCGACTCTATGTTTTGGAGATTTTATGAGTATTTTTGCGGATAAATACACATATGTATATCAACCTAATAAAACTCTCATTAAAATTACAAAAATTCGAAATTGCTCATAAAAATCTCTTAAAATCTCATAGAATAATTTTTATTATAAGATCTCATAAAAATTCCACTATTGGCTCAACCTAATAAAACTCTCATTAAAATTACTAAAATACAAAATTCTCATAAAATTTACTAAAATACGAGATTGCTCATAAAAATATCTTAAACCAATAATTCTATGAGAGTCCATGAGAGTTCTATGAGTTCTACGACTGCTCATAATAAATAAATATTATAAAAAAATGAAAAACCGACTTCAAAATAAATAAAAAATCTTAAGCAAGAAATGCACTAAAAAGTAACAAAATAATGGCGTATCCTTGCAGTATCTACAACTTACAATTTATTAGGATGATACAATGTACAACTATTGTTATTTTTGGAGTTGGTGTCAGCCAAGGAAATACAACTATATTGGTACTTAGCAAAAAACGAGAATACCTTATGAAATCAATTTTTCAAATGAACTTTTAAACAATATACTCGAAATGTAACAAAATCTAGCGACCTTTAAACTACAAAATACCAATTAACAACTAAACCTTTTTACAATTTTTACAAATTACCATTAATATTTATTTTCTTGACTGACACCAACTCCAAAAATAACAATAGTTGTACATTTTATCATCCTAATAATTTGTAAGTTGTAGATACTGCAAGGATACGCCATTATTTTGTACTTTTTAGTGCATTTCTTGTTTAAGATTTTTTATTTATTTTGAAGTCGGTTTTTCATTTTTTTATAATATTTATTTATTTCTCGCGTTTTAGTGATCTGAAGTTTGATAACTGATTTTATTTTCTTGAAAATGGTTAACCTTCCAAACGCGCTGCTCATATGAGGCAGCGCCGTTTAATATTAAGAGTTACTACAGCATTCCTTTTTGCCCTTAAGAGTTGAAATTTTTTGCTTTTAAATGTAAAAACAAAACTAAGTGGATTACTCTTTCCAACAGAAAAAAAATTATCAAAATTCGGTTAAATGTCACTATTTCATCCCCTATTTTCATCCTTAGGGGGTGGATTTTTTTCTTCAAATTGAAATGTGAACAATTTAAAGGTACGTTGTACGTAATAGAAACAAAATTATCAAAATCGGGTTAGCCAGGAAAAATTTATAATATATTATTTCATCTCTAATTTTTAACCCCTTATGAGTGGAGTTTGTTTTTAATAAAAAATTGAAAGGAGATTAATTTAAAATTGTGTTCTACCAATAAAAAAAATAATTATCAAAATCGAGCTATCCTATAAGAAGTTAATATTTCATCCCTTAGTTTTCAACTCCTTAGAATTGAACGATTTGCTTCAAATTAAAATGGAACTATACGAAAAGCACCGGCTTTCATATAAAAAAAGAATTTTCAAAATCGACCTATCCAATAAGAAGTTAGTATTTCATCCCTTAGCTTTCAACCCCTTAGAAGAAAACGATTTCTTTCAAATTAAAATGGAACCACACAAGAAGCACTAGCTTTCAAATAAAAAAAGAATTATCGAAATCGAGCTATCCAATAAGAAGTTAGTATTTCATCCCTTAGTTTTCAACACCTTAGAAGTGAACGATTTCCTTAAAATTAAAATGGGACCATTCGGGATGCACCAGCTTTCAAATAAAAAAAGAATCATCAAAATTGTTTACCCAGTCAGACATGCTGAGATAACAAACATAAAAAAAAATAAATAAAACACTCGAATTGAGAACCTCTTCCTTTTTAACCGACTTCAAAAAAAGGAGGAAGTTCTCAATTCGACTGTATTTTTTTTATGTTTGTTACCTCAACATTTCCGACTAGGTGAAGCGATTTTGATGATTTTTTTTAATTTGAAAGCTGGTGCTTTCCGAATGGTCCTATTTTAATTTTAAGGAAATCGTTCACTTCTAAGGTGTTGAAAACTAAGGGATGAAATACTAACTTCTTATTGGATAGCTCGATTTTGAAAATTATATTTTTATTTGAAAGCCAGTGCTTTTCGTGTGGTTTCATTTTAATTTAAAGGAAATCGTTCACTTCTAAGAGGTTGAAAACTAAGGGATGAAATACTAACTTCTTATTGGATAGCTCGATTTTGATAATTCTTTTTTTATTTGAAAGCTAGTGTTTCTTGTGTGTTCCCATTTTAATTTGAGGAACATCTTTCACTTATAAAGGGTTGAAAACTAAGGGATGCAATATAAACTTCTAATTGGATAGCTTGATATTGATAATTCTTTTTTTTTTTATTTGAAAGCTGGTGCTTTTCGTGTGGTCCAGTTTTAATTTGAGGAAAATCTTCCACTTCTAAGGGGTCGTAAACTAAGGGATGAAATATTAACTTATTATTGGATAGCTCGATTTTGATAATTCTTTTTTTATTTGTAGAACACAACTTTAAATTAATCTACTATCCATTAAAAAAAAAAACTCCACTCATAAGGGGTTAAAAATTAGAGATGAAATAATATTATAAATTTTTTCTGGCTCACCCGATTTTGATTATTTTGTTTCTATTACGTAGAACGTACCTTTAAATTGTTCACATTACAATTTGTAGAAAAAAATCCATCCCTTAAGGATGAAAATAGGGGATGAAATAGTAACGTTTAACTTAATCATCGAATTTTAATAATTTTTTCTATTGGAAAGAGTATTCCACTTAGTTCTTTCATCACATTTAAAAACAAAAAATTTCAACCCTTAAGAGCAAAAGGGGATGAAGTATTAACTTTTAACGTTTAACGGCGCTGCCTCATATCAGCAGCGCGTTTAGTAGGTTCACCCATATTCAAAGAAATAAAATCATTTATCAAACTTCAGATCACTAAAACGCGAGAAATAAATAAATATTATAAAAAAATGAAAAACCGACTTCAAAATATATTAAAATTCTTAAACAAAAAATGCACTAAAAAGTAACAAAATAATGGCGTATCCTTGCAATATCTACAACTTACAAATTATTAGGATGATACAATGTACAACTATTGTTATTTTTGGAGTTGGTGTCGGTCAATAAAATAAATATTAATAGTAATTTGTAAAAATTTTAAAAAGGTTAAGTTGGTATTGGTATTATGTAGTTTAAAGGTCGCTAGATATTGTTACAGTTCGAGTATATTGTTTAAAAGTTCATTTGAAAAATAATTTTCATAAGGTATTCTCGTTTTTTGCTAAGTACCAATATAGACGTATTTCCTTGGTTGACACCAACTCCAAAAATAACAATAGTTGTACATTTGTATCATCCTAATAATTTGTAAGTTGTAGATACTGCAAGAATACGCCATTATTTTGTTACTTTTTAGTGCATTTCTTGTTTAAGAATGTTTGTATATTTTAAAGTCGGTTAAAAATACCATAAAATATTTGATTGTTAATTTTTTCTTTCTCGTAGGATACCATAAACCCTCATACAATCTCATAAAAAAAACTTTTTTCTATGAGATTTTATGAGATCCTATGAGATTTTTCCAATAGGGTTAGCTATGACTTACCGACGATCGCACTCAATATAGATCCGTTCAGCCTCATCAAAATCGCGCGTGTAAACGGCGATTTCTGCTTTCAGCAAGTTTTGATTACGATTTTTGTTCAACTGATTGATAAATTGGATTCCCGACAAGTCCTGACAATAGACATAGGCTATTTCGGCCGTGGCCAAATCCAATTGTTTTAGTGCCGCCTCAGCCAGCAAGCGCCACAATCGAGGATGTGGATTGTCCATAATAAATTGTCTCGCCTCCTTAATGCCCACTTTGTTCAGCAAATCGCGCGTATCTCTCAGAGATTTCACCTCGAGCGTGACAATCAACTCCTTGAACAGATTATCGGGATTCGCAACGATTTCGTCCAGGAGCACTGTTTTGATTTCTAGGTCATGGAACGAGCATAGATACCCGGAGCACGTGATCGGTTCTTCCGGATTATTGCCACGGAACACATAAAGCCGTGTTTTTTCCATTATGGCCAACATGTGCGGATTATCCCCTGCCCAGCAGACATCCCATACATCTTTTCGCTCAAGACGTCGCCATTCTCCATTAGTATTCGTTCGATTTTTCTCCTCGTTGCCATCACCTATTAAATCTCCCCGGAAAAAACCAGGATCGATGCGAAGATTAAACACCAACAAATGACCATCACAAATCCACGCAGCTTTGCTATTTAAATAAAAAATATATCAACATTACTGACCAGCCTCAATTTGTACAATTTTTCACCTATTATTGCAATTAATTCGAATCATTTGTGAGATTCCCTTGTTACTGAAAGTATATTTATTGACCAGTGATATATGGGGAAGTTGGTACTGATTCACTTGACCATTGACTCGACCAATTAACAATATACTTTCCGAACATGTTAAACATCGGATATTATTTGAATCTGTCTCTAAGTTTGTTAAATCCTGGGCCGCGTGGCTTGTGGGATCCGAAAACAACGTTTCCTCGCCCGTAACAATTTCGTTGATATGATAGACGTAGTCTTTTTTCCTTGATGTAATCTCTAAAAGAAAATGTGCATTTACACGACATAAAAGAAGGCGCTAAGACGTTTGATTCACGTACGAGAATTTGCCCGGGACGACTTGAAACACCAAACTAGGAAATGAGTCAGCGAACTAACGACGACTAATGTTGAGTTGATGGTGACAAAAGCTGGCTCGATGTCAATATATTTCTCTACACATATTAATATCTTGATATACCAACAAGCCTAGCTGATTAAATCTTTAAAAAACCGACTTCAAAATAAATAAAAAATCTTAAAAAAAATGCACTAAAAAGTAACAAAATAATAGCGTATCCTTGCAGTATATAAAACTTACAAATGATTAGGATGATATGTTGTACAACTATTGTTATTTTTGGAGTTGGTGTCAGTCAAGAAAATAAATATTAATGGTAATTTGTAAAAATTGTAAAAAGGTTTAGTAGTTAGTTATTAGTATTTTTTAGTTTAAAAGTCGCTAGATATGATCACAGTACAAGTATATTGTTTAAAAGTTAATTTGAAAAATAAATTTCGTGTGGTATTCTCGTATATTGCTAAGTACCAATATATTTCCTTAGTTGACACCAACTCCAAAAATAACAATAGTTGTACATTATATCATCCTGATAGTTAGTAATTTGTAGACACTGCAAGGATACGCAATTTTTCTTTTTACTTATTTGTAGAACAAAACTTTAAATTAATCTCCTATCCATTAAAAAAAAAAACTCCACTCATAAGGGGTTAAAACTAGAGATGAAATAATATTATACATTTTTCCTGGCTAACCCGATTTTGATAATTTTGTTTCTATTACGTACAACGTACCTTTAAATTGTTCACATTTCAATTTGAAGAAAAAAAATCTACCCCTTAAGGATGAAAATAGGGGATGAAATAGTGACATTTAACCGAATTTTGATAATTTTTTTTCTGTTGGAAAGAATAATCCACTTAGTTTTGTTATTACATTTAAAAGCAAAAAATTTCAACCCTTAAGGGCAAAAAGGGATGATGTAGTAACTTTTAATATTAAACGGCGCTGCCTCATATGAGCAGCGCGTTTGGAAGGTTAACCATTTTCAAGAAAATAAAATCAGTTATCAAACTTTAGATCACTAAAACGCGAGAAATAAATAAATATTATAAAAAAAATGAAAAACCGACTTCAAAATATATAAAAATTCTTAAACAAGAAATGCACTAAAAAGTAACAAAATACAACTATTGTTATTTTTGGAGTTGGTGTCAGTCAAGAAAATAAATATTAAAGGTAATTTTTAAAAATTGTAAAAAGGTTTAGTTAGTAATTGGTATTTTGTAGTTTAAAGGTCGCTAGATATTGTTACAGTTCGAGTATAATGTTTAAAAGTTCATTTGAAAAATAATTTTCATAAGGTATTCTCGTTTTTTGCTAAGTACCAATATAGTCGTATTTCCTTGGTTGACACCAACTCCAAAAATAACAATAGTTGTACATTGTATCATCCTAATAATTTGTAAGTTGTAGATACTGCAAGGATACGAAATTATTTTGTTACTTTTTAGTGCATTTCTTGCTTAAGATTTTTTATTTATTTTGAAGTCGGTTTTTCATTTTTTTATAATATTTATTTATTTTTCGCGTTTTAGTGATCTGAAGTTTGATAACTGATTTAATTTTCTTAAAAATGGTTAACCTTCCAAAGGCGCTGCTCATATGAGGCAGCGCCGTTTAATATTAAAAGTTACTATATCATCCCGTTTTGCCCTTAAGGGTTGAAATTTTTTGCTTTTAAATGTAATAACAAAACTAAGTGGATTACTCTTTCCAACAGAAAAAAAAATTATCAAAATTCGGTTAAATGTCACTATTTCATCCCCTATTTTCATCCTTAGGGGATGGATTTTTTTCTTCAAATTGAAATGTGAATAATTTAAATGTATCATGCACGTTATAGAAACAAAATTATCGAAATCGGGTTAGCCAGAAAATATGTATTATTTCATCCTTAATTTTTAACCCCTTATGCGTGGAGTTTTTTTTTTTTTATAAAAATGAATATGAGATTAATTTAAAATTATGTTCTACGAATAAAAAAAAATAATTATCAAAATCGAGCTATCCTATAAGAAGTTAATATTTCATCCCTTAATTTTCAACTCCTTAGAATTGAACGATTTGCTTCAAATTAAAATGGAACTACACGAAAAGCAACGGCTTTCATATAAAAAAAGAATTTTCAAAATCGACCTATCCAATAGGAAGTTAGTATTTCATCCCTTAGTTTTCAACTCCTTAGAATTGAACGATTTGCTTCAAATTAAAATGAAACTATACGAAAAGCACCGGCTTTCATATAAAAAATAAATTTTCAAAATCGACCTATCCAATAAGAAGTTAGTATTTCATCCCTTAGAAGTGAACGACTACATCTTTTACAATTTTACACCTACAAATAGTTATTGAATTAAAACAACAGTTCCAAAAGTTGCTTTATTTCAGTTTAAGCGATTTTTTAATAAAATTAACAGCAAATCAAACATTTCAAGAAATTAACAAAAAAAAAAAAAGATAAATTATATTAATTAAAGATCAAACTTAATCATCTTGGAAGACAATTGTCAAATGAAATAAAAACAATATCAAAGCTAGGCACGGTGCAGCATTTAGCGGCATTTATCAATGGGCAATAGTTTCGGCGCGTAACACCACACCGAGAAAAAAATTCTCTTCGGACATATAATCTTAATATTAAATATTTTATTGGCAATGGGCTATCAAATCATTTTGTTGGGGTAAATGAACTTCAGTTGTCAGATGAAAATTTTTTTCTCAGTGTAATAGAGCGAGTGGCCGTCAAAACAATTTGAACCTTATGTTTTTACAGATAGTCTTGCAAATGTTTTTGAGTTTTTCGTTAATAGTTCAAAGTTCGTGTTCTACTTAACACTTAGATTAAAATAGATTTTAAAATGTGACGTCACAAAATTTAGGACCCCTCCCACCCCCTTGTCACACAATGTCACATTTCGTCAACCCCCTCCCTCCCCGTTAACGTGTGACGTAATTTATAGATGGCCCTTTATTACCCTTTAAAAATCTCATCCTCCAACAAAAATGAATATTTAAGGAAAATGTAAAAACTTAGATAAGGATTATTGAACTATGAATTGAATACAATAGATATCAACAAGAGTATACCATCAATAATTGTTCCACCAGTGTCGCACAGTAATAACAAATATTTTCCTGGTGATTTTAAGCTGTCGAACTGAGTCGCTAAGACACAAAGATTTCCATGAGCTGCCAGAGCAAATAAACGAGTAACATGTAACACATTAACCTAAAAAAAAATCCGTTACAAGAAAATTTGATATGTAAATAAAGCAAAATAATGTACCATATTTGAATGAGTGTCCCAAAAAGTAACACAAATACCATTGGGAGTCCAAATTCCAGTACTAAAAACTAGGGTATGTTTAAAATAGCACCATTGATACTGGGGGTGAATATTAGCGAAGAAAATGTGCGAATCGACCGTAATCGCCAGACGTAATCCACCCCCCTCCCAAGCACAGGCAGAAATTTTCCGTCCTGGCAACTTTAACATACGCAAATACTAAAAATTAAACGGACAAAAGATCAATGGTGATGCTTCGTATATATTTTCACGTGGACATCTCACCGATCCCTTGTTGTCATAGAACTGAATCCCGATTTTGTCTCCGGTGTTTGCTTTATCTTTTCGGTCACATCCCACGGCGATCATTGACGCGTTGTGATTCCAATCGGCAAAGCAAACGTGCATATTTACCTTGAACGTAACGGGATCTAAAAATGTTCGCTTTTATCAAAAAAAAAAAATGAGAACTCAAGGACTACCCCAGTGTAATGGTGTTTAAAAATTGATTCCTAAACATTTTCAAAATGATTTTCCAATATTCATAGTTGTTGGAAAACTACAATAGAAAAGCTCGAACTCTACAACAGGCAAATGAGGTTTGTTCGTGGATCTGATACTGAACCGATAACGAATCAATCCAAGTGGATTTAGGATAATCGCCAAACGCATACACGCTTATGAACTGATTAAGGGTTATTTTCCCGTGAACAAGTTTGAAAATGTTCGGAAGTAAGACGAGAATTAACGAGAACCCACGAAAATTGTTAATCGAATTTAACGTTGACAGAAAAGGAAAGCGGATCGGGGCTTTGGTTTTAGCGATTCTTAGGTTTTTTTTTTTGAACAAAAAATTCGATTCTCTTATTCATGCGCAGTTTGATAAAATGTGGCTAGAATTTTTTATCCTTCTTTAACAACGTTACATTCAAATGACAATTTTCGTGGGTTCTCGTCTTACTTCCAAACCTTTTCAAACTTGTTACCGGGAAAATAACCCTTAATAAGTTCATAAGCGTGTATGCGTTTGGCGATTACTCTAAATCCACTTGGATTAATTCGTTATCGGTTCAGTATAGGATCCGCGACCAAACCTATTATCTCCGCAACGGTTCACTTTACGACAAAATGTGAAGTTAGCAAAATAATCGCCAAACGCATACACGCTTATGAACTGATTAAAGGTTATATTTCCCTGAACGAGTTTGAAAATGTTCGGAAGTAAGACGAGGATTAACGAGAACCCACAAAAATTGTTAATTGAATTTATCGTTGAGAGCAAAGGAAAGAAAATCTAGCCACATTTTATCAAACTGCGCATATGTAAGAGAATCGAATTTTTCGTCCTAAAAAAAATCCGAGAGTCCAAAGTCCCGTTTCTCTTTCCTTTTCTATCAACGTTAAATTCAATTAACAATTTTCGTGGATTCTCGTTAATCCTCGTCTTACTTCCGAACATTTTTAAACTCGTTCACGGGAAAATAACCGTTATTCTAAATCCACTTGGATTGATTCGTTATCGGTTCAGTATCAGATCCGCGAAAAAACCTATGATGCCAGTAATTAAAAATCACTGAAATAATGTATTTATTTAATGAAACGTACATTATGGAATATGAAACGCGCATTTTTTTTCTCTTATTTAAAGCAAGGTTTATTATTATTTTGATAAAATAAAACTGCAAAATTTGAAAGTCCGCCAACACCAATCAGAGCAAATGACGTCAATGTTGAATGCAGTGAATTTAGTAGCAGTTGAAGGTTGATAAACAAGCCAAGCCGACGACTAGCAAACGACTAGTTCCAAACTGAACGGCTTATGAACTTCTAGTTACTAGCGCGCCTGGTGCTAGGACAAAATGGCATGGATTTAACTATTTAAAATAGTGAATATTCACTAATAAATAGTGAGTTTTCACTATTTTAATTTAAGACAGTATGTTTTTCATGTAAGATTTCAAATTTTAGTTTCTGGAAGTGTTTATATATTATAGTGTAACGTTTTAATCAGTTCGTTACTTTTTAATACTGTGTTTTTTTTACAATGACAGCGAGTAGCGTTCTTGGTTTTATAATTTTATCTTTAGATTTATGCTATACAATGCAATGTTCCGGTACCGGTTCCTAACTGATCAACGACAAGTAAATACGCAAACATTTGATATTTTGCCCCCATGACATTTTGTCCGTGCCATTTCATCCGCGGACATTTTGTCCGGCCACCGCGCGTCTAGTATTGGTGTTTATGTTGCGATTATTCAACCAGCGCACAGTGTGGTATTTGACTTCAAAACCTGGCCAAAAATGGATTTTTAAAATTTTGTTTTACAAATCCCAAACTACATTCCTAGAAGAGATAAGGGTTTAATGCAACTAATGGCGGAACCCTCACAGTCATAAAGTGAGTTATTTCGTCGTAGGACCACTCAAAAGTTATCCTTCGTTCGTTTTGCTTGTCTGTTTTATTATCTTCCGAAATTTTAGTGAAATTAAAAGTGTTATAATTTTCACTTTTAAAAGTTTTCCGTTGGTTTTTACGGTGGATTTTCCTACACCAGGTTTTTACTTTATATTAATATAAAATTTATGACAAAAAATATATTCCAAAATTTTCTATAAGCCTACAAAAAGGCCCGTAAAAAACTGTTAAAATTTCATCATTTAGAGTTTCGTTAGGGGTTTTGTTATATGATTAAGCATGATTAAGCTTTGAAAATTAATTTTTTTAATAAAATAAACCCTATATAAAATAATTCTAAAAAAATTAGCCGCACATAGTCGCATAAATTTTTTACATTATTTTTTTTATCCGCGCGAGAGTTTCATTTTTTTAATATTCCAGGGCCTTCTGTATTAAAGTCTATGACTCGCAATGAGTTCTATAGCATGGTTCAAGATTCAAGAGGGTCATAACTTCTTGAAAAACTTGAATCCATGGGGCAGACATTGTTGGAAAAATACAAAATAGAAAATATTGAAAAGAAAACTGTAGCAAAAAAGAAAATTGCTACAGTTAAATATCAATTAAACAAAGATGGCTTGCTGCTCAAAAAATGAAAAATAGATTTGAAGAAAATTATAAGGATTAGATATTTTTACCTAATACAGTTACGAAATAAAAATGTAACGATACGGAATCCTTAATACAACCCTCCCTTAATTTCCGGTATTAGCCCGGGTCGTCCTTCGAAAAGATTTGAAAAATCAAGTGAAAGAAGTAAGCGACGACACTTGAACTTCGAATTGCTGATGAAGAAAAATTAACCTACGCCACTCAAATGAAATTGAGAGAATCAGAAAAAACGGATGCCTCGAGAGTAGTTAAGGACCTAGTGAAAAGTCCAAGAAAAGCCAAAAGATACGTAACAGCTTTCAAAAAAATGCATGAGAGTCAACCCAACCGACTTTCACTTTTGAATGCTCTAATAACTGAAACCAAAAAAAACAAATACAAGAAAAATTTAGATGAGAGCTTGGTCATTTGGTGGACATTAGGGTGGCCGCGTTTTATACGGCAATTTTAAAAAATGGCGATATCAATGAACTCCGGGCTGAAAAAGTTTCCTTTTGACCTCAATAAAACACCTGAAAAATTTAAAGCCGATCGGAAAATAATTGATGGACCCAAAAGTTGTTCAAAGTTCAACAATAGAAACTTTTAAAAATTTTGAATTTTTTTCTTTGTTTTTCGTGTAAAAAATACTATAATGTACCAATTTTATTTCTATTTCCAGTAAAAAACTATGAATTCAATGTTTAACTACGTTTACAATTTGTTTAAATTACAGTTAGAAGCCATTAATATTGTAATTAATCAGATTAATGTTGATTTCGTATGGGAAGGGCATTTTTTTCGGTTAGAATCAACAACTTGTAAAATTAATTGTATTTCTTCTTCATCTTGAGTTAAAATGCGGTTATAATCTTTCCTAAATGTAACTCCTCGCTCTGCCGTACCATTTACGACAGGTAAATTTTGAATGAATTCCAGAGCATTTTGTATTGTTCATTCTCTTCCCATACGGATGGATCAAGATTAAAAAAATCAGTCTCAAGTTGAAAACGAGAAAAAAGAATTTTCGTTTTATGGGAAACGAAATCAGATGGAGCATATTTAAACAAATCTTCTACATTTGAGTTACTATGTTTTTTCGCTAAAATATATCAGGGTTCTTTAATTTCAAACGATTCACCATTTTTCGTTTTGTTTCGAATTAAACATATGAGTCGAAAAATGACAATCCTGTTGTTTCTGGGGCCAGATACCATAAATGGCCTTTCATTTTTGTACCATCGCTTCTGATACACCTTTGTCGAGGGCAGAATACTCGTAAGCAGTATGCAAAAAATTTAAGTCTTGATTAGAACACTTAATTACATTTGTACAACTAAACCAAGCTTTTATATATATTTTGACAATGAAAATAGTAAAATACATATATTATCTTTAGTAAAATTAAGTTCTTTTGGTGTTAAATGAAATTGTCTACGAAACAGGAATATTTTAAGGGAATAAATAGTTTTAGACATAAATCTAGCATGAGATGTTGCACCACATGTACAAAAAGCACCACCGCCTTCGCCAAAAAATGTAATCGTGAGCTCTAAGAGTTCCTTATATAATCATCACGTATTTGATTATACTGTAGCTGGTTTTGGCAAAACTGTTTGATTTGTTCACATTCAGTAGGAGAAATATTCGAGCAAACAATCGAATTATCACATGAGTGAATGATCTTGGTTGATGTAGTGCCATACATCAGCAAATCGGTTGAACAATGCTTCACTGCTTTTCCCTCACTTTTTCTCAAACACATTTTTAATAGATAAGTTTTCATGCAAGAAGTTTATCTAAAAGAGTACAAGCACATTGGTCCACACCAGTGTTCAAGAAGTCGTACCAAAGTTTAAAGCCACAACTTTCTTCGCAATTTCCTATTCTACAAGAGTGTTATGAACGACTTGATCGATGTTTTTACTGGTACTAGATTCAATTTCGGAGATCCCAAAAATTTTCCGCTCCACAATTTGATGGGATACATGCCCAATTAAAGCAATTTGATGTAGTTTTTCAACTGCTTTACCGGGTTTCATAGTAAAATCTATTACTTTTGCCATTTTCAAAATTAAAAAATATAAACATGCACGTTGATTCGTTGTAATAATTGAATGGGTATTGAGAATTTTAACATAACATTTTTGAATTTAATTTCGTTAATTTGATAAGGATAGCTAAGAAGGCCAAATCTACGTATTCTCCATGCAATTATATCAGATTTTAAGACGATTTTGCGTTTGTTTATACGTTATAAATCGTTTTTGATTGTTAAAAAATTCAAATTACAAAGAAAACACAATGTTTTATTAACTAAACTTTAAATTGTTTTTGGGTCCATCAATTATTTTCAGATCGGTTTCAAATTTTGCAGGGAGTTTTTATAGGTCAAAAGGAAACTTTTTCAGCCCGGAACATTTTGATATCAAACAATTTTGCAAACAGGGCCACCCTAGTGGACATGTCTAAGGCGAAATTTGGGAATACCAATGATGGCAACACAAGCCAGAGGTTTTTCGAAAACTATGAAGCATCAGCTGCGATAACAGGTATTGAAAAAAATTTAATTGACCGAATGAAAATTATTCTCGATGCCCTGCACAGTAATTGTAAAATCAATATAAACAATTTTGAAAGCAAAAACAAAAACGGCGGAATTATATGTTGAATTATATAAATTCTACTCAATGTCCCCAACTCTTCATAAAGTACTTAGACATGGATCTGAAGTAATCGAAAATGCGATCCTTCCAATTGGGCAACTATCAGAAGAAGCAGCTGAGGTCAGAAACAAACATATTCGAGGACTTCGAGAAAATTATACCAGAAAATTTTCTCAAGAAAAATGCAACAGGGATATGTTAAATATGTTGTTTTTAACATCAGATCCATTACTCATTGGCATGAGAAAAGCTAAGAATAAAAAAAGCATTTTAACATAGATGTTTTATATTTATTAGAAGAGTGTGACAAAGTACCTACATAAACTGATGAAAGTAGTGATTATAGTGCCAATGATAGTGACTAAAATAATGATTTTCAATTTTCTTCTCTCTTGTATTGTATTATTCATAGTAATAATTATATTTGCTTATCCGATCATTATTATTGTTTTTTATTTATTTATATTATGATACTTCTGTAAAGTTATTGTATTTTTATAAACAATATAAACATAGTAATAGCTATTTGACATTTATTTAGGATCCTTGTAATGGTTTAAAAATGAAAAAGATTGTATTGAAATTTTACATTCCTTTTTTTCCAAATAAAATTGAACGAAAAAAATTTATATCAAAATAATAATAAGGAAATTGTATAATTTTCCAAGCAAATAGTTCATTCTTATAAAAAAATCAAACCAAAACCGTTTTCATAGCTGTTTTATGTGAAAAAATATTTTTGGCCAGGTTTTACAGTCAAATACCACGCTGTGCAGCGTTCAAGCATGACGTCACCAGCAAAGTTATTACAGTAACAAGGCGTTTTGGCATGAATTTAAAATCTATAGACTAAAATGCCATTTTGTCCTACTAAGCCTCTATTAACTGAATAAATATGTAATTCATTGTAAATAAAATATATTTCAACCACCTAGATTTAAATCCTTGAATCCTAGATTTAAGATCTTAGACCTACGAATAAAATTGACCAACCGACATTTTCTGTGTTTAGACAGTCGTGATATGACCTTTGATGTTAAAGCGACTTAAAACACCAAAAAAAAAAAAATTAATATATATTTCTGAGCATTATTGGGTAGTTTTTAAAAATTCGTCATCATGCCTACTCTACTACAACTCGAACCAGCCATCACACGGAATGCTTTCCTTACACGTACCATTATCGTTGATATCCTGGTACAGAAAGATGTGACCACTTTCACAGGCGATCAGCAAACTTGGACAATTTTGACCCACATAACCATACCGTCCATCATACCATTTCAAAGCAACTATTTCCCCCGAGCCCATGGTCGAACTTGCTTTACCCTTCTTATCCAAGTAGGTGTTGTTTAGTTTCATCTGCAAAATTATTCACAAACGTTTTACCCACTCAAATATCACCACGCCAATATTAACTACCATAAAATTGCCTTGGTTATCATACAAATGTAATTGGCTCTTGGAAACGCTAAATAACAACATGTTAGCGTCAGGAGACCATTGAACTCCCGTTAAATTCGTATCTTTTAATTCTTTTCCCCAAATACGATTTCCATTGGCTGCCCCCACGATCACAGCACCTACATTTATAAGCATTATTAAAAAATATATTTCTAAATACGCAGAAGTTAATATAAAAGTATATTTACTGATTCCCTTCAATACAGTTTTTTTTTTTTACTTCAAACACAACCTTTTTTATTTCAAAAGAAACTTTTTTCATTTCAAATAACTTTTTTATTAAACTCGGTGTTAGTACAAATCACAACAAAGAGTCTAGCCGAATAAGCCTATCTCAGCAGGCCCAGGGTGTTTTTTGGCCTGACGTTTGTTTTGTTCTTCTCTACATATAGGTGGGAGTGGTAAGTATACTCGATATTAGACCGCTACCACTTCTATAATTAGAGTTAGAAGGGTTACAATCCCTAACTTTTTTTTTTAATACTTTTTTATTTGTTTATTAGGAACTGAGCACAAAGTGCTCCTAGTCTAAATTATTGCGCCTCTTAAACAATTAAAATATAGTAAAAATAAGAAAATACAAAAATGAAACTTTAGAAAAATAAAAAAAAAGAGATAATATATAAAAAAAATAAATAAAAAATAAAGGATAACATAAAATAATATTAGATAAATATAAAAAAAAGTGGTTGCGTGTACGCGCGTGAGACGTTATACTTCTTTGGTATCATTAAACATTAGTTTTTATTAATTTTATTCAAATAATCAATTAAAAAAAAAAAACTGTAATTTAATATTTAATAATAATAATATATATATTTAAAGATATAATTATTAAAAATAAAATTAAGAGAATAATATTTTAATTTGTATCAATAAATAATATCCAAAGAAAGCTGCAAGACGTTTATAAAATTTGTCAGGATCATTTTTCTGGTTAACAATTCATGCATGTCATGAAAACGAAGCTTCATAGAAATTGCGAAATAAAGTAAGTAGCTACTTTTCAAAGTAAATGTCTTAATCTTATTCTTATCTTGTTTTACTAAATTATTATTCTAAGATGGTTGAATCATTTCAGAATCCCAGATTTCGTGATAACTAAGAATATGCATGAAATGCAGACGTCATTTTCATCACTAAACTCCAAATAATAAGCTACAGTAACAGCTACTGCAAAATTCGAGAAAAGTAATAACTTATTTATTAATAATATGTGTCACTTGTATATATAACTATTTTTAATTTAAATATAAAAATAAATAAATAAAAACAACAAAAATTCAAATTACGCGCGCCTAGTTAAAAACACCGAGCTGTTTTGCGGGCAACTTCATCGTATTAATTTGTGATGATAAAATAGAACGCTACTAATGCTTCTGAAACCGCGCCGCGATGCAGACGTCATTTTCATCATTAAACTTCAAATAGTACCTATAACAGCTACTGCAAAATTCGAGAAAAATAATAACTTACTTATTAATAATATGTGTCATTTGTATATATAATTATTTTTAATTTAAATATAAAAATAAATACAACAAAAATTCAAATTACGCGCGCCAACAAACCCAGTGGTTTTGCGGCTAACTTCATTTTGTTGGTTTTTGTCTCAAGATGGCCGCCCATCTAAAAATGTCACTCTCATCATTTTTTCATAACGCGCTTAAAGAAGTATAACTTCAAAAATAAAAAAACATAAATAAGTAAAAGTAAAATATAACATAAAAAAGCCCCCATTGACCATAGTCAAGACGGAAAGGTTTGGGAAAATGTAATATAAAATTTATCATATGAATTTATAAATTTATTAGGGTCTATGCGCTTTAGTCTTTTGAATGGAGGTTCTGTAGCAATTTGGACAGCCAATCCGTTCGGGTGAGCTTTCATTCTTTCAAGATATCTTCTGCCCAGCCGCTTAATATACTTAAAAATTATTTTTCTCCGAAACTAGTAAAGATAACGGAACAAATTTTTCAAAATAACATTTCAATTGATAAATTTTATGTTCGGTATTTTTTGTGCTTAAATAAAAATATTTAAGTGGTAAAAAACATTAATGAAATATTTAGCGGGCTGTTTTCATACCTCCCTCCAAGTTGACACCCACCAAAAAAATATATTTTATGCAACTATCAAGTAACTATTTACCACAAAAATTTCTATAAAATCGGTTTAGTGGAATATACTTTTAAAAAATATAATCCGCACTAATGTTTAGATAGTGACCATTAATTTTATTTTAAAAAAATTGAAATGTGTGCTGGGACACATAGTAGAAGTGAAACTTCAACGGACAAGTTTAAGTTAGACAAAATTAATGGTCACTATGTAAACATTAGTGCGGATTAAATTTTTTTTAAGTATGTTCCACCAAATCGATTTTCTCGCAATTTTTGTGGTAAATAGGTACTTGATAGTTGAATAAAATATATATTTTTTTTTTGGTGGGTGTCAACTGAGAGGGAGGTATAAAAACAGCCCGCTAAATATTTCATTAATGTTTTTTACCACTTAAAAATTTTGATGTAAGCACAAAAAAAAAACAGAATATAGAGTTTATTAAGGGGGTCGACCCATGTGATGGTTTAAAAAAATCGATTTTTTTTTTGTAAAAACTTGCTTTCTTAACTTATCTATAATACGGTAGTAAAGTGATTTTTGAAAATTCGAAGTCGTTTTAAAGATACAGCCGGTAGAAGAAATTGGCAGTTGGGGTCCGGGCCGATTGACTTGAAACTTTAAACGCGTTTTTCTCAAAACCGTGTTTTTCAAACTTTCCTCCATCGTATCTCAAAAATGGCATGACCAAATGACTTATATAGTCGATATATAGACGATAAATTTATAGAGTACACTCAACACATGTAAACGCATGGAATGAACTATCAATCGAAAATTTTCAAAATTTCAATTTTTTATAGCAAAAAGCAAAACCAAAAGAAAAACGCAAAATTCGCAACTTTTATTTAAAATGTCTACCAAAAGTCCAATTTTTTGTATATTCATTTGATAATAGTTCATTCCGTGCATTTAGGCTTACAAATTAAAACACCGTTGTTTTTTTTGTTTTGTTTCGGATAAGCCAATCAGCCGGAATCGTGGATAAAGTGCGAGCTCATTTTTTCGAGGTGGGGGTGTTCAGAACGCTGTAACTCATGTTCTACACAATATTTCGAGCTTAAAAATAATATTTATACTGTCGAAATGTATGTTAATAAATGATAATAAACTTAAAGCTCTATCTATTTACTGATCGTAGAAAAAAATCCTAAAAACAACAAAAAGACAAGAAAGAAAAGAGAGAAGAAGAAAAACAAAAAGTGAAAACAGAGAAGAATTCAGAAATACTGTGAAACAAAAATCAATATGTACTCTAATAATAATAGAACAAAGATAATAAGATATAAGATAAAACAAGATAAAAATCCTCAGAACTCAAAAGATTATATGTGGAGAAGAACAAAATAAACATCAGTCCAAAAAATACCCTGGGCTCGCTGAGATGGGCTTACTCGGCTCGACCCTTTACGCTGAAACCAAATCAGAGATTAACAAAGAAACAAGCATACCGTCCTCATAGACAATACAAATTTTATTTCCATCAGAACTCCAAGCCATTCCACTGACTGTTGATTTGTTTCGATTATTCAACATTTCCTCATACCAAATTCCCTAAAAAAAAATTCGCAAATTCATTATTGTTAGTTCCCTGTGAGCACAAAACGGTCAAATACGTAATATTTAGTAACATAACGAAAGAATGTTACGTAACTGTTAGTCAGCTTAGTGTTTTGTACTCATTAAATTGTTCCACATCAATTCCCGTTTTAGCAAATTATTTTTTCTAGGACTATCCAAATATTTAAGTATAATAACCTTGTAGAGCATCCATACTATGATCACTCCATTACTGTCGCTAGTTGTTAATTTATCCAAATGTTCGTTCCAAACAATTACTTGGACAGCTTCCGAATGTCCTTCCAATGTGAGATTCATTGATAAATTACTGGGTAAAGGAGCGCTACGGGATGATTGATGCTCGTCGTTCGTTCCACCCTGAGCCGCGTTTCCACCTAGCATCACAACATTTTAATAGTTATAGATCGTTAACGAAAAAGGATCACCTGAATAACTATCACCTGAATCCAATTTAAGGACTTTAAGTAATCCATTTTCACCACCAATTGCGACATAGCCTTCATTTTTATGCCAATCGATACAATTTAACTTGGTATTATTGGGTATGGCAATCTAAAAATTCGATAAATATTTCGTAATTAAACAATAATTGTCCACTATTTTGAAATTCATACCTTCTTGCTTAAATACGTATGCATTTTTTACAAATTAAATGTTGTGTACATGACAGATTTGTTTGGAAACCATGGAAACGCGCTGTCATTTGTTTTCGCGCATGATTAGAAATAAGCGTCAAATTTAAAAAGCGAACTCATATTTATGTTATTTAATTTTACATATATGTAAGATGTTTCCAAAAAAAAATATTTAAATGAACACTCAACTATTCTACCTTAACTATACTCTTCTTAAATTGAAATATTTTAAATTGTCCAATGGAATTCACATTCATAGACATGCCGATGAATCTTGAATGGCCATTTCTGTTGGAAAACTATCGAAAAATTTTACGTTCAGCAACAATCCTAAATATGCCTTCAACTTAATCGGTTCAAAAGGGGACATAGATAAATCAGGGCACACGTTAAGGGGGAGGGAGGGGGTCGATGAAGTGACACAGTGTGTGACAAGGAGGTGGGAGGGGTCCTAAATTTCGTAACGTCACATTTCAAAATCTATTTTAATCTAAGTGTTGAGTAAAACACGAACTTTGAACTAGTAACGTAAAACTCAAAAACATTTACAACACTATCTGTAGAAACATAAGGTTCAAATTGTTTTGTCGGCAACTCGCTCTACTACGCCACTACTTACGCCAACAAGATATGGAGATATTTTTTCTATGTGTAGTGTTACGCGCCGATACTATTGCCCTTTGATAAATGCCGCTAAATACTGCACCGTACTTAGCGGTGGTATTGTTTTGAATAAGTTTGATCTTCAATTAATATTATTAATCGTTTTTTTTTGTTAATTTCTTAAAATTAGTAAATAAATAAATTTGATTTGATGTTAATTTTATTAAAAATTCATTTCAATTGTAATAAAACAAATTTTGGAACTGCTATTTTAATTCAATAATTATGTTTAGATGTAAAAATGTGACGTCACACTAAGAAGCGGTGGGTCTCATAAATGTGACCAGCAGTGGCGTGCGGTCCATACATGCTGTAGATGCGGCGCATGCCTTTGGATTGTAAGACGATTTTAAAAATTGAATATTTTTTATGGTTTATTCATTTAATTTTTAATTTACGTAATTGCATTTGTAAAATCATTCTAAAAATGATATATTTTTATCATTTATAAATTTTTTAATTTACGTAATAATAAAAGGTATCACTCATAAAATTGGCATAGTTTACCAATTCAAATGAACGGCAAAAGCCGAATGAATGTGTTGGCGACAGTAGCATGCGATTGTTTGCTTCGAATTGGTCGCGCATGCGCACTAGTACGGTCGAATACTATCTCTCTCGGCATTTCACATAGCCAATTAACGGTCTGCAGATGCGTTTGCCGTTTTGAATCTAAACAGTGAATTTAATCGTTACTGATACTTTTCGTGAGTTATTTTGAATTATTGACCCAAAGGCCATACAAATGTTCTGTTCTTTAGGATAAGAACTATTTTCGTGGTTTTTAAATACATTATATGATGCGGTTGTTGATGATTTTTGTAAGAAGGAGCGTCGAATAAGGCTAATAAAAAAAATTACTTATAACACCACGTTTATCAAATAAAAAATAAATTTTTAAAATGTGGTTCTTATAACACCCCCCCCCCCCCCCCACTTCTGCATGCACGTCACAGCACGCCACTGGTGACCAGCTATGGCAAGGACGGGAGAGGGGGTCAACAATCATGAAATTCATGTGACGTAATTTATGGATGGCTCCTTATAGTTCTTTTAACCAACAGTGAGTTTAATAAATGAAAGTATGATAAAAGAAAGTACTGTGACGCCTCGCAGCAGATATTTAGTTATAACAAACAAAAATATTACATGATTTAAATAATAATACTGTCACAATCCCAAGATGAAGACGGCGCCATTTTAACGCCTTCACTTACCCGGCCCAGCTGGAGTGGGCGTCACCATCAGCCCTCCAATGAGAAGGCGGTCTGTTATCAGATTAGTGGTAGTGAGGAATCCCATACAGAGAGGGTGGGTCGAAAAAGATTACTGGATAAATTAAGAAGGAGTAAAAATTCTGGAATGATCAATAATTCAGCGAATTATAGAAAGTGGTGTCGACAAAAATAGATTCCGAGAAAAATAGAAAGTTGAGAGACAATGGCGAAAATTCCAGAAAAAATTCCGAAACCTTATATAAGCCCGGACAAGCATAAGGCGAGCCAGTATTCAAATAAATCTTCGAGAGTTGTGAACAAATAGTGTAAATAAACCGACATAGCGTGCGATATAAATATTCGACCATTGTTGAAATAAATAAAGTGTTCAAAGTTATTAGTGCTTAAATAAATAATAAGTGCATTGTCAAATAAAATGTATTTGTGCAGTGTATATAGTGAAATATAAACAGTGACTGTGACTATTGTAATAGTGAACATTGTGAACATTGTAAATAACAGTGTATTAGTATATAAGCAACAATAACGTAAGATAAATAAATAATCAATTGTTAAAAAAATAAATTCGTAGTCATTTAAACACAAATCAACGAACCCGTCCAAACGTTACAATACTAACAATATTTGAGTATGTATATAGATATTTAATTATACGAGTAGGTATTATTTATCAAAACTCTTTGAAATTATATTTTGTATAAAAAATGGATAAAAGATTCTTGCACTATATTGTTTAATAGGCCTATAAAAAAGTTTTTTTCTAGTTTTCTAGAAAATTAATTTTAACGTTTGGGGTAGTTTCCCCCGTAACTCCAATACAAGTGGGAATAGTGGGATAAAATTGTGCGACAATACGTTTTTCATGAAGAGGAATCAGCACATGGAAGCATTTTTCAAAAACCACCTGTGGCACCAATGGCGGAACTACCATATCACTAGACCACGCAACGCAGGGGGGGGGGGCGAAGCTTTGGAGGGCCCGACAATTTTGAAAAAATTAGTACTAGTAGTGTTTAGGGATGCAAACGATACATCGATTTTTGCAAACATCGATATATCGTTCATAAACATCGATGATATATCGTTCTTCATGAGCGATGTTTTATCGTACCGCCAGCTTCCAAAAATAATTTTTTTTTTCCTAAGTTATGCACGATCTGCACAGTGGTGCAATTAGTGCTTTTGGTCTTGATTAGCTCGTGAAGGAGTAGTCCCCTATGGGCTACTCCATATTGATGCTTTCTCATTGGAATCTATCAGGTAAATCAATTGGGTCCCATCTTTTTAACCGTACCATCGCTTCGCTATTATCCAGCAAGTTCAATGCAGAGTCATTTGGATGCTCATCTAATCTTTTCAAATATTTTTCGCTAATTCTGCAAATCTCCTCCTTTAATGTTGAGATTTTTGTGTTTTGGTGTATTTTGATGTTGTTTACATAACAAGGGGCATTAATAATTTGTCGTAATGTTTTCGCCTGGAATCTTTGGAGGATTTCAATATTTGAGTTGGACGCTGTTCCCCATAGTTGGATCCCGTAAGTCCAAATTGGCTTTAAAACTGCCTTGTATACCAACAGTTTGTTCTCGATAGATAACTGTGACTTTTTTCCGAGAAACCAATACAGTTTTTTAGCTTTTTTGTTTAGCTTAGCTCTAATTTGTTTAATGTGATGAACCCAAGTCAATCTCCGATCCAAATGCATTCCTAAATATTTGACAGTATCTCTCTGGGGAAGTTCTAATCCATTTAATATTACAGGAGGGCATGTCTCACGGCGCAGTGTAAAGGTAATATGCACCGACTTGGATGTGTTGATTTTTATTCTCCACTTTTTGGTCCATTCCTCGATCTTGCGGAGGGTGATTTGAAGTTTATTTGACGCAGCTTCTGGAGTTTCTGCTGTCGCTATTATTGCAGTATCGTCCGCAAACGTGGCTATCAAGACATCGTTTGTCGTAGGCATATCACTTGTGTATAACAAATAAAGGATGGGACCTAGGACGCTTCCCTGTGGAACCCCTGCTTTTATTGGTTTTAGTGACGTTTCCTCATTCTTCGTTTTTATTTGAAATAGGCGACCTTCCAGGTATGATGAGAGTACTGGTAAGTATTCTGAGATTTCTTTGTGAATTTTCCACAAAAGTCCTTGGTGCCAAACTTTATCAAACGCTTGTGATATATCTAAAAACGCAGCTGAGCAGTATTTTTTATTTTCTTGGGCTTCTCGAATTGTTTTTATGATTCTATGAACTTGTTCCAGTGTAGAATGTTTAGCTCTGAATCCAAACTGATGGTCTGGAATCACTGTTCTGGCTGCTAATGCTGATTGGATTCTGCTCGATAGCATTCTTTCGTACAGTTTGCTCAGTATTGGCAGCAAGCTGATTGGCCTGTATGAGGTGACGTCATGTGGGGATTTCCCTGATTTTTGAATCATCATGACTTGAGATACCTTCCACTGATTTGGTACTTGTGAAGTTCTATTTATGGCATTAAATATCATTGCTATGTAAATTATTCCTTTTTTGGGTAGCTCTTTTAGTAGTTTTCCTGTGATTAAATCATACCCTGGAGCTTTGTTGGGTTTTAGGTTTTTAATGGAATCCTTTACTTCTTTCGGTGACGTAAATTTGAGCGTTGTTTTATTGTTATCAGCGTTTTTAAGAATTTTAGCGATTCCCATTGCATTATTTGTATATTGAGGAGTACTGGGATTTGGTTCGAAAACATTTTGCAAATATGTGGCAAAGTATTCAGCTTTTCCAAAAATAATATAAATATATTCATGTTTGATTATTTTACTAATTTGTTTCATTTCTGTTAATAATTACTCCTAATATTTTTCGATGTATATACTATATATCCTATATATCACCGTAAAGTTCTGAACTTCGTCACTGAGATTACGCATGAGATTATAAACTAACAGTAGGCTAGGTACGGTAGATTGTAATCTAAATATATTAGATTACAAACTAATGGAGATCACAATTTTAAGGTATACAGTAGAAGTCGTTTATAACGAACTTCAGGGGACCATCAAATTTCGTTCGTTATAAGCGATATTCACTATAAACGATCATAAACGATATGTATCGCTTAAAGTGAACAATTCGTTATAACTGAACATAACGTCCAATGCATGTTAATTATTATTATGTATTTGGACATTTGAATATTTTCATTATTGTTTTTTGAACGTTTTTAATTTTAATTATTATAAATTTGTACTTTATAAACGGTTGTATTTGTATAGTATAAACGGTTTCCTATGTATTTTTTCTAAAACATTTCACGGGATCCGAAGGTTTTGTTGGTTACAACCGGTTGTTCATTATATCCGGTGTCGTTATAAACGATTTAAACTGTATATTATTTGTTTTAAGTTTTAACCATTATTTAAATATGTATAGTATAGTATAAATCGTTTATAACGACACCAGATATAATGAACAACCGGTTGTAACGTACAAAACCTTCGGGCCCCGTAATATGTCTTAGATAGAACTATACATGCGATAGATATCGATTATAGTGAATATCGCTTATAACGAACGAAATTTGACGGTCCTCTGAAGTTCGTTATAAACAATTTCTACTGTATATGTATAAAACGATGTTTTTAACATCGATGTTTTACTTTTAAAAATATCGATATTCTAATATCGATGTTTATTATGAGCGATGTTGATCCCTAGTGGTGTTGCAGAGAGGGTGCAGTAAAAAAGAGAAATTGAAAAAGGAACAGGAACGTTTAGCAAAAATACCAAAACTATCCCGTTTTTTTAAATCGTTTGCTACGATTACAGAAAATCAAAGTACTTCTAAAGACGAACAGGCGTTTGAACAAGTTTAGAGCAAAAAATATTAATCCAACTTAAAACTAAAATATCTGGTGCGAGGCGTCATGGTACTTTCTTTTACTTTCGTTTATGACACTTACTGTTGGTTAAAAGAACTATAAGTACTTTATAACTATACAAATACATATAAACAGAACTATTGTTTATGCATATAAACAGAACTATTGTTTATGCATACAGCCTATATGCATATGGATATACGAATTCCAAACCTTCACCCCAGAACCGCCCTTATTCGAATTTTCCCAGGAATAAGTTTCAAATAAAAGTTGTTGCCACTAATGAGTTTAAGAACTATAGTAAGTTTAAAAAAAATTGTTGGAGCCGTTTTTAAAAAACATTGAAAAAGCTTAAAAACCCCTAGAATAAAGTGAAGCTTTCGGTTACCCGATTTCAACCAAAAGCTTCGCGGCACAACTAGGTGTAATAGGGAGGTTAAATACCAAGTTTGGTAAAATTTGGATAAAGCGTTCGATACGATATGGCTGTCACACACAGACATGTTTCTAAAAACCACTTTTTTGGACTCAGGGGACCTCAAAACATGTATTTCCGGTAAAAGCTCGAATTCGAAAATTCGACCCGATTACAATACTTCCTTTACTATCTATATAGTAGGAAAAGAAAGTAAAAATCAAGGTACCTACTGCACCTAGAGATGAAAGGCAATTTGAAAATGTTAAAAACAGAAGCAGTACGGCAATTGATTTAAATAACGATGAAAATACCATGGATTTCGACCAAGATGATACGAATAAGGATATTAAGAAACTGTCATTATTTTTAACGGACAATGCTAATTTTCAAAACAAAATATTACACCTGATATAAAAAAAATGATAATATCTGTTAACTCTTTTAGACCTCAAGGGCCTTTTAAGAAGGACCTTTCGCAAGAAAATCGGTGCTAAATTAAAATATGGAACGCTAGAAAAGCAAAAATTCATTTAAGGTTGGGGGCCGATCTAATTTTTTTGCGGAGGGGCCTAAAATTTGTAGTTCCGCCATTGTGAGGCACTTTCCTTATGGCTATCGGGCTAGACCCTTTGACGTTGTCGATGCGATTTTTAAAATTCGATATCTCGAAAACTAAGCGAAAAATGCTGTTCTTCATTTTCGATTTATTATACCGAAATCTATATGAATCCGTTGTTGAATCTTGGCGCCCGGGAAATAACAATCTTGCCCAACATTTTTCTTCATAGAAATTTATCAGTTAAAAAAATTTTTAAAATTGTCATGTTTGTTCAATTAAATGTCGTTACAATATCTTTTTAAATAATTCGTGAATAATTTTAGGCACTATATCGGCGTTCACCAGGGGTGGTTCTCACAAATGTGACCAGCTGTGACAAGGATGGGGGAGGGGGTCAAAAAATCATGAAATTCGTTTGACGTAATTTATAGATGGACAATATTGTTAACTAATTAATTTATTATATGGATTCTTATTGTTTTATTTGTTCTTCATATAGCCTACATAACAGGTTTTTTTTAACATTGCATTTACAATTTTACATTTGAACTTAACACAGATATTAACAATCGCTTCGACAGGACCTACACGCAAAATATAAAAATTAAATAACATAAAAATATAACAGCCATCTAATTACATAATTTAGTTAGCGATAAATATGGAATTTATATTAATGTCTATTGTTTGGTTGGTGGTGGAACGTTTCGAGCCGGTAGTGGCGGTGGTTTTCTGGCTGGAATTGGTGGTGGTGCCGCTGGCATAACGGGAGCTTGATAAGTCGGAGCCGGCATCGATGGTGGTTCGCAACGATTCGCGGAATCGTCCTCCGAGGTACCGAGATCAGCCGGAGGGGCAGGTTTTGGTGGCGGCGTCGTCACTTTTCGAGGAATATCGGGCGCGGGCCGCGTTGGTTCCGACTGACTAGCGGTGGGTTGGGGTGGTCGCAACGGCGGTGGCCGGTGCGGTGTACCGGGTGCCGATCTCGGCATTGGACATCGTTCCTCGCGAGGAATATCTTTGGGCAGTTTCATTGCGATTGTATTGTTTGTGCAGATCGCAATTTCTTTTTCAGCCTCCTGAACCCAATTGGGCGTACGTAACGATATGTACAGATTTCGATTGGATACCTGCAACGAGACACAGTAATTATCTGGACGCCCTCATCAATGATTATCGTGAACCAACTTGAATTGGAGAACGTTTCACGGCCACAAGACAACATTGCGGATCATAAAACGTGGCCCACATTGTATCTCCGTCAAACCGGACCATTATTACGCCTCCAATTGTAGACAACTCGGCCACTATCTGATTTATAAACTCCGTATCATAATCCGCATCAGGACACTAAAAAAAAAAAAATATTTTTCTTAAGCCTTTTCTACCTTTTCTGAGTGTAATGTGCAATGTATGTATGTCGTCGCCACAAATTTCATAGACTCTAATAGATTCTATAGATTTCAATAGACTTCTATAAACTTCAATAGATCTAATAAAATTGGTAATAAAAAAAGTAAAAAAATTTATCGATGATGCACAGATGTGAAGCTTAAAAGGCTTAGGATGCTGTAAAAAGAATTTTTTACGATTGACTTGTTACTTTAAACTAGCTGACACCCGCGACGTCGTCTGCGTCGGTTATTATATTAAGAACATATTTAATTTACATAGGAAAAAAATTTTAAAAATTGAAAGCACTAAAATATATTAAAAAATAACCGGAAAGAACTTAGCGTAGAACATTTTTAACTATATGCCAAAAAATTGCTCCTTCAGAATCCGTTATTGCTCCAAGTGTATAGTTATTAGTTAATTAATAATGAATTTTTCAAAAATTTGTAAGCTCAAAAATAAAAATTGCTATATAATCCAAAACAATCACTTTTTAATTATTTTTTTTTTTAAAAAAGTTGTCCCTTAAATGATCTTTCCAGTTCCGCAATTGCTCCAGGTGTATAGTTAATTAGTAATTCAATTTTTCAACTATTCATGTTTATAAGATACAACGACAGTTGATTACGTCATAGTACAACAATAGGTTCGTTCGCGGATGTGATAATGAATCGGTAATGGATCAGTTCAAGACCGATTTAGGATCATCGCCAAGCGCATGCAAGCTTATGAGCCGAGTTACGGTTCGATATTCGCGGTTCACACGAAATGCGTTCGTTACCGATTCATAATTGGTTCTAGCGATCCTCAGATTTTTGTTAGGATAAAAAATTAGATTCTCTTACTCATGCGCAGTTTGCTAAATTGTGGCTAATTCATAATATAGTTTCGCTGACATGCTGCGTTCAAACGAGTCAATTTTAGTAGGCCGTTTTTAATTGATCAAAAAAATTTGAATAAAAAACCTCGTGTGAAAACCGTAATCAACTTTTTAGTGGATCAAAAAAAAATTAAACAAGTCATCACACTAGGTTTTTTATTCCATTTTTGATCGATTAACTAAAGTAGGCTCGTGTGAATGAAGCATCAATGTTCAATTCATATAACAATTTTCGTGGTTTCTCGTTAATCCTCGTCTTACTTCCGAACATTTTAAAATCGTTCACGGGAAAATAACCATAATCAGTTCATAAGCGTGTATGCGTTTGGCGATTATCCTATATAATTTTTTGGACTGATTATCTCTTTTCTTTACCAATTCCGGATCAGTAATAACAATGGATGTGATAATGAATCGATAACGAATCAGTTCAAGACCGATTTAGGATCATCGCCGATCGCATACAAGTTTATGAGCCGAGTTACGGTCCGATATTCGCGGTTCACACGAAATTACCGATTCATAATTGGATCTAGCGGTCCTCAGATTTTTGTTAGGATGAAATATTCAATTCTCTTACTCATGCGCAGTTTGCTAAATTGTGGCTAATTCAAAATCAAGTTTTGCTGTTATGCTGCGTTCAGCCGAGTCAATTTTAGTAGCCCGTTTTTAGTTGATCAAAAAAAGTTGAATGAAAAACCTCGTGTGAGAACCGTAATAAACTTTATAGTGGATCAAAAAAAGTTTGAACGAGTCATCACACTAGGTTTTTCATTCCACTTTTGATCGATCAACTAAAGTTGACTCGTGTGAACGAGGCATCAACGTCTGTCAACGTTCAATTCAACTAACAATCTTTGTGGGTTCTCGTTAATCTTCGTCTTTTTTCCGAACATTTTCAAACTCGTTCACGGAAAAATAACCCTTAATCAGTTTATTCATAAGCGTGTATGCGTTTGGCGATTATCCTATCCACTTGGATTGATTTTTTACCGGTATCGCATCGGTACCGCAAACGAACCTATTACCTGTATAAATAGTTAAAAATAATTAATTATTAAAAATATTACAACAATTTCATCAATTACTTGCGTAATGAAAAAAGCAGATAGAGAGCTTTAAAAAAAACAAAAACCTCAATTATTTTCAAGATTTTAATTCTTGAGTTTGACATATTTCAAAAAATTAAATTATTAATTAGCTATTAACTATACACCTGGAGCAATTGCGGACCTGAAAAAAACATTTAAGGAGCAATTAAAAAGAAAATTAAAAAAGTGACTTGTTTGTATTTTACAGCAATTTTAATTTTTAGTTTGTAAATTTTTGAAAAGTTAATTATTAATCAATTAATAACTATAATGTACACTGGGAGAAATTGCAAATTCTGAAGGAGCAATTTTTTGGCATATGAAAAAAAATTCTTTCTGGTTAAAAAATATAAGCAATAATGTAAGTATTGTAATGTAATTTGATTATTGTAACGGTTGTAACTTAAAAATGTATTTTGAATCTGTATTTACAGTAAAATATAAAAAAAATGCTAAAAGAGAATTTAAAAAAAATAGCTTCAAAAAATATTTTAAAAGCTGCTTAACAAATAGAAAATAGAATTCAAAAAACCGTAATTAATCGAATATGTCGCTGAGCTGCATTAAGTCTACACTCAAGTATGCAATAATCAGTAGGCAGTGGAAGGAGAAGCTTCGTCTGTCCAGCTCATGCGCATTGCATCGTTTGCCCCATTCTATCAAAGCGTAAATATACCATTTGAGGCCCGTGGCAATTTCATTGGAGAACCCCCTTCCTCTCCACCGTAATTAGTCATAATACTTACCCCCTCCCTTTTTAAATGTTAATAATTTATATGAATTTGTACGTGGTCATTAGTTGTGTTGAACTTTAATTGATTTTAAGTACTGAATTTAACTAAATTTTGTTAAGATATTAGGTTACTTTTGGAGTAGCGGCCTCTCGGACTGGTGTCCTAACCCTCGTGGGGCCCGTGGCATTTTGCCAGCCCTGTCACCCTATAGTTACGCCACTGACTTCACGCGTTTTACTTGTAAAAATCACATTTTTTTAAACTTTAATTACTTTGTTTTTAATTATGATAATTAATTTTTTAGATAAGGACCAAATATATAAGAAGTAAAACAAAAAAAAAATTGATCGAAATCTATCCAGTAGTTTTTGAGTTAAAAGCGAACAGAGAGAAGACTGAGAGAGCCAGATCGCATGAATACACGTGCTGCCATCTACTCCGACTAGGAGTATTTGGAACTATTCCTTAGTCAGTTTGGGTTCCTTTTTCCACCGTTCTACACTCGGAACGTCTGCCATAGAGAAGGTTCTCTCTGTCAAAACATACGACTTATCCTATGCTCATGAGAGAGAAGAAAAGCGTTCCGAGTATGTTTCGACAGAGAAAACACAAACTGACTAAGGAATAGTTCCAAACACCTTTACTCGGAGTAGATGGCAGCACGTGTATTCATGCGATCTGGCTCTCTCAGTTTTCTCTCTGAAGCGAACATTGGAAAACAGCTATCATTTTATTAATATAGAATAGATTATGTAGCATATATAGGAATAGTTACTTTAATGCAAATCGTCCCGTCGGGAGGGCCGAGGTACTCCAAAACTTGGTAGTAGACTTTTAATCGGGCGTTCTGATCAATTGTGTAGATATCAACATCGATGACCGCAAAAACTGGTCGATGATCGCTCTGTTTCAATTCGGTTCGGCCATAAAATATACATTCACCGACATTTCTCGGATCCGAGTCGGAATCGATTCGTCTGCGCCAAAGCACACGATCAGTCCAAGCTGGAAGTCGTGCTTTCTCCGACGTGTCGTAATCCTCGGAAAACAAATCATATTTATAAGTGGGAGCAAACGTAATTGCCCCTTCGTTGTAATTACCGAAAACATTCCCCAGTTCTTTTTGTTTCTAAAAAAAAAAATCATTTTAAAAACATTGCTTATTGTATACACCCAATTAACCCCTTACATTTAGTTGATCCTCCTTAAATATTTCCGCATACTCTTGGTTTTTCACCATTTCCTTTAATTGATTTCTCTCAATATCAATTCGATAGTTAAAATCACCGCAGAAAAATATGTAATCGTGCGAGTTAAGTGTTCGATTCTAAAAAAATCCCATATTACAATACTGTCACGCACTTGAGAATCCAAGGGGTTGGGCCTATGTTTGTGTGGGCGTGAAGGATAAAAAAAGGGGGTGTCGGCTAACAATAGAAGCCGATAAGATTATGTCTGTTGGACCACCCGTCGCGCAAAAGATTGACCAATAAAGAATTACTCGGTGTATGACAAAGAAGACAACATCTAGAAATTTCTCCGTGGAATTCTTGATGGATGGAAAAGGAAAAGGACAGATCGTAATACAATCGAATCGAATGTTCTAGCAATCGAATAAGTGGGATTGGAATATTCTGGAAAAATGGCCGCATTCCTATACAAACGGACAACAAGCCTAGTGAGTTCAGTTATAAATAAATCGCCAGTGCATTTGTAAATAAACCGATAATACGAGTGCTAAATAAAACGTAAATCATGAATAGTGCATATAGTGAAATATAAACAGTGAGTGACAAATAGTGAACAAGTGATTAGTTTAACAGGGGACTATATCATTGTTAACGTATAAATTGTGTAAAATAAATAAATACAACATTTGTTTCGAATAAATTGTTGTCATTTAACACAAATCCAAGAATCGTTAAAAAAAATTTAGTAAAAACGTTACAATACGAACAATATTTGTTCAACTAGCGTGTTCTCGAAAACGGTTCGATGAAATTCACAATATAAAGATTTTTGGGGATACAAAATTGATCTAGCTTGGTCTCATTTCTAGGAGAAGTCATTACCTCGATATTTTCAAGTATCTTATTACGGGGCTATGTTATTACTTTCTTTTACAACTATAAGGTTGGCAAGAAAGTAATTTTGATTTGGACCAGTAGTTAGCGTTATGTTTATTTCGTTATTCTTTTGTCAATGTTAGGTCGCTATAGAAACTAATTTCGTGTAATTTTGTTAACAATTTGCAGTTTACATTTGTAGTTTATTTTAACATGGAGTACAAAATAAGCATTTTCGACATATTATGCTTTTTTATTTTTATAAAGGCAAGAAAGCGGCTAATCATGTCTGTGCAATATGACAGCCATATCGTATCGAAAGCTTTATCCGAATTACACCAAACTTGGAATTTTACCTTCATATTATATCTTGTTGTGCCGCGAAGCTTTTGGTTAAAATCGGTTAACCGGAAGCTCCACTTTATCCTAGGAGTTTTTTGAGCTTTTACAATTTTTTTCGAAAACAACTCTAACGATTTTCTTTAAACTTTCGATAGTTCTTAAACTCATTGACTCATGAACTTTTATTTGAAACTTTTTCCAGGAAAAATTCGAATAAGGACGGTTCTGGGGTGAAGGTTAGGAATTCGTATAAATGTTATGTATAAGTGTTTATATTTTTTTTAACTAACAATGAGTTTCATAAATGAAAGTAAAAGAAAATACTGTAACGCCTCGCAGTAGATATTTTTTTTTATGTTTTTAGTCGCTTTAACATCTAAGGTTATAACACGACTGTTTGAACATAGAAAAGGCTCTGGCCCAATAGCCATAAGAAAAGTGCCCCAGGCGGTTTTTGAAAAATGCTTCCGTGTGCTGATTCCTCTTCATGAAAAACTTATTGTCGCACAAGTTTAACCCGCTACCCCCACTTGTATTGGAGTTATGGGGGAAACTACCCCAGACGTTAAATTTTTTTTTCTAGATAACTATTAAAGATTTTTTCATGAAATTAAAACTGTACGTAGATATTGATAAAACGCATAATATATATTTTTTTCAGAATTTTTGTAAATCTATAAATGATGAAAAATATTATTTTTATTTTTTGAAGGTGGTTTTTTACATCAACCTTTAAAGTGACACTTTTTTTTAAAAATGCAGTTAGGGCATTTATTATCCATCTTTTATTTAAAAAAAGTCGCTTTAAGAAATTAGTTGTCGCTCACCACCAAAATGAGATCATCCAGGGCAGGGTTTGTAATAAACAGCGCATTTCGTAAATGCATTTATTGCTTTATGACTTGTATATATATGCCATAATATGGTTTTCGTCAAGAAAACAGGTCCTGAGAGAGAAATTAATTTTTGAAAATTTTTATAGACCTATTAACAATATAGTGCAGGGATCTTTTATCCATTCTCTTACTAATAATGAATTCAAAGAAAGTTTGATAAATAATACCTACTTGTAATTATTTTCCATCTCAGATTACCTACATACATACTCAAATATTGTTAGTATTATTATTTGAATCAAGTAATATTTTTATTATTTGTTATAACTAAAAATAATTAGTAGAGTATTAATTTAGAATTTATATACTTACGGAGGAAGTAAAAACATTTCGATTTGTAACAAGTGCGTTGGGTTGTCGAATCTGTACATGGTACGATCGGTCAATAAAATAGTATTTGGCATAAAGATTTAAGGAACAAATTGTTATTTTCGGTTTAAACAATGTGCAAGATAGCTGGATCTTTGCACTATAGGTTTGGGAAAAGACTTAGGTAACTCAGAAATTGTTATGGCGGATACAATAATTTTTTATATAAAGGAACGTCAATAAGAATTTTAACTGATGTAAAAAAACGTTTTCAATGATAAATTCTACGAGTTTAGTAGACATTCCCAGAACTACTGAAGAAGATCTTAAAATAATATTCAGCGGCACTTATCAATTGGCGCAAGCAGTTTGTTATCTTTCCAAAATAATAACTAATGCAGGCTTAAGCCTACAATATTTAAAACATTTTAGAACAATTATAAGAGAGGAAGAGTGCAATCGAAGGCATTTCAATAGAAAAACCAAATGACTTTCTTGAATATGAACCTTATGATAATATAAAACTAAAAAAGTTATGCAGGTGTTAAAAAATACGTAGTTATATGTGATTGTGGTAATGGAAATAGAATTGGTGGCTGTTTTGTTCCTGTGCTGCAGCGGTTATATACTCCTACTATTTATTACATGGTCTTTATAAATCAAAACGTTAAAAACGTAAGCCAGCAGAAATAATGAATAAACTTCAAAAGATGTCCAAAAATACATAGACAATTACGTATTTAGAAGCAGAATCCTATAGCGACTAAACAAAGGTTAAATTCAAATTCTAAATTATTATTTCCAATAAATTATGATTGTAATTATTTTTAGTTATAACAAATAATAAAAATATTACTTGATTCAAATAATAATACTAACAATATTTGAGTATGTATGTAGGTAATCTGAGATGGAAAATAATTACAAGTAGGTATTATTTATCAAACTTTCTTTGAATTTATTATTAGTAAAAGAATGGATAAAAGATCCCTGCACTATATTGTTAATAGGTCTATAAAAAACTTCAAAAATTAATTTCTCTCTCAGGACCTGTTTTCTTGACGAAAACCATATTATGGCATATATATACAAGTCATAAAGCAATAAATGCATTTACGAAATGCGCTGTTTATTACAAACCCTGCCCTGGATGATCTCATTTTGGTGGTGAGCGACAACTAATTTCTTAAAGCGACTTTTTTTAAATAAAAGATGGATAATAAATGCCCTAACTGCATTTTAAAAAAAAAGTGTCACTTTAAAGGTTGATGTAAAAAACCACCTTCAAAAAATAAAAATAATATTTTTCATCATTTATAGATTTGCAAAAATTCTGAAAAAAATATATATTATGCGTTTTATCTATATCTACGTACAGTTTTAATTTCATGAAAAAATCTTTAATAGTTATCTAGAAAAAAAAAATTTAACGTCTGGGGTAGTTTCCCCCGTAAATCCAATACAGGTGGGGGTAGCGGGTTAAAATTGCGCGACAATAAGTTTTTCATAGAGAGGAATCAGCACACGGAAGCATTTTTCAAAAACCGCCTGGGGCACTTTCCTTATGGCTAATGGGCTAGATCCTTTCTGTAATTCACGATCTAGGATTCAACGGGAATCGAATACATGGAACGGATATGAGACCTGGCTAGATTAATTGGTCAAGTAGTTTCAGTAATTGGTCTGGCTTCGTTTTGCCATCATGTCCAGAACATTCAAGCATATGGCCTGATAATTCAACCGAGCAAATCTTGGTCATCTCCGGGTCTGTATATATTACTGATACAAGTGTTGAGAGCGTAGACCCATAAATATGATCAACCGACATTAATTATTATGAACAACAGAAATTAAAATACCATGGGAAAGGCCAGTTTTCTGGAAATTTCCGAAAAATCTGCGTTCCGTTCAGTCACTTGGGACTGGCCAGCTGCAAAATGTGCCGCTACAAAACACATCGATGTACCGTGCAAGACGAAACGGATCGCCACAGCTCCCTTGTTACCTAAATCAATAAAATTTTATAATTTTTTTGCTATCCCCCCTTGCCTTGCATATTGTATTACCTGTGGCACCGCCTAAGCCTGTTTTCACCGAATCGATAGCCACATCTCGAATATAGGGTATCAATTCTACTTTGACATAGACAAACAGACAGACTCCAACGAGTTGCTGGTAAGAAATGAGAACATAATTTCCGATCGTGGCTAAAACTTTTTCAAGTTCGTCTCCCCAATTCCTCGCGTTTTCCGTACTAAAAAGATATCATTTAAATATATTTCCATTTAAGTCCATCGTTATATAATAATAAAGGGGTTTCTGGGTATTATGGACAGCTGTTATAAAACTTTTTATTTTTTTGCCAACGTTCGTCAGACATTCCCCCGACTTCCTTAAGGGGGTATTCTAGTCTAGGAATTTGAAAAAAATCGATTTTTCTATTCTTTCATTTTCTCAAAGTTTAAGGGGGTATTCTAGTCTAGAGGCCTGAATTTCGAGCGTTTTTTGGCAATTGATAAAAAAAAGCATTTGATATTTTTACCATCCATTTTTTTATCATTTGCTTATTCATATTCAGAGAGTACACAAAATTAATTTCAAAAGAAAATTTTGTTTTTTTCATTGAGTTATGCGTCTTTGAAGTAGAGGGGAAAAAAAGACCGTGTCCTAGTCCTTGCAGTATCTACAACTTACAAATTATTAGGATGATACAATGTACAACTATTGTTATTTTTGGAGTTGGTGTCAGTCAAGAAAATCAATATTAATGGTAATTTGTAAAAATTTAAAAAGGTTTAGTTGGTAATTGGTATTTTGTAGTTTAAAGGTTGCTAGATATTGTTACAGTTGGAGTATATTGTTTAAAAGTTCATTTGAAAAATAATTTTCATAAGGTATTCTCGTTTTTTGCTAAGTACCAATATAGTCGTATTTTCTTGGCTGACACCAACTCCAAAAACAACAATAGTTGTACATTGTATCATCCTAATAATTTGTAAGTTGTAGATACTGCAAGGATACGCCATTATTTTGTTACTTTTTAGTGCATTTTTTGTTTTAGAATTTTTATATATTTTGACGTCGGTTTTTCATTTTTTTATAATATTTATTTATTTCACGCGTTTTAGTGATCTGAAGTTTGATAACTGATTTTATTTTCTTGAAAATGGTTAACCTTCCAAACGCGCTGCTCATATGAGGCAGCGCCTTTTAATATTAAAAGTTACTACATCATCCCTTTTTGCCCTTAAGGGTTAAAAGTTTTTGCTTTTAAATGTAATAAGAAAACTTAGTGAATTGTATTCTTTCTAACAGAAAAAAAATTATAAAAATTCGGTTAAATGTTACTATTTCATCCCCTATTTTCATCCTTAAGGGGTGGATTTTTTTCTTCAAATTATAATGTGAACAATTTAAACGTACGTTGTACGTAATAGAAACAAAATTATCAAAATCGGGTTAGCCAGGAAAAATTTATAATATTATTTCATTTTTATTTTTTAACCCCTTATGAGTGGAGTTTTTTTTTAAAAATAGATAGGAGATTAATTTAAGGTTGTGTTCTACAAATAAAAAAAGAATTATCAAAATCGAGCTATTCAATAAGAAGTTAATATTTCATCCCTTAGTTTTCAACCCTTTAGAAGTGAAAGATGTTTCTCAAATTAAAATGGGAACACACGAGAAGCACTAGCTTTCAAATAAAAAAAGAATTATCGAAATCAAGCTATCCAATAAGAAGTTAGTATTTCATCCCTTAGTTTTCAACCCCTTAGAAGTAAACGATTTCCTTCAAATTAAAATGGGACCATTCGGGAAGCACCAGCTTTCAGATAAAAAAAGAATCATCAAAATCGCTTCACCCAGTCGGAAATGCTGAGGTAACAAACATAAAAAAAAGTACAGTCGAATTGAGAACCTCCTCCTTTTTTTGAAGTCGGTTAAAAAAAGACCGTGTCCTCGTCGCCATGATTTCTACCCTTGTGGTCATTTGAAAAATTAATCAATGATGGATTCTTGACAAGTATAAATGTCGCTATCGCATGAACCTCCAAAACTGAAAAAAAAATTTTTTTTCATAAAATGGCGGCTACTCAAAAATAAAGGTCGATTTTTTCACTCATTTTTTAACTTTGTCGAATTTTTAAAAAATATTACAAATTTAAAATTTTCATTTTTTGTTGGTTCATGCGATAGAGAGATATTTAAAGAATATTCATGACAAAATTCAAGTAAATCGGCTGATTAGAACTTGAGATATTGTGGCTACCGTTTTGGAAAAGTAGTTTCGAGAAAAACGCGTTTAAAGTTTTACGTTAAGTCTCAACCGGTCTAGTTGGCACGACACTAAAACGGCTATAATTTCGGAAATAATTTAAATTTTGAAAAATCCTTTTAGGGAGATATTTTTGAATATATAAACTATCGGATTATGAAAAAAACATTTTTTTTCGATTTTTTCAAAATCCTAGACTAGAATATTCCCTTAAACCTTTAAGAATATGCCCTTCAGAGGATTTTTCAAAATTGTCGATATTTTTGGACCAGGAATCGCTGATTAAAAAATGTAAGTATTAACTACCATGGTATGGCCACTGGATGTAACTTTACCCGAAACATTAAACGCGTTTTTCTTGAAACTGTCTTTTTCAAAACGATACCCACGAGTTCTCAGGTTCTACTCGACCGATTTACTTGAAATTTTTAGAGAGTCTTCTTGATAGACTTGTCTATACCTGGAACTATCGCCAACCCCAAATTTCAATTGTTACAATACTTAAAAAATTCGAAACAGTCAAAAAAAAGTGGTACAAAAATTGTTCTTTTTTTCCGACAGTCGCCATTTTGTGAAAAAAAAAAATATTCCAACTTTTCCGTAGTTCCAGACATTGCGACATTATTTTACATTATTTTTTTTTTGTTTCACATTGATAGAAGGGTTGCAATCATTGGTATCGTCACGTGCTAATTTTTGAAACCCCCCACTTCATCAACTGTTAATTTTTGAAATTTTTAATTTTTTTTGTTTTTTGATTTTTTTCTGTATTCTTGTAACGTTAATAAATAACTTATAAAAAATGTATAGTAAAAATATTAATTGCTTTTTTTTATGCCACTTCAAAAATTACCTGAAATGCATGCCCTTAGACTAGAATACGAGAATAGATAGAAAACGACGGATTCTTCTACATCTCACTTAAATAAATAAAAAATTATACATGTAGTTTTCCTACTTTTAGTTTAGTTTTTGAGGCCACTGGATATAACTTTACCCGAAACTTTAAACGCGTTTTTCTCGAAAATGTCTTTTTCAAAACAATACCCACGATTTCTCAGGTTCTACTGGACCGAGTTACCTGACATTTTTAGAGAGTCTTCTTGATAGACTTGTCTATACCTGGAACTATCCCCTCCCCCAAATTTCAATTTTTACTATTCTTAAAAAATTCGAAACAGTAAAAAAAGTGGTACAAAATTTTTTTCAGACAGTCGCCATTTTGTGAAAAAATGTTTTTCCAACTTTTCCGTAGTTCCAGACATTGCAACATTATTCTATATTAATAATCTTTTTTTTTTGGTTTCACATTGCTAGGAGGGTTGAAATCATTTGTATCGTCACGTGCTAATTTTTTGAGACCCACCACTTCATCAGCTGCTAATTTTTAACTTTTTTTGATTTTTTTTCTGTATTCTTGTAAGGTTAATAAATAACTAACACAAAAATGGACATTAAAAATATTATATGCCTTTTTTTATGACACTTCAAAAATTACCTGAAATTCATGCCTCTAGACTAAAATACTGCCCTAAAGCTCAAAAATTACTCGTTCTACACACAAATCGAACAAAAAATTATTTTTATTATAAATTATTTTAATTAAATAAAAAAGCGACCGTCGACTCCGAAAACCCAAAAAAAACCTCTTAGGCTTTCATTGGGATTCGAACCCAGGACCACTGGCGTATAAGGCAACTATCTAGTCCATCACGCCACTAAATGACTTTTACCACATAGTTATTAAAATTATTTAAATTACAGTTTTATAAATAAATAAATGCGAGAACTGGACACAACGAATTAACGTACAGCTTCCTACTGACCGAGGTCTCTGTGTTCATTATGCGGCGAACCACTGACCGACTTCTGACGGGATGTGGCTCGACCCAACATCTGTCGATGCCTCCAATAAGCCCAGAGAATCCGGGTTTTCTGGAGTATTGGCAAGCCATAAAAACATCAACCGTTTATAAAGAATTTTATTGATCAAATCGTGACATAGGCATAGCAGCTGTAGCGACAATAAATAAAATTAAAAAAGTGGTTGCGTGTACTTATGTACGCGCGTGAGAAGTTATACCTCTTTGGTATCATTAAAAATTAGTTTTTATTAATTTTATTCAAATAATCAATTTAAAAAAACTGTAATTTAATATTTAATAATAATAATATATATATTTAAAGATATAATTATTAAAAATAAAACTAAGAGAATAATATTTTAATTTGTATCAATAAATAATATCCAAAGAAAGCTGCAAGACGTTTATAAAATTTGTCAGGATCATTTTTCTGGTTAACAATTCATGCATGTCATGAAAACAAAGCTTCATAGAAATTGCGAAATAAAGTAAGTAGCTACTTGTCAAAGTAAATGTCTTAATCTTATTCATATCTTGTGTTACTAAATTATTATTCGAAGATGGTTGAATCATTTCAGAATCCCAGATTTTGTGATAACTAAGAATATGCATGAAATGCAGACGTCATTTTCATCATTAAATTTCAAATAGTATAACAGCTACTGCAAAATTCGAGAAAAGTAATAACTTATTTATTAATAATATATGTGTCGTTAAAGATCAAACATGGCCATCTCCATGATAACGCAAACGCAGAAAAAGAAGATTTTAATTTTGTTACTACATTAAGTTGTATGCAAAATCAAAAATTTAACAATGTTTTTCTCCCATTTAAAAGAGGTTTTTGATAAGTTTGATTTTACAAATCTATTTTATGTGCTTCAATCTTTGTTTTAAAAGTAAAAACTAAAAAAATTCAAAAAATGGAGATGGCCATGTTTGATCTTTAACGACACATATGTCATTTGTATATATAATTATTTTTAATTTAAATATAAAAATAAATAAGTAAGTAAATAAATAAAACAAAAATTCAAATTACGCGCGCCAAGTTAAAAGAAACCGATTGGTTTTGCGGCCAACTTCATTTTGTTAATTTTTGTCTCAAGATGGCCGCCCATCTAAAAATTTCACTCACATCATTTTTTCATAACGCGCCTAAAAAAGTATAACTTCAAAAAAAAAAAATGCAAATTTAAACAGACAAATAGTTTCCTCTCTTACAGCTTCGAGAAAATTCTCAAAATATCGGACCCCTGTGGCGCGAAGGGCTTGACCAAAAGCATTACTCGGTGTATGAAAGAGAGGACAATCTTTCTAGAAGTTTCTACCCGTTATTCCTTATGGATAAGAGTACGACAAAAGAAGAATAGAAAGTTCTGTCAACAAATAATAGGAGAGAATGTTCTCAAAAATTACCAAAAGGAGGTTTTTTTGGACGTGTCAGTCAAAAGTAAAAAGTTTTATACATCAACAACTTTCCATAATTCCCAGAAAGACATTCATTAATATTAAGTAAATTAAAAACGAATTTTCCATTTGCAATTACCTGGCCGAAACAATATTTCCAGCTGATAAATCAACAATTTCCTCAAATCCTAGTGCGTAGATATCATTTGTTTCACCAGGACTAAATAGGTTGGGACCTGTAAAGGAACAGTTTGATTTTATTTTTAATTTGGGACTGTCTTTGTTGCCATCGATGGGAAGCCTAATATTTTATAAATCGTTGCCCACACTTAGATTCCGGGCCGGATTTACCATAGGACAATGTGGGCCCGGGCCTATAGCAGCAAATTTTTAGGAGCGACAAAACGGCAAAAAATAAATAAATATATAAATAAATAAAAGCTTGAATTCCGAGTCATTGATGACCACGCAGTTAAAATAATACAAAAATGAAGAATACAAGTTATCGAGTTTTCGCTTAGTTTTCGAGATATCGAATCGAAAAACGCTTACACTCGCAGGCTCAGGTGGAACGTGACACTTTTCATGCATGCTGCCGGTGTTCATCAATTTATAAGACGTTATCAAATTTCAAATTCAATGTAAACTATAGAAAATAGTTTACAGGGGATAAAGTGATTTTAAGTTTTTTTTTTGTGAGGGGGCGGCAATTTCTCCGGGCCCATAGGCGTTTCTAAAATATGTAAATCCGGTCCTGCTTACATTGTATTACAAACAATATTTCAAGTCCGGGTACTGATCACAATTATATAAATATTTTTATTTTTTTTTTTCGTGGCGTTTGGGTCATTCTACTTTTTAGTGCAGGTTTTTGTGTCCCCCTGGACAAAAAAATCTGTATCTGCCATTTTACTAAGAAAATAAAAAAAACCTGCACAATACATGAAACTGCCTCATTATTTGCTTACCTTCAATTAGCATTTACATTTGAATGTTTTACCTAGTTTAAGATATGTATAGTAACAAAGTGGAGTTTTATGGTAACATCGTTGTTTTCCATAGTATTGCAATGTGTCCCCAATCTAATACGCGGACAACTTAATCAAAAAAAATATGCTTTTTGCAGTGCAATCCTGTTGAAAAAAATTGGTAAGATTATTTAATTTGTGGGCGTTTTTTATGTTTTTATCATATATTTTTAAACAGTTTAGTTTTTTTTTAAATAATTAATTGGATTTTGTCCCTAATGAACATGATAAATACAGTACCACTATGTTACCACTTTTTTACCGAAAACCGTTAGAAATCACAGAGTACCACTCGGTCGGTTGCTTGATCGGTTGGTTCTGCATGAAAAGAGCGGGGGAGGAAAATGTAGGAAGTCGCGCGACGCTACTTAATCGCTACTATGTTGTACATGGGAGGGACACTCTTACGAGACGTGAGGTGCCCCTGAATTTTAGTAAGGCGGGTCAAACACAGATGGCGAAACAATATTCAGTCGGTTAGGTAGATAAAATTTCTTCAAATGAATTGTTCCGAACTTCCCGATTGATACCGAGGATTGGCGATGATCAAAAAAATTCGTTTTTATTTTACATTTCTGTCAAGTCCTTCCATAAAGTGCACGCGTTGCTATGTCATTTTAAGAAAAAAAATGTTGATTGTGTGAATTAAAGTCATCGGAAACAAATTATGTATTTGTTTAAAATTATTTCAAGGAGCATAATTACGAAAAAAAGGATGATTGACTCCTCATAAGCTAAGTAAAAAATATTTTATCTTACTAAATTATTTTTATAAGTTGGTTAAGTAATTTCATATTCCCAGATTTCGTGATAACCAAGATTATGAATCGTAATTTTCATCACCAAACTCAATACCTCGATAACAACGAACAACAACTGCCGCGAAACTGGAGAAAAATAGTAATCATTTTTTTATAATATTTACATTCATGCACTCATTGTAAAATCCCGATCCATTGCCCCTCTAACTAAATTAATTATTTTTTATTAATTAATTTATAATAATAACTTTGTTGTAGCAATTTAATTGTTATTATTTCTTATGTATTAGGTGTATTTATTTTTTTTAAATAAAATATTTAACATGTAATAAACGAATTAATTATTTTAAATTTAAATATAAGTAATAAAAATGAATAAATAAAATTAAATTCAAATTACGTGCGCGTGGTTAAAAATTGCCGACACTAGCGCCTCTATGAATGAACCGCCTTACTAATAGCAAAAAAAAGCACCGCAGTTTAACACTGAGTGTCCCTCCCCTGATGTTGTAAATCACGAGTCGTGTGTTTATTTGGTGTCCACTTTGTTACCCGGCGAAAAGGTAAGTTTCTGAAATTTTACGTTATGTTTTAACCATTGAGACGTGGTATTTATGTCACTTAATAGTATTCTATTGTTAGATTTGCAAATTACATGGTCATTTCGTAAATATCAGGTAGAATTATGTTATTTTACAACTGTGTTACCGGTCCACTTCGTTACTCTGCTGTGGTAACGCAGTAGTAACACAGTTGTAAATATACTCTGTCAATGATTTTTTTCCAATTTTATTTAACTTGATTTGTTCCTATCGACCTATAGGTTTGTATTTCAACAGTTTTACATTTATTTACTGGCTTGCTCTAATTACTGAAGGTAAAATTAGTACAATAATGCGATATTTTTATCTTTTACAGAACATCATACCGCTAACCCCAGCCGAAAAACAACCTCGGTACCGAAATAAACGAAAATTAGACCCTGTTCTGTTAAAGAAGAGGAAGCAAGAAAGAATTCTTCCATATTTGAGAAAAGAATTGTCAATTTAATCAACTTTGTTACTGTTAAACAACTGTGTTACCATTATGTCCCTAATTCTAAATAAAGGTTTCTCAACTTGACTTGTACAATTGGCTTATTAATTACATTACAGGTATTATATGAGAAGCAAGAAAAATTTTTATTTAATAATTTAATTAATTTTAATTTATTTAATTTTAAAAATCGCATCGACAACGTCAAAGGGTCTAGCCCGATAGCCATAAGGAAAGTGCCTCACAATGGCGGAACTACAAATTTTAGGCTCCTCCGCAAAAAAATTAGATCGGCCCCCAACCTTAAATGAATTTTTGCTTTTCTAGCGTTCCATATTTTAATTTAGCACCGATTTTCTTGCGAAAGGTCCTTCTTAAAAGGCCCTTGAGGTCTAAAAGAGTTAACAGATATTATCATTTTTTTTATATCAGGTGTAATATTTTGTTTTGAAAATTAGCATTGTCCGTTAAAAATAATGACAGTTTCTTAATATCCTTATTCGTATCATCTTGGTCGAAATCCATGGTATTTTCATCGTTATTTAAATCAATTGCCGTACTGCTTCTGCTTTTAACATTTTCAAATTGCCTTTCATCTCTAGGTGCAGTAGGTACCTTGATTTTTACTTTCTTTTCCTACTATATAGATAGTAAAGGAAGTATTGTAATCGGGTCGAATTTTCGAATTCGAGCTTTTACCGGAAATACATGTTTTGAGGTCCCCTGAGTCCAAAAAAGTGGTTTTTAGAAACATGTCTGTGTGTGACAGCCATATCGTATCGAAAGCTTTATCCGAATTTCACCAAACTTGGTATTTGACCTCCTTATTATACCTAGTTGTGCCGCGAAGCTTTATAATAATAATTTTGTTGTTAGTTAAAATTCACTCTCCAACTGTTATATAGTATTATTTTTACTTTCTTTTACTACTATATAGTAAAGAAATTATTGTAATCGGGTCGAATTTTCGAATTCGAGCTTTCACCGGAAACACATGTTTTGAGTGTGTGTGTGTCTGTGTATGACAGCCATATCGTATCGAAAGCTTTATCCGAATTTCACCAAACTTGGTATTTGACCTCCTTATTATATCTAGTTGTGCCGCGAAGCTTTTGGTTGAAATCGGGTAACCAAAAGCTCTACTTTACTCTTGGCGTTTTTGAGCTTTTTCAATTTTTTTCGAAAACGGCTCCAACGATTTTCTTTAAACTTTCTATAGTTCTTTGACTCATTGATGCCTATAAGTTTTATTTGAAACTTTTTCCTGGGAAAATTCGAATAATGGCGGTTTTGGGGTGAAGGTTGAGAATTCGTATATACATATATAGCCCTATAGGTTGTATGCATATAGTTCTGTTTATATGTATTGTTACAAAGTGCTTATATTTCTTTTAACTAACAGCGAGTATTTTCATTAATAAAAGTAAAAGAAAGTAGTATGATGCCTCGCACCAGATATTTACACATAATATACATTTTATGTCAACTTTTTGTAGATAAAAGTGCACAACAGTAACATAGTTGTCTTTTAAATGTGATTTAGCAGACTTAATAAAAAATAATATCTAATTTTAGTTATGAAAGAGAAATATTTATATTTCTAAAATAGGTTTTGTTAATTGTTTGTTTGTAATGAGTGACTTAAGGCACTCAATAAAAATATTTTAGTTGGTAACAAAGTGGTATGATTTTTTTACCTTTGTTGACAAAACCATTATTATCAGAAAAAATATGTGCAAAATTCACTGCTGGCAGTTAATTGCAATTGTGTAGGTATAATTACACATAAATACAATTAAATTACTTCATTTATCTTTAATGATTAAATTTTTAAAATCCATTTTTTTAGTGCCAAAAACCTGCACTAAAAAGTAGAATGATCCGTTTCCCGATAATGGTTCCTGTTAACGGAGACAGCCCATTTGAATTTCATAGTTAAAAATTTTACTTTGTTTCGAGGATGCAGTCGGTTGAAGCAACCAATCTGTCAATGAGATGTCCTTGAAGACTAGACTTTTGAACTGTTTTCCACCATTTACGTTATAAGTTCCGACACCAACTCGTAACTTTTGAATTTGAGTATATTCTTTGTATCTCTTGCACATTTCCCGTAACGTTAAATTAGGAGCTAAGCAAAAAAAAAATAGGATTAGATTTGATAGTAATGATCAATGATCTGCGTACCATGAAGCATATAGGGGGGTAATAAGGTTCGACAGCGGTCGGCCAGCTCACAGTTTAGTGTCGATCCAAACAACAGCACATCGATTGCCTCCTGTTTGGCATTGTCGAGCAGATTGTTTTGGATGGTACGTGCCGCTGACCGTGCTCCGTCTATTAGTTTCGAGCTGCCTTGGATCGCTCCGGTGCCGGCATAAATTTTACTGATTTCATTGCCGTTCGTCGACCACATTTGACGGAAAATTTCGCTAAACCGTTCCACCATCACTTCAATCTTGTCTGTGGCGGAGGTCAGCAACAGGGACACTTGTTGTTCTAAAATTGAAAGTCCCAAAAATGTCTGCACACAGTTGGTTCGGTCGAGACAATCGAGGCAATTCGTACGAATTGTTCCAATTTGCTCACTGAAACGCACACAAATATTGACTATTAATACTAATTTTCAGCTCTTAATAGTTTAATATTTTAAGCAATTATCAGGCGAAAAGACCACTGTTTTTTATTTTAACAATTTATTTTCTTTTTACGCAACGTTTCGTCGGTGATATTCCGACTTCATCAGGTATCTAACAAAACAGACAGTTTATAAAAATGTAAATAAAAAAGTATTTCAGTAATCTTACTAATATTATAAACGCAAAAGTTTGTAAGGATGCATAGATGTTTGTTGCTCTTTCACGCAAAAAGTACTGAATGGATCTGGATGAAACTTGGCATCGATATAGATTATAATCCGGTATAACATATAGTATACTTTTTTTTTGGTTTATTTAAGGTCGCATCAACTACTTTGGTCATTAGCGACCGTCGAATCCAAAAACCCAAAAAAAAAAAAACATGTTAGGTTTTCATTGGGATTCGAACCCAGGACCACTGGCGTATAAGGCAACTATATAGTCCACCACGCCACTAAGTGACGTTTATCCAGAAAAAAATGTACGGTTCCCGTGGGATAGATAGTTTTTGTTATTACAGAGCAAAAGATTAATTTTCTTTTTGTAATATGGTAGTTTAAGATTCAGAGTATGATATAGGTTATTTATTAAAACAGGATAATGAACGGTTGCCATGGGATAGCAAAAGAATTTTACTATATTGGAATCGTGAATTTTAAAGCAGTTTCATTAAAGTCTCCAAAATAGAGTCTTAGCTCATTTTCCTCAAGAGGGCTTGATCTATTTTTTATTCAGAAAAAACGTGCTATTCCCGTGGGATAGATATGTTTTTGTTTTGTTTATGTTTTTGCCATGTTCATAGTAGTTTGGGGAAGACTGATCAAGGTTAATTTTAAGGCTGGAATAATGCACGGTTCCAATGGAATAGCAAAACAATTGTATCCTACATGAACCGAATATTTAAAAGAAGTTTCGTTTAGCTTCGTGTGCTAGAACTAAGCGCATTTTCCTTAAGAAGGCCTGACTAATTTTACACAATAATAAAAGAAGTTCTCTAAAAAGTTTAAAATAAAAAATAACAATTTCACGGGAAAAAAAATATGATTTTAATTTAACACTCGCCACCCAATAAAATCAATGATGACATTTTATAAGATATTTGAATTTTTTCATTGTTCATTGACGAAAAAATTAATTATAAATAAACGTAATAATATACTAACAATTTTTAAAAAAATTAGCATTTACTTAACGGAAGAAATTTTAATGAAGTTTTATGAAAGATACCTTAGATCTTAACATGTTGAATATCATCTATCCTAAAAAAACAGTACGCTTCCTGTAGATCCTTCCTGTGATAAAAAATAATCTATTCTTTTAAGGGGGTGTTCATTAGTTAAAATGTAATTTGATTATTATAACGGTTGTAACTAAAATGTATTTTGAATTTGTATTTACAGAAAAATATAAAAATGCTAAAAGAGAAATTAAAAACAAAGCTACAAAAAACTGCTTAACAAATAGAAATAAAAAAATCTTTATTAATCTCGCTGAGCTGCATTCAGTCTACACTCAAATATAAAATAAACAGTAGGCAGTGGAAGGAGTAACAACATCTGTCTAGTCCATGCGCATTTCGTCGTTGGCCCCACTCTATCAAAGCGACAAAAATTTCACCGCTTCACGCGTTTTGCTTGTAAAAATCGATTTTTTTAAACTTTAATTACTTTGTTTTTAATGTAGATATCGTGATAATTCTGTTTTTAGATAAAGACCAAGGGTATGAGAAGTAACACACAAAAAAAAAAAAATGACCGAAATTTATCCAGTAGTTTTTGAGTTAAAAGCGAACAATGGAATACAGCTATCATTTATTATAAATTTAGGTAAATACTAGTGGCGTGCGGTGACTTTTGAAACAGAGCATGCGGTCAGTAGAAGGGGAGGGAGTAAATTTTTTATTTGTTAAACATTGTATTAAAATATTTATTTTTAAACTATATCCTTATTTGACGCTCCTTCTTACAAAAATCATCAATAACCGCATACTATAATGTATTTAAAAACAACGAAAATAGTTCTTATCCCAAAGAACAGAAAATTTGTATGGCCTCTTGGTAAATAAATCAGTAACAATTAAATTCACTTTACTATAGATTCAAAACGTCAACCGCACCTGCAAACCGTCAATCGGCAATGTGAAACGCCAAGATAATTAGTATTCGACCATACTAGTGCGCCTGCGCGACCAATTTGAAGCAAACGGCCGCATGTTGCGGTCGTCTGCGCATTCATTCGACTTTTGTCGTTCATTTGATTTGCTGTTCTATGCCAATTTTATGAGCCATGCCTCTTAAATTATATTAATTAAATATTTAGTATTTTTAGAATTATTTTCAAATGCATGCAATTACGTAAATTAAAAAATGAAATGAATAAATCATAGAAAATATTCAATTTTTAAAATCGTCTTACAATCCCAAGGCATGCGGCGCATCTACAGCATGTATGGACCGCATGTCGCTGGTTTATACTATAGGGTTAATTTATGTGTTATAATTAAAAAACTTTTTAATTTTTATAAATTGTTGTTAGATACCTGACGAAGTCGAGATAACACCGACGAAACGTTGCGTAAAAAGAAAATAAATTTTTAAAATAAAAAACGGTGGTCTTTTCACCTGATAATTGCTTCAAATATTGACTATTATAAGTATATTGACTACTATAAACTAGTATTATAAGCAACTAATCTTTTATCAATTTCAACTTTTTATATCCATTTGTAATTATTCAAAGAAAAGGACATTTTGAAGGGATAGAACTTTGTTGGAATGTTCTCCTTAAGAGGGTATTGTACTCTAGGAATTTAAAAAAATCGAAAATCTCCCTAAGAGGATTTTTTAAAATTCAAATTATTTTCGAAGTTATAGCCGTTTTAGTGTCGTGGCAACTAAGTAGAACAGTGGAGACTTAACGTAAATCTTTAATCGCGTTTTTCCCGAAACGACTTTTTTCGATGCGGTAGCCATAATATCTCAGGTTCTAATCAGCCGATTTACTTGAAATTTGGCATGAATATTTTTTAAATATCTCTCTATCGCATGAACCAACAAAAAATAAAAATTTGAAATTTGTAATATTTTTTAAAAATTCGACAAAGTTAAAAAATGAATGAAAAAATCGACAATCATGTCTCTAGGTCAATGTTGTCTTGCTCTTTGTCTATTGTTCAATTTTTGAACATCACCAGAGGGAGAATTGGAACAAACCTAGAGAATACATTTTATATACCAAAGAAGGACGTTTTGGCGCCACTGAACCACTGATGTTTAAAATGGAAAACCGGAAGTTGATACAAAAACAACCCTCGCATAGACTAAGGACCACGGTACAATGTAGCGAAACCCCCCGTGAGAAAACGTCCTGCGTCAAAACGTCCCGCGCCAAAACAGCGGCGCCAAAATGTCACGTACCGATAATATACCCCCACATATAATGTGAGATGTATAGTCATTAAAGTATCTAATATCTTTTGCAAATTTGTAGTAATATTTCCAGCATTTATATAATGGCATTTTATAATTTTTTCTCGTAACATAAATATTCAATTTATTTTTGGTAGATTTTTTGATTTATAAAATGTTGAATGCTGATTTGATAAGCGTGTTAATACTTATGTTGATTATGAAGTTGTATATTTGTTACGACTACTTATTACAGTTAACTAAACAAAGATTTTGGTATCGATATCGCAAACGGCATGACTAAAAAATCGAGAATGTTTTATTTTTTCTCGGGAAACGGGAAATAAAAATTAAAGAATTTTCCCGGGCGGGGATTTCCGGGAATAATCCTATAGGGGGTATTCTAGTCTAGAAATTTGAAAAAAATCGAAATTTTTTTTTTCATAATCCGATAGTTTATATATCCAAAATATCTCTTTAAAAAGATTTTTCAAAATTCAAATTATTTTCGAAGTTATAGCCGTTTTATTGTCGTGCCAACTGGACCGGTTGAGACTTAACGTAAAACTTTAATCGCGTTTTTCTCGAAACTACTTTTTCGATACGGTAGCCACAATATCTCAAGTTCTAATCAGCCGATTGACTTGAAATTTGTCATGAATATTCTTTAAATATCTCTCTATCGCATGAACCAACAAAAAATGACAATTTTAAATTTGTAATATTTCTTAAAAAATCGACAAAGTTAAAAAATGAGTGAAAAAATCGACCTTTATATTTGAGTAGCCGCCATTTTATGTAAAAATTTTTTTTTTCAATTTTAGAGATTCATACGATAGCGACCATCGTACTTATCAAGAATCCATCATTGCTTAATTTTTCAAATGACCACAAGGGTAGAAATCATGGCGACGAGAACACGGCCTTTTTTCCCCCCTCAACTTCAAAGACGCGTAACTCAATGAAAAAAAAATTTTTTTTGAAATTAATTTTGTGTTTTCTCTAAATATAAATAAACAAATGATAAAAAAATGATTAGTAAAAAAAATCAAATGCTTTTTTTTATCAATTGCCAAAAAACGCTCGAAATTCGGGCCTCTAGACTAGAATACCCCCTTAAATGAGTGGTCTTGGTTATTTTGTTTTTTTTTTTTTTTTTTTTTCTCTCACTCACCTTCGAACTACCCCCTTGTAATAGGTAAAATTTGTGTTAAGTTCTGGATATTTATTAATTTTATCTTTTAAGATTTTTAAATTAGATGCGTTGCCCCGACATTCGGCGTGATAATCGAAAAGAATATGAGGAACGTCGGCATGGTTCGATTGTTCATGATGTCGTTGAAATTCAGCGTTCAAGAACGCTTCGCCGTCTCGATTTCCACCCGTTGTCACGCTCAACAAGTTAACAATGGCCACATACCCATATCGCTCCCGTAATAGAGTCATGTGCTTGTCGTAGGCAACTTTCGAGGCCTCATAGCCTCGCGACAAATTAATTTTATGCGCTCCCACCTGGACGCCGGTCTGTTCCCAAAACAACGGAATACTACCTCGCGTTTGCACATAAGAACTGACCCCATCATCGAAGTGTATCACTTGCTCGGTCTCGACGAAATTCGCCACATGGCCATCGTCGTTTGTCCCACGTACATTGAACCGGGTGCCGGCCCTTTCGCAGCTCAACCGCGAAAACAGCGCCGCCCGTGCTTGCCGATGTCCCACGTAAATCGTACGAATCTCAATACTACCACATGTCGTCTTCATCAACCACTCATCCGTATCAATTCCAAACCGAACAAATAGCACATGCAACATTCGATTCCAAAAAAATCGATGGTCACTTTCATTAGTGGCTAATCGACGTTGTGCACATAACGTTATATCAACATGACTCATTAACGAACTCTTATTCCCTCCATAACCGAAATAAAACGTTCCCGAATTCAAAAATTTACGAATCTAAACAAAAAAATTGGATATAATCAAGCGATATTTTTCCCTATGAATTATCACCTCGGTGATCCGATCTTCCTGTTGCGTTTCATATTGTAATGGAACGAACTGGGTTTGTGTGATCTTAAAAATTTCCGTGTCGCCAATTTTTCCGACAGACACAGCCGCGACAATAACAATCAAATACTGATTACAACAATCGCCTGCGTTCGTTTGTAACACCCCCAAACAGCCATAGGCATCGACAATTTTCACATAATTCTTTTTGATCTGTTCATATTCGCATGTGGCTATTGAAAAAAAATATATCATAGTACAAAAATTGAATAGATCAGTTTGAATAGAACCACTTACATAGCGACGCGACTACCCCCGATTCAAACAATAACTGAGAGCTGCTCTTTCGATTGAGTAAAATAACGCTGAATGGGCTGGGTGCCTGGTTCTTTTCGAGAACACGTAACAATTTTTGTAGTGCCATTATATTTTAGTGTATGCTTGAATTTTGCAAATATTTCGATCTTGTCATATTTCTTCTGGGCTCTGTCAAGTTGACAACTGGTGGGGAACATGAAGGCTGGGTTTGCAAAAAGGGGTCAGTGAATGCGCGTGTCACGGACTATTCATGACATTCGAATCGATTCCAAATTCCTTTTTTCTCTCGTTATTTCCTTTTAAAATGTTGAATTTTTGGCGATATTGAAATTATTTTCAACAAAATGAAACCTAAATCTAAAACATTTAAAAATAGACAGATGGTATGAGATAAATTTTTAAAATATTATTTAACTAGCAGACCCGACTTCGAGTTTATTCAAATACACGGGAGGGACACTCCGTGTTAAACTGCGGTGCTTTTTTTTGCTATTAGTAAGGCGGTTCATTCATAGGGGCGCTAGTGTCGGCAATTTTTAACCACGCGCACGTAATTTGAATTTTTTTTTATTTATTCATTTTTATTACCTATATTTAAATTTAAAATAATTAATTCTTTTATTACATGTTAAATATTTTATTTAAAAAAAATAAATACACCTAATACATAAGAAATAATAACAATTAAATTGCTACAACAAAATTAATATTATAAACTGATTAATTTAGTTAGAGGGGCAATGGATCGGGATTTTACAATGAATGCATGAATGTAAATATTATAAAAAAATGATTACTATTTTTCTCCAGTTTCGCGGCAGTTGTTGTTCGTTGTTATCGAGGTATTGAGTTTGGTGATGAAAATTGCGTCTGTATTCGATTCATAATCTTGGTTATCACGAAATCTGGGAATATGAAATTACTTAACCAACTTAGAAAAATAATTTAGTAAGATAAAATATTTTTTACTTAACTTATGATGAGTCGATCATCCTTTTTTTCGTGATTATGCTCCTTGTAATAAATTTAAACAAATACATAATTTGTTTCCGATGACTTTAATTCACACAATCAACATTTTTTTTTTAAAATGACATAGCAACGCGTGCACTTTATGGAAGGACTTGACAGAAGTGAAAAATAAAAACGAATTTTTTTGATCATCGCCAATCCTCGGTATCAATCGGGAAGTTCGGAACAATTCCTTTGAAGAAATTTTATCTACCTAACCGACTGAATATTGTTTCGCCATCTGTGTTTGACCCGCCTTACTAAAATTCAGGGGCACCTCACGTCTCGTAAGAGTGTCCCTCCCATGTTCAAATAGCTACAATGAGGTAGGGCCGGTAGGGCTGTGGATTATAATTATCGAGCTTTTTTTATAACTGAATGATCTTGCATTATTAAAAACGTTTCCACTATGGTCATTTAAAGCAGTCCCCTGTCACTTAAATGACAGAAAGGCTAAAAAACATGACTGATTTTTACGCAAATCTTAGTACCTATGGGTGGCGCTGGTATCTAGTTGAAAAACAGCTGTTAACTATTTGTGTTGTTATACGAGTCATACGTCTCAAACAGCCCTTTGCCCCCTGGCACTTAAACGTATCATCACTTATCAGGGTTATTGTACTTATTATATAAAAATACGTATCATATCTATTATTCCCATATAATAACAATAATAATGAAATCAATAATAAATAAATATTATAACAAAATGAAAAACCGACTTCAAAATATATAAAAATTCTTAAACAAGAAATGCACTAAAAAATAACAAAATAATGGCGTAACCTTGCAGTATCTACAACTTACAAATTATTAGGATGATACAATGTACAACTATTGTTATTTTTGGAGTTGGTGTCAGCCAAGGAAACACGACTATATTGGTACTTAGCAAAAAACGAGAATACCTTATGAAAATTATTTTTCAAATGAACTTTTAAACAATATACTCGAACTGTAACAATATCTAGCGACCTTTAAACTACAAAATACCAATTACCAACTAAACCTTTTTACAATTTTTACAATATAGCATTAATATTTATTTTCTTGACTGGTACCAACTCCAAAAATAACAATAGTTGTACATTGTATCATCCTAATAATTTGTAAGTTGTAGATACTGCAAGGATACGCCATTATTTTGTTACTTTTTAGTGCATTTTTTGTTTTAGAATTTTTATATATTTTGAAGTCGGTTTTTCATTTTTTCATAATATTTATTTATTTTTCGCGTTTTAGTGATTTGAAGTTTGATAACTGATTTTATTTTCTTGAAAATGGTTAAACCTTCTAAACGAGCTGCTCATATGAGGCAGCGCCGTTTAATATTAAAAGTTACTACATCATCCCTTTTGCCCTTAAGGGTTGAAATTTTTTGCTTTTAAATGTAATAACAAAACTAAGTGGATTACTTCTTCCAACAAAAAAAAAAAATTATCAAAATTCCGTTAAATGTCACTATTTCATCCCCTATTTTCACCCTTAAGGAGTGGATTTTTTTCTTCAAATTGAAATGTAAACAATTTAAAGGTACGTTGTACGTAATAGAAATAAAATTATCAAAATCGGGTTAGCCGGAAAAAATTAATTATATTATTTCATCTCTAATTGTGGAGTTTTTTGTTTTAAAAATGGATAGGAGATTAATTTAAAGTTGTGTTCTACAAATAAAAAAAGAATAATCAAAATCGAGCTATCCAATAAGAAGTTATTATTTAATCCCTTAGTTTTCAACCCCGTAGAAGTGGAAGATTTTCCTCAAATTAAAACTGCACCCCACGGAAAGAATCAGCTTTCAAATAAAAAAAGAATTATCAAAATCGAGCTATCCAATAAGAAGTTAATATTTCATCCCTTAGTTTTCAACCCTTTAGAAGTGGAATATTTTCTTCAAATTAAAATGGGACCATTCGGGAAGCACCAGCTTTAAAATGAAAAAAAAAATCTTCAAAATCGCTTCACCCAGTCGGAAATGCTGAGGTAACAAACATAAAAAAAAATAAAAAATAAAATACAGTCGAATTGAGAACCTCCTCCTTTTTTTGAAGTCGGTTAAAAATAATTTGCCTAACGTTTAAAAAAGATTTATTTCTTATCTCCGACCTCCATAAAAGCTTTCGTTGTTCGTCAGCCTTTGTGGTCTTCGTTCAACTCGTTGTCAACTAATATTACTGGCCAGCCCCCTGTCACTTAAATACGAGCAGCCCCCTACAACTCCATGTTACAAAAATGTGACCATTTTTACTGGATTTGCAGTAAATTAGTTGCAATATAGTTGCAAACGAGTTGAACGAAGACCAAAAAATTTATGAAGGTCGGAGGTTAGAAATAATTTTTTTTAAACGTCAGGCAAGTTATTAAAATGAAACTTTTTTTAATGGTTTCATTATTATTGTTATTATATGAGAATAATTATGATAAGTATTTTTATATAATAAGTATATTAACTCTGATAAGTTTAAGTGGTAGAGGGTTGTTTGAGACGTATGACTATTATAACAACACAAATAGTGAACAGTTGTTTTTCCACTAGATACTAGCGCCGCCGAAAGAGCTCAAAGGTACTAACATTTCCGTAGAAATCGGTCACGTTTGTTAGCCTGTCTCGTATCTAAGTGACAGGGGGCTGAATACGAGAACGGTTAAAAAAACGTGACCGATTTTTACCCAAATCTTAGTACCTTTGGACCCTTTGGGTAGCGCTGGTAGCTAGTTGAAAAACAGCTATTAACTATTTGTGTTGTTATACGGGTCATACGTCTCAAACAGCTCCTGTCACTTAAACTTATCATCATATCATCTTTATCATCATCATTTATCAGGATTATTATAGTTAGATATTATATAAAAATACTTATCATAATTATTCTCATATAATAACAATATAACTAATTTTCCTGACGTCCAAAAAACAAGTATTTCTAATCTACGACCTTCATAAAAGTCTTCGGTCTTCGTCAGTTTTCGTGGTCTTCGTTCAACTCGTTTTCAACTAATTTTATTGGCGATTTCTGTAAATGCGGGCACAATAGCCACACTTTTGTAACATGCAGTTGTAGGGGGTTGGTCATACGTCTCAAACAGCCCCCTGTCTATTAAACGTCTCAAATACTTTTCAGAGTTATTATCGTTATTATACTTCTTATAAAAAAAATCGTGAATGTGGATCATTTATAAAGTTTCAACGCTAAAAATTTTATAGAGTAAATAATGCCGGGTTGTTTGGTACCAGGATGTACCTCAGGATACAAAACTAATTTGAAAAAATTTCATTTTTTTACTGTACCTAAAGATGATGTATTAAAAAAAAAGTGGCAAATTGCCCTTAAAAGATCAAAAACGTTAAATTCAAAAACCCAAATGGTTTGTGAAAAACATTTTCTCTCTAAAGATATTATTCGTTATCGACAATTGTTAGATCCTGAAGGAAATGTACTTGATGGGGTAAGTTAATTTCATTTTCGTTTTTCATAATAAATATCGATCAAATATACGATAATAATTTCAACGGCGCAGCCGACATCTGAAAATTTTTAGAACTTCCTTTTAACTGGTACATTATTTTATAAAAATAAATTCCCAGAAAATTCCATGAAAAGGTGTTTTGAAAAATCTTGAATGGATTTTTTTAAAATTTGGGGATATTGTTATTTCCTGGGCGCCAAAATATGACAACGGATCCTTATAGATCTCGCCCAGCCCCCTGTCACTTAGATACGAGAAAGGTTAAAAAACGTGACCGATTTCTACGGAAATCTTAGTACCTTTGGGTGGCGCTGGTATCTAGTGGAAAACAGCTGTTCACTATTTGTGTTGTTATAAGAGTTATACGTCGCAAACCCCTACCACTTAAACTTATCAGAGTTATTATACTTATTATATAAAAATACTTATCATAATTATTCTCATATAATTACAATAATAATGAAAACATTAAAAATAGTTTCATTTTAATAACTTACCTGACGTTTAAAAAAAATGTATTTCTAACCTCCGACTTCCATAAATTCTTCGGTCTTCGTCAGTCTTTGTGGTCTTCGTTCAACTCGTTTTCAACTAATTTACTGCAAATCCAGTAAAAATGGTCACATTTTTGTAACATGGAGTTGTAGGGGGCTGATCTCGCCTAAATAAAACGAAAATGAAGAGTACAATTTTCCGAGTTTTGGCTTAGTTTTCGAGTAGCTACGTGAGAATATCGGCGGACAACTTCATTATACATGACTGTTATGTGGGTTGTCTATACAAAGCATATATAGCTAATTAAGAATTTGTAAAATCGAAAATTTCGATTATCGCGGTAAAAGATGGAGAATTCTAAAAATCAGCAACAAAACTTTTCCAAATTTACTCTCGACTATCAATATTTTGAGTTTCATCGCGAAAGTAAATCGGGAAGTCTGGAGTGAACATTTTGCTGTGACAAGTTTGAACGCATATTAACACATTGAAATTATTTGGAGAAATCAAGGCTCACTTGATATAGAAATTAAAACAAGACATTTTCAGTATTTTGTAGATGCGTGAGAATATCGGCGGCTGAAATGCAGAAGGACTTCAGATTATTTTCTGGTTCCGGCGGATAGTGTTTTTTTTCCGTTCTATTTCGCTTATAATAATAATAATAATAATAATGTCAATATTGTATTCCTCTCTATTCGTTACAATGTCTACGTTTCAGCTTTCATCGATCGTTTATCCTTCGTCCTTCGAGACTCAATCGATAAGTTTCAAAGGACTTGGTCATAAAAAATCGATGACAGGGAACCATTTGTTTTGTTCTTTTTCCCTTTATAAAACATCATAATTATTAATAATTTTGGCAAAAATTTAAATCGGAAATTTTGGTATGGATTTTTTGATTTTCCGTAATGGAAAAGCGAGGCGTGATTCAAGTTAAACTTTCCAAGTAATTCCCAAAATTGAATTTGGCAAATTCTGGTATCCTTGGTGGTTGAGGACAAATATACTGGGATACCAATTTTTTTTTGAAAAGGATAACTTTTCGTTATGTCCTGTTAGTGTAAGCTATGGTGAAAATTTCTACGAAAAAATCTGAAAGAAAAAATCAACGATGGTTTGTTCGCGGTTTTTTTTTCCTGAAAATGTTATCCTTTTAATATCGTTTCAAACCTCGTATCCTTGGTGTTTAAGGACCACTAGACATAGATAATAAGTTTTTTTTTCAAAAAGGATGTTAATGTACGTTTTGGTCAAAAATTCATATAAAAATCTTGAAGAAATAATCAGTGATGGTTATTTCACGATTTTTCTTGCCCTGACAATTTTATCCTTTCAATTTCGTATCAGACCTAGTATTCTTGGTGTTTGAGGACCAATCGACATAGATTGCAAGTGTTTTTTTTCGAAAAGGGTAATTTTTTGAATTTAGTCCTTTTAATGTAAGTTTTGGTCAAAATTTCAATAAAAACATTTCGATGAAATTATCAACGATGGCTATTTCACGTTTTTTTTTGCCCTGAAAATTTTATCATTCAAAATTTGGTATCCTTGGTGTTTGAGGACCAAAACACTCTGGTACATAGTTTTTTTTTCGAAAAGGATAACTTTTAATTATGCCCTGAACATGGAAGTTATGGTCAAAATTTAAAAAAAAAAAATTGCGAAGAATGAATTAACGATGGTTCACGTTTTTTTTGCCCAGAAAGTTTTATCCTTTTAATTTTGTTCTAAACCTGGTATCTTTGGTGTTCGAGGACCAATCGACATAGATTGCAAGTTTTTTATTTTCAAAAAGGATACTTTTTTGAATTTACTCCTTTTAATGTAAGTTTTGGGCATAATTTTAACGAAAAAATCTCGAAGAAAAAATCAACGATGGTTATATCACGTTTTTTTTTTCACTGAAAATTTTATAATTCAAAATCTGGTTTCCTTGGTGTTTGAGGGCCAAAACACTCTGATTTATAGTTTTTTTTTTTTTTTTTTGTAAAGGATAACTTTGAATTATGGCCTGAAAATGAAAGTTAGCTCAAAATTTTAACAAAAAAATTGCGAAGAATGAATGAACGATGGTTCACGGTTTTTTTGCCCTGAAAATTTTATCTTTTAAATTTGATTGAAAACCTGGTATCCTTGGTGTTAGAGGACCAATAGACATAGATACCAGGTTTTTTTCGAGAAGGATAACTTTTAATTTTGTCCTGTTAGTTTTGGTAAAAAATTTAACGAAATAATCTAGAAGAAAAAAATCAACGATGGTTAGTTCACGAGTTTTCTTGTCCTGAATATGTTATCCTTTCAATTTCGTATCAAACCTAGTATTCTTGGTGTTTGAGGACCAAAAGACATAGATATGAAGTTCTATTTCGAAAAGGTTACCTTTAATTTTATCCTGTTAATAATTTTTTGGTGAAAATTTCAACAAAAAAATTTTGAAGAAATAATCAATGATGAAGTTCACGGTTTTCTATTGTCCTGAAAATTTTATTCTATCAATTTCGTTTAACATCCTGTATCCTTAGTCTTGGAGGACCTATAAACATAGATACCAAGTTTTTTTTCGAATAGGATAACGTTTTAATGTAAGTTTTGATCAAAATTTCAGCGAAGAAATCTTGAAGAAAAAAAATCAACGATGGTTAGTTCAAGGTATTTTTTTCCCTGAAAATTTTATTCTTTCAATTTTGTTTAAATCTTGGTATCCTTGATGTTTGAGGACCAATAGACATAAACTGAATTTCTATTTCGAAAAGGATAACCTTTAATTTTATTTTGTTAATATAAGTTTCGGACAAAATTTTAACGAAAAAATCTCACGGTTTTTTTTTGTTCTGAAAATTGTATACTTTCAATTTCTTTTAAAATCTAGTACCTTTGTAGTAAGAGGACTAATAGACATAGATACCAAGTTTTTTTCCGAGAAGGATAATTTTTTATTTTTTTTCCTGTTAATGTAAATTTTGGTCAAAATTTCAACGATGGATAGTTCACGGTTTTGTTGGCTTAAAAATTTTATCCTTTCAATTTCGTTTCAAAACTGGTATCCTTGGTGTTTGAGTACTAATAGATATAGATGCAAGGTGTTTTTTTTTTTTTTTGAAAAGGATAACTTTAAATTTTGTCCTGTTAATGTAAGTTATGGTCAAAACTTCAGCGAAAAAATCAATGATGGTTAGCTCAAGATATTTTTTGGCCTAAAAATTTTAGTCTCTCTATTTTGTTTAAATCTTGGTATCCTTGAGGATAACTTTTAACTTTGTCCTGTTAATGTTAGTTTTGGTAAGAAATTTAACGAAATAATTTAGAGGAAAAAATCAACCATGGTTATTTTTTTCAAAGTATAAATTAAATAATATAAATAAAATCTTAGTATCCTTGAGGATAACTTTAAATTTTGTCCTGTTAATGTAAGTTTTGGTCAAAACTTCAGCGATAAAATTTTGAAGAAAAAATCAATGATGGTTAATGATATTTTTTGAACTTAGTCCTTTTAATGTAAGTTTTGGGCAAAATTTTAACGAAAAAATATATGTTGATAAAATATATGTTATATATAATATATGTTTGAGGACCAATCGACATAGATTGCAAGTTTTTTTTTTCGAAAAGGGTAATTTTTTGAATTTAGTCCTTTTAATGTAAGTTTTGGTCAAAATTTCAATAAAAACATTTCGATGAAATTATCAACGATGGCTATTTCACGTTTTTTTTTGCCCTGAAAATTTTATCATTCAAAATTTGGTATCCTTGGTGTTTGAGGACCAAAACACTCTGATACATAGTTTTTTTTCGAAAAGGATAACTTTTAATTATGCCCTGAACATGGAAGTTATGGTCAAAATTTAAAAAAAAAAATTGCGAAGAATGAATTAACGATGGTTCACGTTTTTTTTGCCCAGAAAGTTTTATCCTTTTAATTTTGTTCTAAACCTGGTATCTTTGGTGTTCGAGGACCAATCGACATAGATTGCAAGTTTTTTATTTTCAAAAAGGATACTTTTTTGAATTTACTCCTTTTAATGTAAGTTTTGGGCATAATTTTAACGAAAAAATCTCGAAGAAAAAATCAACGATGGTTATATCACGTTTTTTTTTTCACTGAAAATTTTATAATTCAAAATCTGGTTTCCTTGGTGTTTGAGGGCCAAAACACTCTGATTTATAGTTTTTTTTTTTTTTGTAAAGGATAACTTTGAATTATGGCCTGAAAATGAAAGTTAGCTCAAAATTTAAACAAAAAAATTGCGAAGAATGAATAAACGATGGTTCACGGTTTTTTTGCCCTGAAAATTTTATCTTTTAAATTTGATTGAAAACCTGGTATCCTTGGTGTTAGAGGACCAATAGACATAGATACCAGGTTTTTTTCGAGAAGGATAACTTTTAATTTTGTCCTGTTAGTTTTGGTAAAAAATTTAACGAAATAATCTAGAAGAAAAAAATCAACGATGGTTAGTTCACGAGTTTTCTTGTCCTGAATATGTTATCCTTTCAATTTCGTATCAAACCTAGTATTCTTGGTGTTTGAGGACCAAAAGACATAGATATGAAGTTCTATTTCGAAAAGGTTACCTTTAATTTTATCCTGTTAATAATTTTTTGGAGAAAATTTCAACAAAAAAATTTTGAAGAAATAATCAATGATGAAGTTCACGGTTTTCTATTGTCCTGAAAATTTTATTCTATCAATTTCGTTTAACATCCTGTATCCTTAGTCTTGGAGGACCTATAAACATAGATACCAAGTTTTTTTTCGAATAGGATAACGTTTTAATGTAAGTTTTGATCAAAATTTCAGCGAAGAAATCTTGAAGAAAAAAAATCAACGATGGTTAGTTCAAGGTATTTTTTTCCCTGAAAATTTTATTCTTTCAATTTTGTTTAAATCTTGGTATCCTTGATGTTTGAGGACCAATAGACATAGAGTGAATTTCTATTTCGAAAAGAATAACCTTTAATGCTATTTTGTCAATATAAGTTTCGGTCAAAATTTTAACGAAAAACTCTCACGGTTTTTTTTGTCCTAAAAATTTTATCTTTTCAATTTCTTTTAAAATCTGGTACCTTTGTAGTAAGAGGACTAATAGACATAGATACCGAGTTTTTTTTCGAGAAGGATAATTTTTTATTTTTTTTCCTGTTAATGTAAATTTTGGTCAAAATTTCAACGATGGATAGTTCACGGTTTTGTTGGCTTAAAAATTTTATCCTTTCAATTTTGTTTCAAAACTGGTATCCTTGGTGTTTGAGTACTAATAGATATAGATGCAAGGTGTTTTTGTTTTTTTTTTGTTTTTGAAAAGGACAACTTTAAATTTTGTCCTGTTAATGTTAGTTATGGTCAAAACTTCAGCGAAAAAATCAATGATGGTTAGCTCAAGATATTTTTTGGCCTAAAAATTTTAATCTCTCTATTTTGTTTAAATCTTGGTATCCTTGAGGATAACTTTTAACTTTGTCCTGTTAATGTTAGTTTTGGTAAGAAATTTAACGAAATAATTTAGAGGAAAAAATCAACCATGGTTATTTTTTTCAAAGTATAAATTAAATAATATAAATAAAATCTTAGTATCCTTGAGGATAACTTTAAATTTTGTCCTGTTAATGTAAGTTTTGGTCAAAACTTCAGCGATAAAATTTTGAAGAAAAAATCAATGATGGTTAATGATATTTTTTGAACTTAGTCCTTTTAATGTAAGTTTTGGGCAAAATTTTAACGAAAAAATATATGATGATAAAATATATGTTATATCACGTTTTTTTTTTTTCACTGAAAATTTTATCATTCAAAATCTGGTTTCCTTGGTGTTTGAGGACCAAAACACTCTGATTTATAGTTTTTTTTTTTTGTAAAGGATAACTTTGAATTATGGCCTGAAAATGGAAGTTAGCTCAAAATTTTAACAAAAAAATTGCGAAGAATGAATAAACGATGGTTCACGGCTTTTTTGCCCTGAAAATTTTATCTTTTAAATTTCATTTAAAACCTGGTATCCTTAGTGTTGGAGGACCAATAGACATAGATACCAGGTTTTTTTTCGAGAAGGATAACTTTTAATGTTGTCCTGCTAATGCTAGTTTTGGTAAAAAATTTAACGAAATAATCCTGAAGAAAAAAATTAACGATGGTTAGTTCACGGTTTTTCTTGCCTTGAAAATGTTATCCTTTCAATTTCGTATCAAACCTAGTATCCTTGGTGTTTGAGGACCAATAGACCAATAGATATGAAATTCTTTTTTGAAAAGGACAACATTTAGTCCTGTTAATATAAGTGCTGTTCAAAATGACAACGAATGCATCTCGAAGATGCGGCGTGCAATGCGACTTTTTTTTTTTTTTTTTTTTTTGGTGTTTTAAGTCGCTTTAACAGCTAAAGTCATATCACGACTGTCTAAACACAGGAATTTTCTGTTGGTCAATTATATCTAAGGTCTAGACTCTTAAGTCTAGGATTCAATGGGGATCGAACCCAGAACCACTTGACGTAGAGAGAACTACTGCTTTAGCCACTGCGCCAATACGTGGCCCGATGCGACTTTTAAAATTCGATATCTCGAAAACTAAGCGAAAACTCGAGAAATGATATTCTTCATTTTCGATTTATTTCACCAAGATCTATATGAATCCGTTGTCAAATCTTGGCGCCCGGGACATAACAATCTTGCCCAAAATATTTTTCATAGAAATATACCAGTTAAAAAAATTCTTTAAATTGTCCTATGATTGTTTAAGTCAATGTCATTACAATACCTTTTTAAAATAGTTTGTGAATAATTTTAGTCACTATATCGGCGTCCACGATTACGACCAGGAACTGTTCCGAGTTTATTTCCTTGGACTGAAATGAAACCTGCTACTGATGAAAATGGCCTTATTTCGGAATCTATTACTAACAGTTCACAAGTTAGTGAATCTCCTGACACGAGCATGATGCTAAAAGAGATAGACATGAGTGAATGTATTGGTACAAGTAACAAACCGGCCCTGATAAAAGTTAGGAAACTCTCCGAACTTTTCTCAAGTACTGAAAGGCCAAAAACCGTTACAGATCCTATCCAGAACTATAATAGTTGCAATATATTGGAAAATTTTAATTTTTCAACTTTATTATCATGCGATGTGGATTTACCATCTTTATGGAGGCATAATAATATTACATATTTTGGAAAACCTCTTATTAGTTTTGCTTTTATAAGCTGCGATATGGTCGATGGAAACTATTATAGTTTTAATCTAAAAGAAATCATTGTCGATTCAACGTTAAAATTGCACACGAACATACTTGAAAAACCTTTAGTGGATTCCTTATACATGAAGAGTGGTATTACCAGTGTTCAAGAGCTAGAAGAATATATTCGGAAAATTGATGATTTAAACGTTTGTAAAGGTACTGATATATGTGATCTTCAAGAATATGAAAATTCGACTTCATTATACATTGATAAAAGGAAAATAATTAGGCACAAAACATGTACTTTATTATGCTACTCAATCCGATGTAATGCATGTCGGTATGCTAGAGACACCTCAATAAGGAAACGAAAACGTAAATCAGTTATGAGGTCAACAATTTCGGGTAAGTTCTGATACAAAAGGGCCTAAAAATACGTTTTGACCTAATTAAATTAAAAAAAAAAAAAACATTAAATCGATATGTGAAACTAGAGGTTTTTTTTTTTAGAGGGAATTCCCGGGAAAATTCTTCAATTTTTATTTCTTTTTTCCCGGGAAAAAATAAAACATTTCCCGAAAAATTATTCATGTCAATTGCGATATCGATACCAAAATCGTTGTTTAGTTAACTGTAATAGTCGTAAAAAATATAAATTTCATAATCAACATATTAGGTTCGTTTGCGGATGTGATAATGAATCGGTAACGAATCAGTTCAAGACCGATTTAGGATCATCGCCGATCGCATGCAAGTTTATGAGCCGAGTTACGGTCCGATATTCGCGGTTCACACGAAATGCGTTCGTTACCGATTCATAATTGGTTCTAGCGATCCTCAGATTTTTGTTAGGATAAAAAATTAGATTCTCTTAGTCATGCGCAGTTTGCTAAATTGTGGCTAATTCAAAACCCAGTTTTGCTGTCATGCTGCGTTCACACGAGTCAATTTTAGTAGCCCGTTTTTAGTTGATCAAAAAAAGTTGAATGAAAAACCTCGTGTGAGAACCGTGATCAACTTTTTAGTGGATCAAAAAAAGTTTGAACGAGTCATCACACCAGGTTTTTCATTTCATTTTTGATCGATTAACTAAAATCGGTCAACCAAAGTAGACTCGTGTGAACGAGGCATCAACGTCTGTCAATGTTCTATTCGTTCTATTCAACAGAGAGAAGACTGAGAGAGCCAGCTCGCATGAATACACGTGCTGCCATATATTCCGAGTAGAGGTGTTTGGAACTATTCCTTAGTCAGTTTGTGTTCCTTTCTCCACCGGTCTACACTCGGAACGTCTAAAGTCATAGAGAAGGTTCTCTCTGTCGAAACATACTCGGAACGCTTTTTTTCTCTCTCATGAGCATAGATAAGTCGTAAGCTATCGCAAAATAAGTAGAGCTATAATTCTTAACTGAAATACATTTAATGTATAAAGAAAGCAATATTATATTTGATTCCATTATTTCGTTATTTTTTCGAGACTTCTGCAACTTCTGAAATAATAGAATCAAATATAATATTGCCTTCTTTATACATTAAATGTATTTCAGTTAAGAATTATAGCTTTACTTATTTTGCGATAGCTTACGACTTATCTATGCTCATGAGAGAGAAGAAAAGCGTTCCGAGTATGTTTCGACAGAGAGAACCTTCTCTATGGCTTTAGATGTTCCGAGTGTAGACCGGTGGAGAAAGGAACACAAACTGACTAAAAAATAGTTCCAAACGCCCCTACTCGGAGTAGATGGCAGCAAGTGTATTCATGCGATCTGGCTCTCTCAGTCTTCTCTCTGTATTCAATTAATAATTTTCGTGGGTTCTCGTTAATCCTCGTCTTACTTCCGAACATTTTCAAACTTGTTCACGGGAAAATAACCCTTAATCAGTTTATTCATAAGCGTGTATGCGTTTGGTGATTATCCTATCCATTTGGATTGATTCTTTACCAGTTCCGGATCAGTACCGCGAACGAACCTATTAGCACACTTATCAAATCAGCATTCACTTTAGCATCACTTCACAAATCAAAAAATTGCTTACCAAAAATAAATTGAATATTTCTGTTACGTGAAAAAATTATAAAATGCCATTATAGAAATGCTGGAAATATTACTACAAATCTGCTAAAGAAATTGGATGCTTTGATGACTATACATCCAACATTATATGTGGGGGTATATTATCGGTACGTGACATTTTGGCGCGGGACGTTTTGACGCAGGCCGTTTTCTCATGGAGGGTTTTGGTACATTGTACCGTGGTCCTAAGACTATGCGGGGGTTGTTTTTTGTATCAACTTTCGGTTACCCATTTAAAACATCAGTGGTTCAGTGGCGCCAAAACGTCCTGTTTCGGTATATAATATGTAATCTCTAGGTTTGTTTTAAATGTCCTTCTGGTGATGTTCAAACATTGATCAATAGACAAAGAGCAAGACAACATTGACCAAGAGACAAGAGTGAGTGAAGCACATAAATTGACAAGTTCGATTGAGTTACAAACCGGTTAACCAGTGCTTAAACATTGCCAAAACAGTGTCGATATAAGCGCTTGTCACAAAAATATACGGACATGGGTCGACTCTAGCCTAATGCGGTCGAGCGGTTTTAAGCTGAAACAGTTCTTCGCTCACTCTTGTCTCTTGGTCAATGTCGTTTTGCTCTTTGTCTGTTGGTGGTGTTTGTGATTGCCATGGCCGGATGATTGGAACAAACCTGCTGTGTCATCCAATTTTTCTTTGAAGAGAAAATCATCTTTAAGCGACTTTTTCTTTAATTTCCTCTCGTTTCTAAAATGTTTTTTTCTAAGCAAGTAAATTAAAATAGTTATGTAAATGTTATATTTTATTGATCATATATTATATCTTACTGAATTTATTTAATTTTGAGTTAAATTTTCCCAAAAACTTTTACAATATGCACCTCAAATTTAATATTTTTTATATTTCGCGGGATTCCTGGGGATCCCGGGAAATTCATTTTAAAATTTCCCGTTTTCCGGGAACAAAAATAATCCGGGAAAAATAACCCTCTATGTGAAACAATAAATAAAATTATACAAAATAAAAAACCGACTTCAAAATAAATAAAAAAATCTTAAACTAGAAAAGCACTAAAAAGTAAAAAAAAATCATTGCTTATTCTTGCAGTGTCTACAACATCATCATCCTAAATTATTAAGATGATATAATGTACAACTATTGTTATGTTTGGAGTTGGTGTCAGCCAGGGAAATACGACTATATTTGTACTTAGCAATAAACGAGAATACCTTATGAAATTTATTTTTCAAATTAACATTTATACAATATACTCGTACTGTGACAATATTTAGCGACCTTTAAACTACAAAATACCAATAACTAATTACACCTTTTTACAAATGAACGTTAATATTTATATTAAGAGCTGACACCAATTCCAAAAATAACAATAGCTGTACATTATATCATAATAATAATTGGTAAGTTGTAAACACTGCAAGGATACGCAATTATTTTTTTTTTACTTGTTAGTGCATTTTTTGTTTAAGATTTTTTATTTATTTTGAAGTCGGTTTTTCATTTTGTTATAATTTTTATTTGTTTATCGATTTTTAGTTATCTGAAATCTGACAACTGATTTTTTTATTTCTTTGAATATGGCAAACGCGCTGCTCATATGAGGAAGCGTCGTTAAATGTTAAAAGTTACTACTTCATCCCCTTTTGCTCTTAAGGGTTGAAATTTTTGCTTTTAAATGTAATGAAAGAACTAAGTGGAATACTGTTTCCAAAAGAAAAAAGACACCAAAATTCGATGATTCAGTTAAACGCCACTGTTTCATTATTATTTATAATTATTTTTTAATAGAATTATATATTATAATTTTCCGCTTAATATTAATTAATAATATCTTATATTTCTATGTATTATATGTATACGAAATAAATGTATAATTATAATTTAGTTTGTTGAAATATTTATTTTTATTTCTAGAACTATTACTATTTTTTTCAGATATTACTCCTTTCCGAGTTATTCCTAATTTTCAATCTTCAGAAAAATTCATGCATCGCTTAGCACAGACAACCACCTTTTACATATCTGTTATGTGGGTTGCCTATACAAATCGTACAAGGCTTATTAAGCAGTTGTAAAATTGAAAATTTCGATTATCTCGTTAAAGACAAACAATTTTAAAAATCGGCGACGATAACTTTTCCGATTTTACTCTCGACTCTCTTTATTCTGCATTAAATCGGGAAGTCTGGACTAAACATTTTACTGTGACTAGTTTGAATCACATTGAAATTATTTGGAGAAATCCATATGTAAACTTTTTTTTTATAGTGGCTCCCACATCTATGGTTACATTGCGACTTAAAAAATATTATGGCATATTTCGCTGGTGGCTCGTCTTATATGATCTGATATAGTCCCGTAGTTTTGCCATCACTTCAGTAGTTTTGCCACAACTAGAACTCGTACCGGAAATTGCTTTTGGTTCTTGTGGAAGTTTTTTTTGTTGGGGTATTTAAGGTCGCATCAACTACTATGGTCATTAGTGACCGTCGAATCCCAAAACCCATGAAAGACATCTTAGGCTTTTGGTAGGTTAAGTGAGTTTCTCCATTGACTGAACTGTGGACATTAAAAAATAAAAGGTTTGTTCGCGGATCTGATACTGAACCGATAACGAATCAATCCAAGTGGATTTAAGATAATCGCCAAACGCATACACGCTTATGTACTGATTAAGGGTTATTTTCCTGTTAACAAGTTGGAAAATGTTCGGGAGTAAGACGAGGATTAACGAGAACCCACGAAAATTGTTAATTGAATTTACACCTAGCTGTTTGGATCATCTGTATCAGTAAATCGGTAAATTTGTACATTTGTTCAATATTTTTATATAATTTGTAATTGCTTGTAGCATTGTAGTACAGATTTAAAGTCAGTAAGGATAAGGTGTTTAGCATGGGGCGGACACTTTTATGAGAAGTGCGGTTCTCCTGAATTTTAGTATGGTCGGTTGAACAGAGATGGCGAGGCAATGTCCAAAATGCATCTTTGCATTACGGACTTGCGCTGTGATGATATAAATTGCGCGACCCAAGCGCCTCTATAAACGACCGACCTATACTAGACCCCAAGCTAACCTTACTTAACATGTTTTCTTCTAATCACCATCTGTGTCAATTTGTGTGATAAATTAGTTTTTTATGGATAATTAATGGCTGAAAAACTATGGGTTGCAATGAAAATAAAATCCAAAGAAAGCCACAAGACGTTTAAAATTTATCGGGATCATTTTTCTGGCAAACAATTCATGGATAACTCGGGTAAACGAAATGGATGACAGACAAACTTCTTTGAAGTTAAGTTAAAATTATTTTGTTTAATTTAATTATTATTCTAAGATGGTTGAATAATTTCTAATCCCAGATTTCGTGGCAACCAAGAATACGCATGGAATGCAGACGTCATTTTCATCACCAAACTCCAAATAGTATAACAACTACTGCAATATTCGAGAAAAATAATAATTTATTTAATAATTATATTTTGTTATGGTAATTGTTCATTTGTTTTGTGAGAATTTCTGATGTAATTTTTTTTTCTAAATACAACATTTTAAAAATAATTACTGAGTTTATTATTTTTACTTTAAATATAAAAATTAATAAACAAAACAAATATTTAAAACTATGCGCGCCTAGTTAAAAGAAACAACACTAGCGCCTCTATGAACAAGCGACCATACTAAAACCCCAGAAGCTACCGCAGTTTAACACTGAGTGTCCCTTCCATGGTGTTTAGTTCCTTGCTCAACAACATCAATTGCTTCTAGTGCCCTTGAGATGGCATAAGTTTCACAAGAGAAAATGGAGCAGATGGAGTATTCCCTTAGCAATTTGATGTGACTCACTTCCTCTTTTGTACTCTTTACTAGCTCGTTTGTCCTTCAATTTTCGATCCATCGGTGAAGTATTTTAGAAATAGACGGTATTTTGAAGGCAGTTCAAGAAACTTCGCTTGCATTTTTTTCGAAGATATAATTCCTGGATTTTCTATTGTCCAGTCTACTATGGCCGGTAGCTCACTCCAGGGTGAAAGAGATCATGTCTATCCCTATATATTGTAGACAGCTCAACTCTCAGCGGCTTAGGGGGGCGAAGCCGCCAGGTACATTTGATATACCTAGAAGTTTTAACGAAACATTTTCAGTTAGGAGTATTTTGTAACTGCGTGAGAATATCGGTGGACAACCACATTATACATAACTGTTATGTTGGTTGTCTATACAAATCAAATACGGCTCATTAAGAATTTGTAAAATCGAAAATTTCGAGACGGAGAATTCTAAAAATCAGCAACAAAAACTTTTTTGAGTTTACCCTTGACTATCAATATTTAAAATTTTATGGTAAAAATCAATCGGAAAGTCTGGAGTGAACATTTTGCTGTGACAAGTTTGAACGCATATTATCACAGTGAAGTTATCAAGAATCAAGGCACATATATAGAAGTTTAAACAACACATTTTCAGTTTTTTTTTTTGTAGCTGCGTGAGAATATCGGCGGCTGGAACGCAGAAGGACTTTGGATTATTCCCTGGTTCCAGTGGAGTGTGTTTTTTTTTCCTTTCTATTTCACTAATAATAATAAATAATATTGTATTCCTCTCTATTCGTTACAGTGTCTATGTTTCAGCTTTGACCGATCGTTTATCCTCCGTCCTTCGAGACTCAATCGATAAGTTTCAAAGGGCTTGGTAATAAAAGATCGATGACAGGGTACCAATTGTTTTGTTTTTTTCTCTATATAAAACATGATAATTATCAATAACTTTGGCAAAAATTTAAATCGGAAATTTTGGTATGGATTTTTTGATTTTCCGTAATGGAAAAGCGAGGCGTGAATCACGTTAAACTTTCCAAGTAATACCAAAATTTTAATTTGGCAAAATCTGGTATCCTTGGTGGTTCAGAGCAAATACCAATTTCTTTTTTTCGAAAAGGATAACTTTTCGTTATGTCCTGTTAGTGTAAGTTTTGGTCAAAATTTCAAAGAAGCTCGTAGTTTTCTTTGCCTGAAAATTTAATCTTACCAATTTCGTTTAAAATCTGGTACCCATGGTGTTTGAGGACCAAAACACTTTGATATCAAGTTTTTTTTGAAAAGGATAACCTTTTGATTTTACCCTGTTAATATACGTTTTAGTCAAAATTTCAACGAAAAAATCTAGAAGAAAAAAATTAACGATGGTTAGTTCACGGGTTTTTTTGCCCTGAAAATGGTATCCTTTCAGTTTCGTTTAAAATCTGGTATCCTTGATGTAAGGGACTTAATAGACATAAAAACTAAGTGTTTTGTCAAAATGAATAACTTTTAATTTTGTCCTGTTAATGTAAGTTTCAGTCAAAATTTCAACAAAAATATCTAGAAGAAAAAAACCAACGATGGTTAGTTGATGAGTTTTTTTACCCTGAAAATATTATCCTTTCAATTTCATTTAAAATATGGTATCCTTTGTTTTTAAGAACCAATAGATATAGATACCAAGTTTTTTTTTTGAATAGGATAACTTTTTACTTTGTCCTGACAATGTAAATTTGCTCAAAATTTTAACGGAAAAATCTTGAAGCAAAAATCAACGATGGATAGTTCACGGTTTGGTTGGCTTAAAAATTTTATCCTTTCAATTCCGTTTAAAATCTGGCATTTTTAATGTTAAAGGACCAACAGACAAAGATACCGAGTTTTTTTTTTCGAAAAAGATGACCTTTAATTTAGTCCTGTTAATGTAAGTTTTAGTTAAAATTTCAATGAAAAAATTAACGATGGTTAGTTGACGAGTTTTTTGGCCCTGAAAATATTATCCTTTCAATTTCATTTAAGATATGGTATTTTTGGTTTTAAGGACCAATAGATATAGATACCAATTTTTTTTCGAAAAGGATAACTTTTTACTTTGTCCTGACAATGTAAGTTATGGTCAAAATTTTAATGAAAAAATCAACGATGGTTAGTTTGCGGCTTTTTTACCCTAAAAATTTTATCGTTTCAATTTTGTTTAAAATCTGGTATCCTTGGTGTTGGAGGACCAATAAACATAGGTACCAAGTTTTTGTTCGAAAAGGATAACTATTAATTTAGTCCTAATAGTATTAGTTTTGGTCAAAATTTCAACGAAAAAATCACGTTCAAACCAATATATCCGCGATATAGTATTATAACTTTTATTTGAAACATTTTCCTGGAAAAATTCAAGTAAGGAGGGTTCTAGGGTTGGAGTTCGTAGGTATATACAATTCATTGAGGCTGTATGCATATAGTTATAGAGTGCTTATAGTTCTTTTAAACAACAGCGAATTTCATAAAATAAAGGAAAAGAAAGTACTGTGACGCCTCGCAGCGTTAAGGTGGAACTAATGGTCGTCGAGCATGTCCATTTTAACACAGTATGAACACTTTTACTTCCGTAAAAAAAGAAATATTTGAAATTCCACTTTTCCGAATTAACCGCCGTTCTCAATTACCCGACCTTCCCCTAAATCTAGATTAAGATGATTAAAATCTTTCACTTTTTTTCTTCATTATTAAAATCTTTCTTTCACACTTATACTTGAGATAAAGATTTGGACGTCCTACCTTTATTAAAACACCGTGTAAATTTCAATCATCTATTCCTTTATTTGTCGCTTATCATTGGGAAATGATAAAAAGATTTTTGGGAAAATGAAAAACGGACAGATTTTTGTTTAAAAACTTTATTTACACAAAACTGAATTGAACAAAAATTAAAATAACTTATATGATGTCTTCTTAGGATTACCTACAGGTATGTATCATATTATTCTAATAGATAATTGCCCTCTCTCTCACCGACTGATATTTCCTTGTTTTAGTTTAAAAATAAGGCAAAGCTCAATCTGGATTTGTAAAAAAATTTAATTTGCTATTTGTTAATATGTTGTCGAAGACAATATCAGAACGCTCAACATTTCTATGTACATTTCAGGAAGTTCTTGCGGATATAACCTCAAACATTAGCATTATGCGACATAATGCTTTGTTATTGGAAAACGGCCAGTTACATCATTCTTTCGTTATGTAACTTTTATAATTATTTACATATTGTGCGTTCACTGAAATGGTATATGTTTTGTTATGAGCTTCATTTGATCCAGAGCTTTTGTATTGCGCAGTTTTTATTTTAATTTTGCAAATTGGAATGAAAATGTCAAATCAGTGATTTAGAAAAAGTAAATATCGATTTTTGACATAACAAGACTCAGTCTCCATTTTCGATCTATTCATAAATGGACTAAAGTTTCGATCACAGAAACTTTCAATGATTTCTCCATTATTTAGCTAGAGAACTATGAAAAAAAACGATCAAGCTTATCGCTGCTTAAATAATACGAGGACTTGACCAAATATTAAGCCGTACAAACAAAGAATGTCCAAGTAAAGTTGATTGTCTTAAAACCAAAAAAAATGTCACAAATGATAAATAAATAAAGATCTTATAGACTAGATTAATTTTGTACATCTTATGTTAGAGAGATTTCTTTATCCTTAATTAATATACCTTATAATCTGCGCGGTACCTAAAAAAATGCCCGACGGCGCATTGTCGTCATGCGCGTAGCGTAACAAGGGCTGTTAGGTAAGTTGCATATTGTCATTGAATTGGAATGAAATGATTAATTTGGAATTAATTTTTTTCGGTTTCGTTGCTTGGCTCGTCGTTCGATTTCGGATGGTGGATGGCGTTAGCTATAGCCTCGGCATGCTTTCGAGCTTTCAGCCTCAAATCGGCAATGCTACTGTTTTTATGGGCTGCAGCTGAAAGTGCCGCAAAGCCGAACACAGATGCGTTCAGCTGCGGATGGTGGTACAGCATGACCGCAGCATCGGAGGAGCCTTGGCGAGAACCCACGTCACGACTGACACTGACCATCGCGGCAGCAGCAGCAGCATACTGTAACAGAACTGTATTAGACTAAATCCAGTTCAACGTTTTAAGTCACTTTTATCTAAGCATAGGAAATTCGCAAATCTAGAAATGTCTAGCATTCACCGGTAATAAAACCCAGTAGGGGAGAGTTGGATAATACCGCGCGTCTGATAATTCCACGCATCAACGTATTGTAATAAATAAATATTATAAAAAAATGAAAAACCGACTTCAAAATATATAAGAATTCTTAAACAAGAAATGCACTAAAAAGTAACAAAATAATGGCGTATCCTTGCAGTATCTACAACTTACAAATTATTAGGATGATACAATGTACAACTATTGTTATTTTTGGAGTTGGTGTCAGTCAAGGAAATACGACTATATTGGTACTTAGCAAAAAACAAGAATACCTTATGAAAATTATTTTTCAAATGAACTTTTAAACAATATACTCGAACTGTAACAATATCTAGCGACCTTTCAACTACAAAATACCAATTACCAACTAAACCTTTTTACAATTTTTACAAATTACCATTAATATTTATTTTCTTGACTGGCACCAACTCTAAAAATAACAATAGTTGTACATTGTATCATCCTAATAATTTGTAAGTTGTAGATACTGCAAGGATACGCCATTATTTTGTTACTTTTTAGTGCATTTCTTGTTTAAGAATTTTTATATATTTTAAAGTCGGTTTTTCATTTTTTTATAATATTTATTTATTTCTCGCGTTTTAGTGATCTGAAGTTTGATAACTGATTTTATTTTCTTGAAAATGGTTAACCTTCCAAACGCGCTGCTCGTATGAGGCCGCGCCGTTTAATATTAAAAGTTACTACATCATCCCTTTTTGCCCTTAAGGGTTGAAATATTTTGCTTTTCAATGTAAAAACAAAACTAAGTGGATTACTCTTTCCAACAGAAAAAAAATTATCAAAATTCGGTTAAATGTCACTATTTCATCCCCTATTTTCATCTTTAAGGGGTGGATTTTTTTCTTCAAATTGAAATGTGAACAATTTAAAGGTACGTTGTACGTAATAGAAACAAAATTATCAAAATCGGGTTAGCCCGGAAAAATGTATAATATTATTTCATCTCTAATTTTTAACCCCTTATGAGTGGAGTTTTTTTTTTAAAAATGGATAGGAGATTAATTTAAAGTTGTGTTTTACAGATAAAAAAAGAATAATCAAAATCGAGCTAGCCAATAAGAAGTTAATAGTTTATCTCTTAGCTTTCAACCCCTTAGAAGTAGAAGATTTCCCTCAAATTAAAACTGGACCCCACGAAAAGCACCAGCTTTCAAATAAAAAAAGAATTATCGAAATCGAGCTAGCCAATAAGAAGTTAATATTTTATCCCTTAGTTTTCAACCCTTTAGAAGTGGAAGATTTCCCTCCAATTAAAACTGGATCCCACAAAAGGCACCAGCTTTCAAATAAAAAAAGAATTATCGAAATCGAGCTATCCAATAAGAAGTTAATATTTCATCCCTTAGTTTTCAACCCTTTAAAAGTGAAAGATTTTCCTCAAATTAAAATGGGAACACACGAAAAGCACTAGCTTTCAAATAAAAAAAGAATTATCGAAATCGAGCTAGCCAATAAGAAGTTAATATTTTATCCCTTAGTTTTCAACCCTTTAGAAGTGGAAGATTTCCCTCAAATTAAAACTGGATCCCACAAAAGGCACCAGCTTTCAAATAAAAAAAGAATTATCGAAATCGAGCTATCCAATAAGAAGTTAATATTTCATCCCTTAGTTTTCAACTCTTTAGAAAAGCACGATTTCCTTCAAATTAAAATGGGACCATTCGGGAAGCACCAGCTTTCAAATAAAAAAAGAGTCATCAAAATCGCTTCACCCAGTCGGAAATGCTGAGGTAACAAACATAAAAAAAAAAATACAGTCGAATTGAGAACCTCCTCATTTTTTTGAAGTCGGTTAAAAAAAAAACACTTCTAGTGTTATCCAGCACTTAAAAATCATAGCCCGAAGCGCTTACCCCTCCCCGCGTGTACGACTAGTATGCACCGAGCAGCGACGGAATAATATCACATCGTTTAAGGTTTTACTGTCGTTTCTTATAATTTCACGGGTATTTTTGACATGAACTAAGTGAGTCTGTATTTATATTGTAACATATTGTGTTCTTCTATTCGAATGCGTACATATTGTAGAATTAATGTCCAAATAGATTTGATACACGATTAATTTTACTGTATTATTTTGAGGTTATAAAATAAAATGATCGAGTTTGTCAATTCCGCGCACAAAATTTTCTATGCGATTTTTGCATTGATTAGTGCAACTAGTCTCGTCGTAAGGCTGTTTATAGGTATAACTGAGACGTACCAGTTTTAACTTCATTCAAAGATTTGCTAATTTTAATACCTAGACATTAATAAAATAATAAATGTAGGACATAACTTTTGTTGAATTAACGAATCTAAGTTTCTGTCATTATTTTTCTAAAATAACATCTTAAGTTATAGAAGAATTATCTGGATTTGGTTCAACTTAATTTTTTTTTAAATTAATTCCAAGGTTACTCAAAGAAATTCACGATATTATTACGGGTACAGTTTATTAAACCTCCACACGATATTATCAAATCTGTTTGATAATACCACGCTCTTCCATTTTTTTTTAAATATCGAAATAACTACTTTCTGTTAAATTTTTTAGACATTTTGTCATGCTCTATGTGTAGCTAAATAAATTCTCTACTACCTAACTGCATTTTTGAATCTGTACATCAAATCCTGTCTTAATTATAGGACCAAGTTCAAAAAAGCGCGGTATTATCCAACTCTCCCCTACCACGGTGCGGAGGTCTAACAGATCTAACGTGGATTCAGCTAGGTTTTATATTGATTTATAGATGGAAGGCAAATCGGAGGTTTTCTTACACGATGGGCAGCGTTTAGGATTCCCGGAGAATAGAACGTCGAGTAGTCTTCGAGTGAACTGGGAGGTTGGGAACCATTGAAGAGCCGGTCGTAGTTGGTGCCGAGTCGTGGTGTCGTTGGATTGTGGACAACAGATGATGGAACCGGTAGATTGACGTAAGGCGCCACCAAACACGGTTCCAGTCGGGTACTAACGGGAGGACTTCGACTTCTGCCATTGACACCGCTCGAACCCGCTCCGGTGACACGGACCATCATACCAGCAGCTGAAAACGCATGAAAAACGTGAAATTATTCCAGGACGCAAAACAAACGTTGCTGTAATCAAATCAACGATTCCCCAGGGAGCAATTTACTCGTGTTTCGTCATTGAAATTTCGTAACCGCCCCCTAAGTGTGAGTGTCCGGAAGGGGAGTCGACAAACACATTCAAAAAAGCGGAATCGATATGTGGTTAAAACGGGAGTGGATAGTGTCGGAAGAAGCGCGTCGGCGCCGTGCAACGGCCGATGCACCGGAGCGACGAACTATTCACGTAAATCTTTTTCAAGAAAATTTTCGAACTCGAAACCGGCTTTTCCGGGGGCAAATTAAAAAACATTTTTTCGACTGGGATATAGAGCTCCTGGGCTCGTACGTGAGCATCCCGGGGGAGCACTAAATTACACTTACCGCCTTCCAATCACATCAACACAGAGCACCCTAAACTGTTTATGTTGCCACGCTAAATGTATTAGTCTGACACTTTAGGGAAGACGAGAGGTCAACAGGGATGAATATAAATACACTTCCGGACAAGTTATTTATTATAATCTAACAACATACCACTTGGTATATTTTGAATTTCAATCTAAAGAAAAAAAAAACTCACCCTTATGCAATTGACTTTCATGCTTTCGACATTTGGCTCGACGATTCTGGAACCATACCTAAAAAAAAATTTTATTAATCAAAATTTCTTAACAAAGATCAGCTATAAACTTATAAAATCGAGATTTGATTGTATACCAAAACCAAAATATAAACTCGAACATGAACCACTGGATACAAATTTGATTAATTTCTTTGAGTAAATATTTTGGAGGGTAAACATCCCTGAAATATCGCTCCGGTTTATACCTCACCCCATCGCGGAACGGACGATTAACTCATTTTATAATTGATTAAAAAAAATAAAGAAATATACAAAGCGTATTCTTTACGACTGGTCTCAATCTTGTTTAGAAAATGATTCGAAAATAGAGGGTAGCAATTTGCACCCTTGTTCAAAACAACCCTCGATAATGATATTAAGATATAAATCCCGACAAGTTCAACCATCTCGAACGAGTCCCTAACAAATTAAAGCTTTCATCTCGAACAATAACGAATCGAATATTCAGTTCGTGAACATGGACGCCTGTTGGGTACTAGGCAAATTTTCTTGCAGCGACGAGTTTCATTAACATAAATTATTAATAATTATCGTTGTAACCGATGCAAGTGCGGTGTTTAGCACGACATTAATGAGGACAAATGATACACCCCGTGTTCAAGGGTCGAATGTCGAAGCCACAAATCAACCGGGATGTACCCACTTTAAATGTTCATCTCATGATTAATAGATACTTGAAAACTTACTAGAAAATAACAACTTAAATATTGTATCTTAAAAATAAATATTATAAAAAAATGAAAAACCGACTTCAAAATATATAAAAATTCTAAAACGAAAAATGCACTAAAAAGTAACAAAATAATGGCGTATCCTTGCAGTATCTACAACTTACAAATTATTAGGATGATACAATGTACAACTATCGTTATTATTGGAGTTGGTGTCAGCCAAGGAAATACGACTATATTGGTACTTAGCAAAAAACGAGAATACCTTATGAAAATTATTTTTCAAATGAACTTTTAAACAATATACTCGAACTGTAACAATATCTAGCGACCTTTAAACTACAAAATACCAATTACCAACTAAACCTTTTTACAATTTTTACAAATTACCATTAATATTTATTTTCTTGACTGGCACCAACTCTAAAAATAACAATAGTTGTACATTGTTTCATCCTAATAATTTGTAAGTTGTAGATACTGCAAGGATACGCCATTATTTTGTTACTTTTTAGTGCATTTTTTGTTTAAGAATTTTTATATATTTTGAAGTCGGTTTTTCATTTTTTTATAATATTTTTTATTTCTCACGTTTTAGTGATTTGAAGTTTGATAACTGATTTTATTTTTTTGAAAATGGTTAACTTTCCAAACGCGCTGCTCATATGAGGCAGCGCCGTTTAATATTAAAAGTTACTACATCATCCCTTTTTGCCCTTAGGGGTTGAAATTTTTTGCTTTTAAATGTAAAAACAAAACTAAGTGGATTACTCTTTCCAACAGAAAAAAAATTATCAAAATTCGGTTAAATGTCACTATTTCATCCCCTATTTTCATCCTTAATGGGTGGTATTTTTTCTTCAAATTGAAATGTGAACAATTTAAAGGTACGTTGTACGTAATAGAAACAAAATTATCAAAATCGGGTTAGCCAGGAAAAATTTATAATATTATTTCATCTCTAATTTTTAACCCCTTATGAGTGGAGTTTTTTTTATAAAAAATGGATAGGAGATTAATTTAAAATTGTGTTCTACAAATAAAAAAAAAATTATCAAAATCGAGCTTTCCAATAAGAAGTTAATATTTCATCCCTTAGTTTTCAACCCTTTAGAAGTGAAAGATTTTCCTCAAATTAAAATGGGACCACACGAAAAGCACTAATTTTCAAATAAAAAAATAATTTTCAAAATCGAGCTATCCAATGAAAAGTTAGTATTTCATCCCTTAGTTTTCAACCTTTTAGAAGTGAACGATTTCCTTCAAATTAAAATGGGACTATTCGGGAAGCACCAGCTTTCAAATAAAAAAAGAATCATCAAAATCGCTTTACCCAGTCGGAAATGCTAAGGTAACAAACATAAAAAAAAAAAAACAGTCGAATTGAGAACCTCTTCCTTTTTTTGAAGTCGGTTAAAAAGACGTTAACTTGTTTTGCCCTAAGCTTACCCGTTTTGCCCAAAGTAGTTACCCATTTTAGGCTTATATATAGGGCAAAACGGGTTTTTCGATAATTTTGTGATTTTTTAAAATAAACAAATACTAGACATATAATGTCAAATCGTGTTTTACTTCAAAGTTTAATTATTTTACTATATTATTGTATAAATTAAATCAACCTACCAAATAATACGAATTTTACAGTTTTTTTTTTACCTTGACGCTTAGCTTATCCTTTTTGGGCTCACTTCCCCTATATCGCGAAGTTTAGGGTACAATATCTTGAAGCTAGTGTGAACGAAGTCGCGGGTACAGCTAGTAAGAATATAAGATAAAAGACGATCAAACGAGTGGTGTTTTCGAGAAATGATGGTCGTTCATATGAGGGGTACACTTTTATATTTGGTCACTTTCCTCTATCAGGGTTAACTAAGCGAGTGGACCATTAGCCGGAAAAACGCTGTAATATATTTCAATTGACAACGAAAGTAAAAATTGATTGAACCATTTGTATCGAGAGAAGATAAAATATGAATCATTTAGATAAGCCCGGGTGGAGCGAGGGTACACAAAAGGTGATTGTGTTTGGCGGGTAATTGAACTAAGTGCCTCTTTAATCGAATGAATTGATTTTCTTTATGTTGGGGTGCAAGATACACGAGGTGTATATACAGTGTTTGGGGGCGTGTTACAGCTTCCAGCCTCGAGCTTTCTACGTTCTTCGTAAACACTAATTAATTAGACATTAGCTTAATAAAATTGCCTCGTTTTATTTATTCGAAAGGGGTTGGTGTCTGACGTACCTGAACACGGGCTTCGCTAAGTCCCAAGCGTTGGCTGAGCTCCTCGCGCATAAACGCGTCCGGATAATGGGTCTCGTCGAAAAGCCGTTCAAGTTCGTTCAGCTGTTCCAAGGTGAAGTTCGTTCGGGATCGGCGCTGCTTAGCCGTTTGCTGGGAAGTTGTCTGCGAGTTGGACGTCGACGCTGTCGGATGACCCGAGGATGCGAGCCCACCTGCCGATGCCACTCCAGAACTTCCAGAGCTTAATCGCACCAAACTCTTACCCGGATCGGACACTTTCGGTCGCCTCGCCTCATCATCATCATTTTCATCGTCATTTCCTCGAGATTCGGGTGGTTCTACTAAAAAAAAAATATAATCATAATACAATAACTAAGCTGCAAATAAAACATCCGAAACAAGTGAGCTTAATCAAATCAGTACGAGGCGCTCGAGCGGGAGAGCTAGATGTAATTGAATCAGGGGGTGCTGTGATTGGAGCCGAGCTTTATTGGATTCGACAATGCGCAACCCCCCCGTTAGTGTAATTGGATCAAATCATTTTACAAACATGTGTTTGTTGGTTACGTCTGTGACTTCATAATTTATAAACACTCATAACTCATACGAGATGTACGTGCTTTCCACGGACGTAAAGCGTCGGAACGTGGTATCCACTAAAACTTTGTCTGATAAGACTCGAACGCTACAGTACGATTTAACACCCGCTTTTCACCCTGAATATCATATAATAACTTGATCTTCTAATAACAAGTAGGAAATGGGAAAACTATGAAAATTGATTGACCAGTGTTCAAGGACCATTCAAATCATTTTGGTATCCGATAAAAAGAAAAGCGTTCTCGGATAATCTATTGACTCAATTTGTAATATATCAGTCAGAAGTTGGCCGAGATAGAACAAGGGGTGCAAACACTAAAGGTATCGTCTATTTGTAATAGTGTTGAATAGGAACGTGGTATCCACTACGAGGGTCGTTCAATAAGTCCTTAAAAAATCTAAGGAGCAGGTCCATGAAAATTGGTTGTTTTTTAAAAGTATTATGATTCAATAGAAAGTTGTTAAATGTTTAGATTTATCGATCACATGGTTTAAATTTTATCATCAATTAAAGCACAGAGCTTTGGTCTTTTTAAAATTACCTACTGGAAGGCGTCACGGTACATTCTTTTATGAAACTCGCTGTTGGTTAAAAGAACTATAACAAGCACTTTATAACAATACTAGCTGGTCCCCGCCCGCTTCGCTGAGCGTATCTAAATTATACTGATTGAATAATAGAAACTTTCATCCCATCAACAAAAAAGACAGATAGATATTTCTAGATCTTTGATTCATAGAAAGTTCATGAAAATCAGATAAACTACTTTTCCAGGAAGATATTCTATATAGCTATCTAGAAGAGCTATCTTATAGGCTCTATACGTTTTTAGGAATATTATAAAATATTTATACTTGTGTTCCTTAAGTAGCAATTCAAATCGAAAATGTTGAATGTATTATATATTTAACTGAATTTTTCGCCAAGTTCAAATTTTTCAATAGTGAAAAAGTTGAGTAAGTAGAGTAATTGTTGACTGTTTGAATATAATTTAACACGCTTATTTCTAAACATTATAGACATTCAAAAATTAACAATGAAAGAAATTTCAACGTTTCAACAATTTTCATTATTATAAAAATCATCTTCAAGTGATAATTTTTATTTTAATCCTAAAGAGAAAATATGTTAAAACGCTATTCCACGAACTTTAAAGATCTATTTCACGAACTTTTTTTTAACACACGGTTCCTGCAGGATACAATTGTCATGCTATCCTTTAAGCACCGTGCATTATTCTAGCATAAGAAATAATCTATAGTATTATCTGATCCCTCAACTACCATATTACAAAATATCATATCCATCTTTTACTCTGTGAAAAACAAAAACATATCTATCCCACGGGAGTAGAACATTTTTCCTGGATAAAAAAGAGATCAAGCCTTCCTGAGGAAAATTCGTTAAAACTCGTATTCATGAACTTTTAGAAAACTCCTTTGAAATACTCAGTTCCTGAAGGATACTATTTTTCGCCTATCCTACGGGAGCGGTACAATATTTTAACATAAAAAGTAGCTCATTTCATTCACTGACACTTAAACCAACATATTGCAAGAAATTATGGTAATCTTTTGCTCTGTGAAAAACAAAAACGTATCTATCCTACGGGAACATACATTTTTCCTGGATAAAAAGTGGACTGTATGAAAAGAAAAATTATGATTTTGACTTGAGGACCTTAGTTATGAAAAATGTTTAGTTTCAGCATGATTTTTCTTCGAATCAGTTTTTCTCTATGTTCCCGATAAAATGAGAAATTTTTCCGAAGTAAAACGTATTCTAAATTATTATTCGCATATTTAGCTATCATCATACTTAAATATCACCAAAATCCATTTTCAACTAAAAATAGAGTTTATGCATAATTTTTTCTTCAATCGGTTTTTCAATTTCCCGGGTAAATGAGACATTTTCCCGCATTAAAAAGTATTCTATTGAATGACTCAGATTGTCATTTATTATCACACCAAATTTTTTTAAAAACCATATTTATTTGGGTAAGAATTATTAATATGTTTCTAAAAACAATTTCGCAAATAATGAATTATTTTTGAAACAACTTTAATAACCATTAAAAATTTTATAGCGGGCTAACCTTAAAAGATAGACATATGCCGTCGCGGACTTTTTTGTAGAAGTTTTTAAGAGGAACAATTTTGCTACACATGATTTTTGCGTAACTTTAACCGTTTACGCAGGCCAGACCACGAACGCTCTCAAAAAGAAAAAAATTTCCTGATTTTTACAACATTTTCCATCGATGCTCTGCTCTTATTGGTCGTAGCGTGATGTTATATAGCCTAAAGCCTCCCCCGATAATTAGGCTATCTAACACTAAAAGAATTTTTCAATTCGAACCAGTAGTTCCTGAGATTAGCCCGTTTAACCAAACAATCAAACAAACAAACAAACTCTTCAATTTTATATATTAGTATAGATAAACAGAATTATATGCATACAGCCTTTATATATTGTATGTACCCACCCTTTCTCCTAGAACCCTCCTAATTTGAATTTTCCCAGGAAAATGTTTCAAATATAAGTTTTAGGCATTAAAGCGTCTGAGAACTATAGCAAGTTTAAAGAAAGTCGTTAGAGCCGTTTTCAAAAAAAAAAAAAAATTAAAAAAGCTCAAAAATGCCTCGAATATAGTTGAGCTTCCGGTCCACCGATTTCAATCAAAAGCTTCGCGGCACAACGAGATATAGTATGAAGGCAAAAATTCAAGTTTAGTGTAATTCTCGTTTCTTCGTTACGTTTCTCGTGTATTCTCCAATCCTATCTAGAAGAAAATTCTTTGAACAATATGGCGAATCCACCATAACGGAACATCGGATAGGATCTGGAGTGCCACAGGGTAGTGTCCTTGGGGTCTATAGGTACGGTTTTCACGACCGACGCCTTGGTCAACGAGGATATAACCCTCGCAACCTTAGCAGATTTCAGTCAGGAATTCGTATATAGTATCTACGAATTCCTGAATATATACTATTTATATACGGTACGGCTGCGTGGCGTCCCCCTACTTTCTTTTATAAAACTCGCTGTTGGTTAAAAGAAATATAAGCACTTTATAACTATTTAAACAGAAATATAATATGCGTACAACATCTATCTAGGTACCTTTAATCTTACAACTGTCCTATTTTGAATTTTTCCAGGAAAAAGTTTCAAATATAATTTTTAAGCATTAAGGCGTCTAAGAACTATAGCAAGTTTAAAGAAAATCCTTGGAGCCGTTTTCAAAAAAATAAAAAAATAAAAAGCTTAAATGCCTATAGAATAAAGTTGAGCTTCCGGTCAACCGATTTCAACCGAAAGCTTCGCGGCACAACTAGATATAATATGAAGATCAAATTTCAAGTTTGGAGAAATTCGGATAAAGCTTTCGATACGATATCGCCATCACACACAGACATGTTTCTAAAAACAAATTTTTTGGAATCAGAGGACCTCAAAACATGTATTTAATGTGAAAGCTTGAAATCGAAAATTCGACCTAATTACAATATACTTTATTATTTTCTTTTACTAACTACTGTAGGTATTCGGACAATTCACCGAAAACAATTCATCGAAAACAAATTCACCGAAGAATCAATTCACCAAAAAAATATCTGCTGCGAGGCGTCACAGTCCTTTCTTTTACTTTCATTTCATTTATGAAACTAGCTGTTGGTTAAAAGAAATATAAGCACTTTATAACTATACATACACTGATAAAAATAATGATTTTTTTTACCAAATACGCTATGTATTTGGGCAATACGCGTTTGAGCCAAATTAAATTTGATTGTGTTAAAAACCTAGTATTTGGCACAACTACATTGAAAAAGTTGAGTTAAGGCAAGTACGATATTCAGTTGAGCACAGAAATATTGCCGTCAAAAACTCATGTAATTGAAAAATATCTGGTGCGAGGCGTCACACTACTTTCTTTTACTTTCATTTATGAAAATACTCAAATATTTGAAATATAAGCACTTTGTAACAATGCATATAAACAGAACTATATGCATACAACCTATAGGGCTATATGTATATACACGAATTTCCAACCTTCATCCCAGAACCGCCCTTATTCGAATTTTTCCAGGAAAAAGTTTCAAATAAAAGTTGTGGGCATCAATCAGTCTAAGAACTATAGAAAGTTTAGAGAAAATCGTTGGAGCCGTTTTCAAAAAAAATTGATAAAGCTCAACAACTTCAAGAATAAAGTGGAGCTTTTGGCTAATCGATTTTAACCAAAAGCTTCGCGGCACAACTAGACATAATATGAAGGCAAATTTTCAAGTTTGGTGAAATTCGATACGATATGGTTGTCACACACAGACATGCTTCTAAAAACCCCTTTTTTGGACTCAGTGGACCGCAAAACATGTATTTCCGGTGAATGCCCGTATTCAAAAATTTGATCCGATTACAATACTACCTTTACTAGTAAGTAGTAAAAGAAAGTAATATTTATACACTATAAAGCTTATATGTACATATATATACGAATTTCCAACCTTCACCCCAGAACCGTTCTTATTCGAATTTTCCCAGGAAAAAGTTTCAAATAAAAGTTGTAGACACTAATGAGTCTAAAAACTGTTGAAAGTTTAATGAAAATCGTTGGAGCCATTTTCGAAAAAACTTGAAAAAGCTCAAAAATGCCAAGAGTAAAGTGGAGCTTTCGGTTAACCGATTTCAACCAAAAGCTTCGCGGCACAACTAGGTATAATATGGAGGCTAGATTCCCAGTTTGGTGAAATTCGGATAAAGCTTTCGATACGATATGGCTGTCACACACAGACACACAGACACACACACAGACATGTTTCTAAAACCCACTTTTTTGGACTCAGGGGACCTCAAAACATGTATTTCCGGTGAAAGCTCGAATTCGAAAATTCGACCCGATTACAATACTTCCTTTACTATCTATATAGTAGTAAAAGAAAGTAAAAATAAAGAATATTTTGAACTAGACTTGACTAGATTTCTTTTTACTTTCTTTT